>CM054137.1:42751444-42766444 GCA_028751875.1 Rapana venosa
ACCGCACAGGTTATGGGACAGCTTTACCTAATTTTACCTCTTTTTCATTTGGGGTTGAGATCGCTCTCAGCTAGGTGACCGAGACTAGCTAGCGGTCACTCACCCGGGTCAGAGAGGGTCAGTGGCCTTGTCTTGTGCCGTGTCCACCCCAACAGCACAAGCCTCTCATCAGCAGCTTCAGTAGTGCTAAGAAAGAAAAAAAAATGGTGGCCGCTGGACGGTTAAGGCGTTCACCTGCCTAACAACAAGTGAAGCGTGAGGTTCTGGGTTTGATTCGTAGCACTTGCCCTTTCTTCCCACTTTGACGAGAAAAGCGAAATGAATGTCAAGAGTTCTTAGGATGAGACTATAAAGCGAGGCCGCGTATGCGAATGCATGCAGGACGTCTTGCCCACACGTTAAAACCCCGCCATTTCCTGCCGGTAGCAACGAATGATAACTTCTTTTTTTTAAAAAAAACACACATACACACAGGTTTGGACACAATCCTTGAAGTCGGAATGCGGATACCTAAATGGTAGAGGAAAAAAACACCCCCAAACCCCAAAACGATCGCATAGTAAATGTACTACCATAACACCGAGGTTACAGGATAACAAGTCACACATTGCATTATGAATCCCAGGCCCCGCCACTTCGGTCATTTATTTACTTTATCGTGAGGGGGAGATTGCTCTCGGGTAGGTGACCGAGACAAGCTAGCGGTCACTCACCCGGGCCACAGAGGGTCAGCGGCCTAGCTGTGTGCAGTGGCCACCCCGATATAATTAGTATTATTATAATATCTGAAGCTCCATCAGGAGCGTTTAGCGGTGCAAGCTGTTGTTGTCAGTGTGTGTGTGGTGAACAAAAGGAGAGAAATGGTGTGTTTGCTCCTAGCACCTCCGTTTGGTACATAGTGTCGGTGTGTGTGTGTGTGTGTGTGTGTGTGTGTGTGGTGTGTGGGTGTGTGTTACACGTGTGTGTGTGTGTGTGTGTGTGAGTGTGTGTGTGTGTTGTGTGTGTGAGTGTGTGTATATGTGTGTGTTTGCTCTCCCAGCCATGCCGTTTGGTAAATAGGTTTAGTGGTATCATTGGTGTGTGTGTGTATGTTTGTGTATGTATGCATGTATGTGTATGCGCGCGAGCGCGCGCGCGCGCGCGTGTGTGTGTGGGGGTGTGTTTGTGTGTGTTGAGTGTGTGTGGTGTGTTTGTGTGTGTTGAGTGTGTGTGGTGTGTTTGTGTGTGTTGAGTGTGTGTGTGTGTGTTTGTGTGTGTATGCGTGTGTGTGTATACGAGCGCGCGCGTGTGTGTGTTGAGTGTGTGTGTGTGTGTGTGTGTGTGTTGTGTGTGTGTGTGTGTGTGTATACGTGTGTGTGTCTGTGTGTGTGTTGAGTGTGTGTGTATACATGTGTGTGTGTGTGGTGTGTTTTGTGTGTGTCGAGTATGTGTGTGTGTGTGTTTGCTCCTCCAGCCATGCCGTTTAGTAGATAGCTTATAAGTGTCAGTGTGTGTTGCATGTGTGTGTGTGTGTGTATGTGTGTGTGTGTGTGTGTGTGTGTGTGTGTGTGTGTGGTGTTGAGTGGTGTGTGGTGTGTGTTGAGTGTGTGTGTGTTTGTGTGTGTTTGTGTGTGTGTTTGCTCTCCCGGGCATGCCATTTAGTAGAAAGCTTTAGTAGTGTCAGTGTGTGTGTTTGTGTGTGTGTTTTTGTGTATGCGTGTGTGTGTGTGTGTGTGTGTTTGTGGTGTGTTTGTGGTGTGTCTGTTTGTGTGTGTGTGTGTGAGTGTGTGTGTGTGCGTTTATGTGTGTTGAGTGTGTGTGTGTGTCTGTGCGTCTGCGCGTCTGTGTGTGATCGGAATTCCACAGGGAGCCCATGAATGAAAGGCCGCCATGGAGCCATCAAACTGAGGGACCCTGCACTGCTGCTGGGTCGATCACTTTGATGGTGTTCAATAGTACCTGTTCTGAGCTAACATACACAAAATGCAACCTACCCATTGACGACAGTAATAGCCCTGTCGCGGAGCCAGACTGAGGGAAAGATCTACCCCGGATGGTGGCCACCACAAAGCTTCCCCCACCCCCCCACCACCATTGACCGTCCCCCGTGAACCTCCAACCCCAAAGGCTTCGACCCAAGCTCACCACAGGCACAGAAGTGTATAGGGAAACCAAAACTGAGGTCACCATGAGACCAGAGCAGCCAGAGCCGGCAACTCGGAGACCATTTTTTAATTTATTGTTTGATGATCAATGATGATGAGACGAGACGGTTCTGTTGCCATGGCCTTGCTGTGCTTTCAGACTACTTGACAGGGCTGTGCTGTACACTTTCTATCATAATACATGATTATATACCAGCCTCAACTAAGCCTCGAGAGATACAGACACCTGCAGTGTTGGTAAGGTCATTTTTGAGCAATACTTTCAAAATCGCACCCGTAAAGTGGACGAAGCTCGACTGTGTGGTCCCAGTCTTCCCCCCTGAGCCCACAGCACCCTCATTCTGGGTAGGAGTCAACCGGGATTTGAACAATCTCTATGGCTCTTATGGGATTCAAACCCGCGACCTTCCTGTCCGTAACCCAAGGCGCTAACCACTGTGCCATGCTACCTCGCACTGTATCATTTCACAATAACTGTTCTCTTATTACGAAGAACTCAAGTACGCTAAATATCAAGATTGATTGCTGAAAACTATCTCTCTTTCACACCGTTACCTACTTGGAAGCAAACTGTGTACCGTGGCACAGCTGATTTAAAGTATGGGAATTTTTACTTCCAATAGTTTTCTTGTATGCTTGATTTCTTTTTTTTCTTTCTTGATCCTATGTCAACGTTCTCCAAGGTTGTTATGTGCGCGTATATATTTTCAAACTGTCAAATAAAACAGCTAGTAGGCTGACCTAGTTTGACGTTAAAGTTCACCAGGCCAAAAAAGAAACGTCCATGCTATTTACAAAATACTCACACCAGTAACATCAAACAGAATATTTGAAGCGACTGCTTAGATATATATATATATATATATATATATATATATATATATAATATATATATATATATATATATATATATATATATATAAATCAGTCTATCATATTGATCAATCTTATCGTTGAAAACAAGAAGGGGGGAAAATGCTGCAAGCTCTTGAAGTTGCCTTTCTCTAGGGTCAAAGTCATTTTGAGAAGGAGTGGGGATTTTTGGCGTACGCGCGCGCGCGCACGTTGTGTGTGTGTGTGTGTGTGTGTGTGTGTTGTAGTACGCTGCGTTAATGTTTGACGTACCACCCATAACCTTGGGTCACTAGAACGACCGTAACCTTGTTCTGTCTAACCTCTGTGTGTGGGTATGTGATCTATCTGTCAGTCAGGCAGGCAGTCTATATCCCTGGCATCTATTCATCATCAACACCAGGCAGCACACATCACAAGCACATCAGACACGATCACTGCCCTGCTCTATACTCATACCAACCCAACCCCCAACGACTGATAAACGATCACGTGGCTGTACAAACACGCAACAACCATCACACACGACCGACTGTACTGAACCTACGTTTTCATACACACACACACATCACACCACACTCAACAACATACATGCATATACCACCGTTTTCTATAACCTCCATCCTCTCCCGACACATTGCATCACATCACCCACCCCTCTCCCCCCACTACCCCACCTACCCCCCCCCCCCCCCCCCCCCCACACACACACACCCACAGACTGCTTCGCTCTTCTTCTGTCCACGCTCTAACAGAAAAGTAACAGTGCTTGTACACCTACACTAATCTTGCCCCGGGGGGGAAAGATGATGATGATGATGACCCCATGACGACCTTTTGGACTTTTAACGGTTTAGTCCAGTTTGAAGTTTATATCGGTCGAGGTCAAGGTGCAGGGGGGGATGGGGGGGGGGGGGGGGGGGGGGGGGAAGGGGAAAGTCTTTTGCTTAGTAATGAGTGACCCCCATGGCGACGTTTGCATGTCTGGGAGTGTTGTGCTGTGTTGACAATGTTTGGCTATGCGGTACTATGAAGGTCTGCCTGCCTGCCACGTTGCATGCATGAATTTCGTCACGTTTCTACTTTTGTAAGTTTTAGTAGGGGAGTTAGGAAGGGGAGAGAGAGGGAGGGAGGGAGGAGAGAGGAGAGAGAGGAGAGAGGAGGGGAGGAGGGGGGGAGGGAGAGGTAGGAGAAGAAGAGAGACAGAGCAGAAAGATACAGACATATAGCAGAGCAGACAGACACAGAGAGAGACAGATAGAGAAAAGACAGACAGAGACAGACAGACCAGACAACAGACAACAGAGAGAGAGAGAGACAGAGAGAGAGAGGTGGCAAAAAAAAAAACCAAACCAAAAAACCAACCCAAACCAAACATGCAAAAAACCAACAAGAAGAACACAACACCACCACAACTCCCATCAGAGTTTAGCGTGACACTGACGAGCAAAGCACTCGGGAGCAACACAACAAAACCGTCCGTCTCCAAAATGTCACACCATAGCCATGTAACAATACACAAGGAAGAAAGAAGAAGAAAAAGAAGGAAGAAGAAGAAGAAGAAAGAAGAAAGAAGAAGAAAGAAGAAAGAAGAAAGAAAGAGATCGGAGATGAGGCGAAAAGATAGGACGCCTGCTTGCCAAAACAACAACAAAACCCCAAAACCCAAACAAGATAACACCAATAAACAAAAGCCTTCCAGACACTCACAAAACAAAACAAAAATAAAAACCAAAACCTGCCACACTTCTGAAATGCCGCCTTGCATCAGCACAACAAGACCAGACCAGACAAGACAAGACAAGACAAGACAAGACGAGGCAAGACGAGACGAGACTAGACCAGACCAGACGAGAGAGCCCCAGGCAACAACGGCACGAGGTGACCGAAATAGCGGGTGACATCACCTGCACCCTCACCGTCACCAGGGTAAGTGGTTTTGTGCACACAGGTAAAACGATGCTGATTACGCTTACAGCTCCTTGTGGGTTTTTTCTTGGGTACAAGGCTGTATCAGTGTCTTTTCTCTGTCTCCCCCCCCCTCCCCCCCCCTCCCCCCCCCCCCGTCTATATCCTCGTCTCCCTACTTCCCTGTCGCTGCCCTACCCGCCATTTATTTTAGTGGAGGCAGACTGTGGCGAGATGTGCTGATTGTCACGTAGGTAGTAACGTTAAAACCAATTATTGATGAACGGACAGCGTTTTCAGGAGGAATGACAATGACGGGTCAACTGAGGGATGACGGTATAATTATTCTCCAATGACCTTTTTTTTTTCTTCTGGAAAGCAAGGGAAAAGGTGGTGGTTCGAACATGGGACCATCAAATAACAAACTCACTGCTCTAACCAGTAGGTACCCCCACCCCCCTCCACCACCACCACCATCACCACCACAAACGAAACCTTCACCGAATCAAACAAACCTAACAAAGAAACTAAAAATCCCAAATAAAACAATAACAAAGAAAACTAAAAATCCCAAAGAAAACAACAACAAAGAAATTAACAATCCCAAAGAAAATAAAACAACCACACCCACCCACCCCCAAATCCCAAGTAAAACAAACAACAAACAAACCAACAAACAACAACAGTCTTGTCGGTGCTTGGTTGCAAAAAAAAGGAGGTAGCCTTTTTAGACTTTGTGACTGCATAACAAGCAAACGCACTTCAGTCATCCTACGACTGTTTTTTTTTTACAACTGAAGACAAATAATCCAACGCCTCAACTGATCCACCCAGACTCGCTCGTTTCATCGTTTCATCTTTCTCTGTAGCGGTTTCCCTTCGCGCCTGGGGGGGGGGGGGGGGGGGGGGGGGGGGGGGGGGGGGGGGGGGGGGGGGGGGGGGGGAGGGGGGGGAGGAGGCGAAGTGCATTCCAATACCATGCCAATACAACGCCAGCTCACTCTCATCCACTCTCCCTCCTTCTGGCGCTGTACAAGGACATAGAGGCCTGGGGTAGGCCTACCCCCCCCCCCCCCACCCCCACCCACCCCACCCCTGTTGTTTCAGGCCACCGGTAGGTCACTGACCGGAGGTGACCCGGCACCTCTGCGAGCTTGTCTTCCGTGGCTTCTCGGCAGTGCTTACTAGGCCTTTCTGTCCGCTCTACCAGTGCCTGTGGCATAGCACACTGCTGCCTGCCTGCCTGTCTGTATGTACTCGTTGTGACAGTTGATTAATTATGGCAGATTGGTGCTAAATGGCAGAGAGTGGTTTAAGGGAGGATAGTGGTTTAATGGCGGAAGTGGTTTAAATGGCGGATAGTGGTTTAATGGCACATAGTAGCTTAATGACATGTAGTGGCTTAATGGCTGTTAATTGCTTAATTGAAGATAATTGCCTACTGGCAGACGACCTTTGGGGAAAGGGGGTGGGGTGGGGTGGGGTGGGGGGGGGTCAGCATAAATGAAATTTCATCTGCTCTGCTAGGAATTTTCTTTTTCTCTCAGTCTCCACCCCACCCCTCTCACCAGCACACACACACACACACGCACGCACGCACGCACGCGCGCACACACACACTCACAACACACCGCACACACACACACACACATACCACACACACGCACTCACACACACTCACACACACACCACACACACACACGCACACACACATCTCACACATCACACACACACTCACTCACTCACTCATTCATACGCGCACGCACGCACACACACACACTCACACACACACACCACACTCACTTTGTTTCTTTTCTTCCTTTCATCTCATCATTCTACTTCCTCAAGGCCAGTAACAACGGACCGGGCTGAGGACTCCAGTCATTCCGCTTAATTCACCACCCCCAGGTTACACACACAAAATTAAAGCGATGAATAAGATAATGAACACTCCGATCTACAAAAAAACAACAACACACACATAAGAAAAATGCCATATGAGCAAATAACAGTGTAGAATGAACATTCTGCGCCCATCCCAGCGGTTACAATAGCACTGTCAGGTTACCAGAACAAAACAATACAGACATGTCAGATAATGAACAACAGAATGTTGGACAGATCTGCTTGAAAAGAGGAAAAGAGATAGACCAGCAAAGGCGGAAAATAAGCAAGAGAGATGATAGATTGGAAAGGAAAAAGACAGAAACAAAGAGGGTGATAGACAAGGGGGCATTTCTAGCACAGAATTTTCAGAAGGAGGGGATGCTGTTTATAGTGAAAGAGCCCCACACGAGGGGAAGAAGGGGACTGACAATCCTGACCGGCGCTTAGTAGGTTGCTGCACTCAAACAATCACTGCTGTTGCTGCTACTGCTCTGCTGCTGCTACTGCTAGCTACTACTCTGCTCTACTACTTCTACTACTACTACTACGGACTGCTGCTGCTGCTATGCCGCTGCTACTACTACTACTACTACTACTGCTACTACTTCTACTACTACTACTTCTATGCTACTACTGCTGCTGCTGCTGCTTGCTTCTGCTGCTGCTACTGCTCTCTCCACTAGCTGTTGCTTCTGCTGCTGCTGCTGCTGCTGCTGTTATTACTACGACTTCTACTATTCCACTTCACCACCCACCACACCACCACCACCACCACCACCACACATACACTCACACTACTACTACTACTACTACTACTACTACTACTTACTATACTACAACTGCTGCGCTGCGCTGCTCCTACTGCTGCTCCTACTCCTACTACTGCTGCTGCTGCTACAGCAGCTGCCAATACTCCTCTTCCTTCAACTACTTCTACTTCTTCTCCTGTTATCCTTGCTATTGATGGTAGTGATGTTAATGTGATGATGATGATGATGACAACAACGAGGAATACTCCGACGATGATGATGCAAAAGACGTTGATGAGGACAATAAGCGACAGGTCAGTGTAAATTTGGAACAAATCATCCCTTTACCAAATCGCTCTCGCTTTCGATTTGACCTGCTGTCCTTGCAAAAAAAACCCAACTGGTGATAAAAATGAGACAGCATAGGTTTTATCCTCTGTTGTCCTCTTCCTGATAAGTGATTTAAGAGCAGATACCTTCCATGTCATCATCATTTGATACGTATATTTTTCCCGGCCAGTTTCCACGAAGCCTGCTTTTGGTTGGTTGGTTTAGTTGTTTGTTTTTTGTACCTGGATAACTTTAGTATGGGATAGGTATAGATCAAGTCGTAGTTTTTTTCTTTGTTGCTCTTGATAGTGATCATGTTGGTTCTGTGTGATTGTGTGTGTGTGTTTGTGTGTGTATCTATCTATCTATCTATCTATCTATCTTATCTATCTATCTATCTATCTATTCTATCTATCTATCTATCTATCTATCTATCTACACACACATATATGTGTGTATATGTGTGTGCGTGCGTGCGTGCGCCCGCCCGTGTGTGAAGGTGTGCGCGCGTGTGAAAGAACATGTTGCTGTGGTCTAGTTTGGCTTGAACTGTATCGCAGGTACATTTCTCCATGCTGCGACGTTACATCAGCAACAGCTACAGCAACAGCACCAGCCACAGCAACAGCCACAGCGCCTGCCGGTGGCTGTGTGGTGATCTGTCACTTTGCAACAGTGCCCAGTGACATTGGCAAGGTACTCTATGCGCCTTTGAAACGCACTAAAAAAAGAAAAGGTAAATTGATTAAACAAACAACGGGGAAAAACTCCAATCAGGTACACAAAAGAAAGAGCTGTTCTTATTGAACAAGTTCGTGGTGAGGAGATTTTATTTGTTCCGTCTGTTTGTAACGATGGCAAACAAAACAGACAGACAGAAAAAAAAGCAAACCACTACCAACTCTTAAAAACGAAACAACCAACCAAAACTTAAAGAAATACAACAGCATGAACAACAACAACAACAATACACACACACTAACACACACACATACACACAACACCACATACCCACACAAACACACACACATACACACAATACACACATACACACACCACACCACACACACACACACCCCCCACACACACACACACACAATACGCACAACACCACACACACACACACACACACACACTCTAACACCACCCACACACACACCAACCCCACCCCCACACACACACAACACCCACACCCACCCACCCACACACACACACACAAACACACACCCACCCACACACACACCACACACACACACACACACACACACACACACACACACACACACACACACACACACACACACACACACACACATGTTGCTTGTTTGTTTGTGTTATGACGGATATTTTTTCAAGATTATTTGAATTGTATGGTTTAATATTTTTCTGGGTTTTTTGTTTTGTTTTTAATTCCACATATGCATATGTTATTGTTTTTCTTGTTTGATTTGTATAGTTTACCATAGATTTGGTGTTTTTTTCTATGTCTGCATATACATTATCTTTTTTTCTCGCTTTTTCTTCTTTAGATAGATGGCTTGATGTAAAAAAGCAAATGCACTGCTTATTCAATGTACCATCTGAAAATAAAAGTTTGACTTTGACTTTGACTTCACACACACACACACACACACACACACACACACACACACACACACACACACACACCCCCACTCTCACACACACACACATACACACACAATACACTCATACACACACACACACACACACACACACACACACACACACACACACACACACACCCTAACACACACAAACAACTATCCACAACTTAACTATGGCTCAAGGGCACACATTTGAGCGGTTGCAAGATGTTTCACACACAAGTAGGGAGGTTCAGTTACTGAGACTCTCAAACTATTCCATTAATGCTGCTGCTGCTGCTTCTGCTGTTGCTTCTGTTGCTGCTGCTGCTGCTGGTGGTGATGATGATGCTGCAGCCAAAACTGTTCACAAGATCAGGTGACGCGTGACAGCATCTCAAAATCCTCTGTCTCTATTTTGGATTTTAAAAAAAAAAGGAGGGGGTGGGGAAGAGAGGGCTGAAAAACATAATGATTTTATAATTCAACTCCCTTCCCTCCCCTCCCCCCTTCCCCGTCCTCTTAAAGTACACGCAGAGAAAGAAAAAAAGAAAGAAAGAAGAGGAGGAGGAGGACGAAAATAACTCTGTTGACATCAGCACACACACACACACACACACACACACACACACACACAGAGTCCAGCAACAGAAGTGCAAGATAAACCAATATAGTTCATGATTTATTTTGTATATAAGGGAAGAAGGGGGTGGGAGTGGGAGGAGGAAGGAGGAGGAGGAGGAGACTGAAAACCATAATGATTTCATAATTCAAATCCCTAGTGCGCCCCCACCCCACCCCACCCCCACCCCCACCCCACCCCTTCCCCGTCCTTAAAGTACAGGGAGAGAAAGAACGAAAGCAAGAAGAAGAGGAGGAGGCGGAGGAGGAGAAGAGCTGTTGACATCAGCACATGCTGAGTCCAGCCAGGACCAACACCAGCAGTGCCAGCCAGGTCAACCAGCACAGTTCATGACAGCACTGATCTTTTTTCTCAGTTGTTGTTGGAAAACTTGTCTCTCCACTCTATCGCAGTCTCTGCGCCGATATACCCTAAAATATCGCCCACCTCGTGCTCCCTCCCTCCCTCCCTCCATCCCCTTACCTCCCCACCCACCTCCTAACCACGCACACACACACACGCGCGCGCGCGCGCGCGTGCACACACACACACACTCATGCACGCACACACACACACACTCACACAAACAAACAGATACAAACATACACATACAAACAGTCACACACACGCACACGCGCGCGCCACACACACACACACACACACACACACACACACACACCACACACCACACACACACACACACACACACACACACACACACACACACACGCACATATACACACACAAATATACACACACGCACGCAAGCACACAAACACACAAACACACAAACACACACACACACACACACGCACACACGCACACGCACACACACACACTCACACAACAACAACAACAACAACAACACACACAATGCCTGCTGTAATTAATGTGTGCAAAATAGCCACTAGGTGGGCGGTGTCTGTCACTGACTCTTTCCAACTTTGAAAAACTGAAGTAACAAAAAAGAAAAAAGAAAAAAAAAACCTTGTGGGAAGAAGTACCCAGCTGACTCAGCTGAGTATGATCCACCTCCCTGTCTTTGTCTGTCTGTCTGTCTGTCTGTCTGTCTCCGCCTGTCTGTCTCGCTCTGTCTGTCTGTCTGTCTGTCTGTCTCCGCCTTTCTGTCTCGCTCTGTCTGTCTGTCTGTCTGTCTGTCTCCGCCTTTCTGCCTCGCTCTGTCTGTCTGTCTGTCTGTCTGTCTCCGCCTTTCTGTCTCGCTCTGTCTGTCTGTCTGTCTGTCTGTCTCCGCCTTTCTGTCTCGCTCTGTCTGTCTGTCTGTCTGTCTGTCTGTCTCCGCCTTTCTGTCTCGCTCTGTCTGTCTGTCTGTCTGTCTCCACCTTTCTGTCTCGCTCTGTCTGTCTGTCTGTCTGTCTCCGCCTTTCTGTCTCGCTCTGTCTGTCTGTCTGTCTGTCTGTCTCCGCCTTTCTGTCTCGCTCTGTCTATCTGTCTGTCTGTCTGTCTGTCTCCGCCTTTCTGTCTCGCTCTGTCTGTCTGTCTGTCTGTCTGTCTTCACCTTTCTGTCTCGTTTCTGTCTGTCTGTCTGTCTATCTGTCTCTGTCTCTCCCCCCCCCCCCCCCCCCCCCCGCCCCCTTGGAAATAAGATGATCAATCTATCAGTTTCTCTGTCTGTCTGTCTGTATGTATTATGTATGCATGTCTATCTCCTGTCATCTCTCTTTCTCTATCTTATCTTATCTACCTATCTATCTATCTATCTATCTATCTATCTATCTATATCTATCTATCTATCTATCTATCTATCTATCTATCTATCTATCTATCCATCTATCTACCTATCTATCTATTTCTTCTCTCTCTCTCTCTTCTCTCTCTCTCTCTCTCTTCCTTTGGATTAAAGATATCAATCAATCAGTCTCTCTCTCTCTCTCTCTTCTCTCTCTCTCTCTCTCTCTCTCTCTCTCTCTCTTTGCCTGTCTGTCTGTCTGTCTGTCTGTCTCTGTCTTCCTATCTCCCTTGTCTGTCTGTCTGTCTTCCTTCCCTCCTCTCTCTCTCTCTCTCTCTCTCTCTCTCTCTCTCTCTCTCTCTCTCTCTCTCTCTCTCTCTCTGCGTGCTCACTCGCTTGCCAAATCTGGGACACTATCTGAAAACAAAGAACGTCTGATCCGAAGATAATCTCAAAAGGAGTTACAATGCAGTCTTGTTGAAGACAAAGAGGGAACTTTTTAAAGGCGCATTGCCTTTGAAGATAGGAGGAACAGAATTTATAGCCCATCGAAATTAGGGGAAAGTGGGACAGTGTCTCTTTCATTATCGACATGAGAGGAGGAGGAGGAGGAGGAAAAGAACAAGAAGAAGAAAGAAAGAAGAGGAAGAGGAAGAAGAAGAAGAAGAAAAAAGAAGAAGGAGGAGGAGGAAGAAGAAAAAGGAGAAGAAAGAAGAAGAGGAAGAGGAAGAAGAAGAGGAAGAGGAAGAAGAAGAAGAAGGAGGAGGAGAAGGAGGAGGAGGAGAAGAAGGAGGAGGAAGAGGAGGAGGAGGAGGAGAAGAAGGAGGAGGAGGAGGAGAAGAAGAAGATGGTAATGGTGGTGGTGGTGATGATGATGATGATGATCATGATGAAGGAGAAGGAGGAGAAGAAGAAGGAAAAGAAGGAGAAGGAAAAGAAGAAGAAGAAAGGAGGAAGGAAGAAAAGGAGGAAGAAAAGATGATGAAGAGGCGGAGGGAGGAGTGAAAGAAGAAATTAAAACGACTGTAAGCAAGAAGATGAAGATTTAAAATAAAAAGGGGGGAGGAGAGAGGAGGAGGAGGAGGAGAAGAAGAAGAAGAAAGAGAAGAAGAAGAAGAAGAAGAAGAAGACGTAGGAGGAGGAGAACAAGAAGAAGAACAAGAACAAGAACAACAAGAACGGATAATGAGAAGATAGAAAGAAAGAATATGAAATAAGCCAAAAATGGCAGATGTGACGGGAAAAAAAGCAAGCAAACAAACAAACACACAAACAAACAAAGAACTGAAGGCCAACATAACATCATCATCATCATCATCGTCGTCATCATCATCATCGTCATCATCATCATCATCGTAGTCGTCGTCGTCTCATCATCGTCGTCGTCGTCTCATCATCATCGTCGTCGTCATCATCATCATCATCATCATCATCATCATCATCATCATCATCATCATCATCATCATCATCATTGTCATCATCCACCAGAGTTGTGAGCTGAGCAACAGTCATCCCCTCTGACCAAAATAGCTCCTGACATCAGCGTTGTCGTTGTCTTGCGACTGCCAGAGGAAAACAACAAGAAAAAAACCCCTCACTAATGACAGTACAGCATTTTGTACAGTACAGTACAGTACAGTACAGTACAGTTCAGTAGACAACAGTTGCGGGCTACCCTAAAATCTCGCCCCGGCGCTAATGACATTTTAAGGATCGTTAGATTACAAGCTAGCGTCGTCTTCGGTGTTGTGTGGATTTCGCTTCTATTTTTAGATGTCATAAGATTGATAACTGTTGGTGTTGTTGGCGGTGGTAGTGTGTTGTTTTTGGTGGTGGTGGAGTTGGTTTTCTTTCTTTTTTCCCTTCTTCTTCTTCTTGTTCTTCTTCTTCTTGTTCTTCTTCTTCTTGCTCTTCTTTTTCTTGCTCTTCTTCTTCTTGATCTTCTTCTTCTTGTTCTTGTTCTTCTTCTTTTTGTTCTTCTTCTTCTTCTTCTTTTTTCTTCTTCTCCTCCTCCTCCTTCTCCTTCTTCTCCTCCTCCTCCTCCTCCTCCTCCTCCTCCTCCTCCTCCTCCTCCTCCTCCTTCTTCTTCACCATCTCTTCCGTCCACCTCCTCCTCTGCTTCTCTATCTTTTTCAATGCTTCTGTTATTCATTTATTTCTTTACTTCTCTTCCTTCATTCCTTTTTTTTTTTTCTTTACGCGAGGATACCGGTGGAGTTTTCATTACAACTGACATCCCTATCTTTTGCAACAAATTTCCCCTGGCTTCGCGGGATTCGTTTTCTCCTTTAAAGGAAAGAACAAGTCGCTATGCTAAGAGCCTATCCACAGTGATGACAGCCTCCACATAACATTTCAAAGCGCAGCATTTTGATTATTATGTCTTGCTTGAGGCCTAGCGTACAGTGGATGGGTGGTCTAGAGGCAACGCGCCTGCCTAGAAATGTAAAAAAGTCCGGGTTCGAAGTGTGTGGTGGCTCGATCCCCGTTTCGGCCCGCATCTGTTCCCCCCATCCACTAGACCGTGACTGGTGGTCAGGGTGCTAGTCTTTTGGATGGGACAATAAACCGAGGTCCCGTGTGTTACACAGAGCTGAAGACCTTCCAACATACCTGGGGAACCATTCGGAAGCTGGCCGAGGACAGACAGGAGTGGAGAACATTTGCTGCTGCCCTACGTGCCAATAAGGCACAAAGGCATTGATGATGATGCCGTGTGTTACACATTTAGCGCACGTAAAAGAACCCTCGGCAACAAGAGAGTTGTTCTTGGCAAATTTCTGTAGAATCCCCACCTCCACCCTGATGATAGTGAAACAAATAGGTTTGCAGACAGGAAAAGGGGAAAAAAGGGTGGCCCTGCTCTTGTGGCGACGCGCTCTTGCCGCGGAGAGCAGCTCGAATTTCACGCAGAGAAATCTGCCGTGACTTGAAGTGGTATACAATACAATATCCATCAAATAACTGACAACGCTTTCTTTCGGTCTTCCTAGTTTATTCACCTGCTTTTCTTTTCCCAGCAAGTCTGACAGCAATTGATTTTCTTTAAAACGTTAAATAACATATCTCTCACACACATACAACACACACTCGCTCTCCCTCCCTCTCTCTCTCTCTCTCTCTCACCCCCTCTCTCTCTTTCTCTACCCCCCCCCCCTCTCTCTCACGCACACAAACACACTACACACACACATACATACCTCCCCCAACCCCTCCC
>CM054137.1:42778944-42783944 GCA_028751875.1 Rapana venosa
TAGAGGTAACGCGCCTGTCTAGAAAGCGAAAAGTCCGGGTCTGAAGTGTGCGGCGGTTCGTACCCCGTTTGGACCGGAAATTTTTCCCCCATCCATTAGACCATGAGTGGTGGTCTGGGCGCTAGTCTTTCGGATGAGACGATAAACCGAGGTCCCGTGTGTTACACGTAATTATTTAGCGCACGTAAAAAAACCCACGGCAACAAGAGAGTTGTCCCTGGCAAAATTCTTAGAAAAAAGCCACTCTGATAGGGAAACAAATACAGCTGCAGAAAAAAAAAAAAAGGGTGAAAGGGTGGCGCAGCGCTAAGTGGCGACGCGTTCTCCCGCTCTCCCCGGGGAGAGCAGCCCAAATTTCACAGAAAGAAATCTGCCGTGACTTAAAGTAAAATCTGAGCGCTTTGATTTGTTGCTTTACAAGATTCAGCGCTATATAAATTCCATACATTATTATTATTATTATTATTATTATTATAATAGTGAGAGAGAGACAGATAAACACACAGAGACAGACGTGGAGAGGTAGAGAGAGACAGAGACAGAGGGTGGGAGTGAGAGAAAGACAGACAGACAGAGACACGAGAGAGAGGGGAGGGGGGGGGGGGTGAGAAGAGAGAGAGACACACAGGCAGAGACAGAGATAGAGGAGAGAAGAGACAGAGAGAGTAGAGACAGAGACACAGGGAGACAAAGAAGAGGGAGTGAGGGTGGAGGAGATGAGTGACAGTGAGTGGAGAGGAGAGGAGAGGAGGAGAGGAGATGTCGCTGACTTTGCGGGTGTCAACAAGCCCTTTAGTATCAGACTAATCTAGGCAAGGCTTCCTTCCTTCAGCGCAGTCACGGTGTCCATAACTAAGGTAAAGGTAAAGGAGTCCCATCACCTATAAGGTCGTAGGGGAGCGAGGCGTCAGAGACCTCACTTCTCTAGGGCCAGCATATTGAGGGCGGCGCCCATCTCCTCTCCCTCGCTGCTTTATCTTACCTTCCTGACCCTAAAGAGGGCAGGTACCCATTTACAGCTGGGGGAACTGGGGGAACTGTACTGAAGCCAAGGCGCGGCGCAAACGGTCACCCATCCAACTGGTAACCACGCTCGACGCTGCTTAACTTGGCTGGAAGGAAAGCGAGTGCTCCGACCACTGAGCTACCCCGTCCATAACTAAGCTGTTCTAATTACCGCTCCCTCTGGTTTCGTCTAGTTTCGTGGCCGATATTAGTTTCCTCCCTTTTTTTTGTGGTTCTTTTCTTTCAGTTTTTTGCTTTTGTTGTTGTTTGTTTGTTGTTGCTGATCAAGCTTTCTTTCTCTTGTGGTATATATAATATATATATATATATAATATATATATATATATATATATATATATATATATATATATATATGAGTCAGGTTTTTGCTTTACAGACTGTGATCATGTTTTGTCTGTATTCTGCAGGAGGATTGAGGTGGAGGTGGAGGTAGGGGAGGGCGGTAGTGGTGGGGGGGGGGGGGGGTATGTGTTGGTGTGTGTGGGGGGGTAGGGGGCTTTGCGAAAGGTGAGACGGGATAGGGGAGGGGTGGAGGAGGGAGGAGGGGTGGAGGGAGGTGGAGTGTATAGATCTGGTTTTGATACCAAAAGGGAAGGGAGTTAGCCAGTTTTCTGTGGGTTTTGTGGGGGTTTTTTGGTGGTGGTGGTTGGTGGTGGTGGAGGGGGGTTGGGGGGGGGGGGGGGGGGGAGGGGGCATGAGATATGGATTCAACGACCAGGAAGTCTATTAACAACTGGAATAGGAGAAGTTTGTTGTTGTTTTTGCTATTAGTATTGCTAATATGAAAGTGTCTGCCACAAGCTGGTGGGATTAATGAACACTTCAAGCCACGGTGCAGTGTTGGTGGCACTGCAGAGTGTCCGGGTTCGAATCCTATCAGAGACACTGTGTGTACCATTTCCATTCACGGCAGAGTTCTGTATGTGAAATCTTGGCTGCTACTGCTTTCTCTCTCTCTCCCTCCCTCTCTCTCTCTCTCTCTCTCTCTCTCTCTCCTCCTCTCTCTCTCCTCTCCCTCCTCTCTCTCTCTCTCTCTCTCTCTCTCCCCTCTCTTCTCTCTCTCTCTTCTCCTCTCTCTCTCTCTCCTCTTCTCTCTCTCCCCCTCTCTCTCTCTCTTACTATTTCTCTCTCTCCCTCCCTCTTCTCTCTCCCTCCCCCCCTCCCTCTCTCTCTCTCTCTCTTACTATTTTCTCTCTCTCCCTCCATCTTCCCTTCCTCCCTCCCCTCTCTCTCTCTCTCTCTCTCTCACTATTTTTTCTCTCTCTCTCCTCCATCCCTTCCCTCCCTCCTATTCTCTCCTCTCTCTCTCTCTCTCTCTTCTCTCACACTACTCCTCCTTTCTTTCTTTTCTATTATTTCTATCTCCTTTCTCCCCTCCTCTCTTCTGTGGGAGGGCGCGTCACCACAAGAGCAGCACCCTCTTACTTTTATTTATTATTATAATTTCCTTCTCATCTGACGTCGTAATCGTTTCATTACGGAAGCGGCTTTTACTAGTCACAACCATTTTGCCAGGGGACAACTCGATTGTACCATGGGTTATAGTTATTATGCTAAAGCAATACAGGGACTTGCGTTAAACGCTTTCATGCGAAAGACTAGACCTAGTACCACAACTCAAAATCTAGGATGGATTCAATTTTTGTAAAGATCGAACTGCAATCAAACCCTCGACTCTAACGACTAGACATAGATCAGTTCTCTTAAACACAATTCATAACTCCAATCTCTTCTAAACCATCAATCTCATCTCCTAAACCATCAATCTCTAATCCACCTAATCTCAATCTCTAAACCTCTCTAAACATCAATCTCTCTCTAAACCACCCATCTCTAATCTCACTAAACCCCATCTCTCTAAACCATCAATCTCTCAAAAACCAACCCCAATTCAGTAAACCGCCAATTTCTCAAAAAATAAATCCCCAATCTCTCTAAACCACTACTCCCCAATCTCTCAAAAAACCATACTCCCCAATCTCCAAATAAAAATCTCAATTCTCAAAAATTAAAAAAAACCCCACCTTACAATCTCCAATCTCTCTAAACCACCATCTTCAATTCCTCAAAAACCCACTCCCCAAATCTTTTTTAAACCATAAATTCAAATTCTCAAAAACCCCCACTCTCCAATTCTCTATCCCACCATCTCCAATCTCTCAAAAACCCAATCTCTCTAAACCCCACCTCCAATCTCTCTATACCATAAATCTCCAATTTTTCTAAACCCCCACTCTCCAATCTTCAAAACCCCCAAATCCTCTAAACCCACCAATCTCCAATCTTTTAAAAACTATCACTTCCAAACCACCACTCTCCAATCTCTCAAAACTATCACCCCCCAAACCCCCACTTCCAATCTTTAAAAAACCCCAATTCTCAAAACCCACATCTCCAACTCCAAAATACCATCTCCAATCTCTCTAAACCACCATTCCCCAAATCTCTCAAAACCCCCATCCAATCTTCTATACTAAATTTCCCCAAATCTCTCTATCCCATAAATCCCCCAACTTCTAAACCCATTTTCCCAATCTCTCAAAACCCACACTCCCCAATCTTCTAAACCACCAATCTTTTAAAACCACCACTCCCAATCTTTAAAAACCATCACTCTCCAATTCTCAAAACCCACCCTCTCAATCTTTTAAAACTACCATCTCCAATCTCTCTAAACCATCAATCTAAAATCCTCAAAACCAAAACCCCCTCTAGGACCCCATCCCCAATCCCCCGTTCCAGTCTATCAATACCCCATTAAAAGTTTCAGCGGATTAAAAAAAACCCAAAAAATTTTGTTCAAACGGGAATCAAACCCTGGAAAATTTCACTTTGGGAAAAGGCAGTGCATTTTTAACTCTGGACCGATGCCTCCTTTTGCTCTGTCACGTGTTTTTTCCGTTCGGCTGGTGCTTCCCGGAAGGGCAGCTTAGTACCTACCCAGGTGCCCTTACGCCCCCTTTCCCACCGGGGGGCTGGACTGGCCTGCTTGCAAGGAAATTGTTGTTCACTATTTAAAAGGTTTTTTTCTCCAGAGTTAACCTAACATCAGGCCGACTCCACTACCCCCCCTCCCCCCCCCCCCCTTTCCCCCTCCCCTCCCCCCTAAAAGCCTTCGGATGGCTATAATTTTAAACCGAGGTCCCCTGTGCGCTAAAGCACGCGAACAGCTCGCGACCCCGTTTTAAAACCCCTTCCCCTTTTCGGAAGAGTAGGGCCGTTGTGGGAACGGATGCAACATTTACAAAACTGATTTCACCGGGTATGGATGTAGAAAAAGCAAATAATAATAATAATAATAATAATAATAAATTTTAAATGGAATTTTATAGGCTATATCTTGCAAAAGCAATTTAAAGGCTTGATCAACAATCTTACGCGTATGCAAAGAGTGTTATTCCCTTTCCTCGAAAATTTAAAAAAAAAACAATGACAAATGCGACCCGGTAAGTACCATTGCTGCGTTTGTTCACTGGGCTGACCTTCAGATGTTGGGTTTGGTTTTCTTCTGGAGAGACAAGAGATCCTAAGCTGTGGTTGCGAGAAAGGAACACAGACCCCAGACTCTGGACTGCACGAGGCCATGGTGTTCAGAAGTTGGCAGAAACTGTGGGGAGGTTTTTGGGAGGGGGGGGGGGGGGGGGGGGGGTTGTTGGGGGGGGGGGGGGTGAGGGGGTGGGGGGGCTCCAGGAGATAGGGGAAAATTTTTTCAGTATAGGTGGGGTGGAAAATGTCTTCAAAATGGTGTAACGACACACATGTGTGTGGTGCGGTGAAGTGCGAGCGCGCACGTGCACCACACAACTATATGCAGATGCACCGTACGCAACCCCCACGCATGTCCGACGCCACACGTACGCACGCAACACAATAACAGACAAAACACACACGCACACACAAAATGGCATGAGGAAAATAAGCAAACAAACAGTTCTCAACCCCCCGGATCACATTTACTTCCCCCTCCAAATGCC
>CM054137.1:42788944-42793944 GCA_028751875.1 Rapana venosa
CACACATTGCGTGCGGGTGGGAACAGAAGACAAAATTTACAAAACCGCATACACACGGGGACTGGATGTAAAAGAGCACATAAGTGCTTATTGCATTATCGTCGATATAAAAGAATGAAATGGAAAAAAACACACATCTAAAAACCCACACACACATTAAGATAACATAACGGCCCGCTTCACCAAACGAACCCCCACGTTCCTATGAAAAGCAATGTCACTAGTTGTTCATTCATCTTGGTGCACGTGCATAGAATTACGCCAGAAAGTCACATCCTGAATGAACTTCTTTCTCGATAATCAGATGATAACTTCACGGGGCGGGGTAGCCTAGTGGTCACAGCGTTACGCTCGCAATTGGACAGCCCGGGTTCGAGCACACACCGACACACACACACACACACACACACACACACACACACACACACACACACACACACACACACACACACACGTTCAAGGGGAATTATTTCCCCTGTAGTTAATATCAACACTGACTCCACTCTCCCCCAAAAGTCCTTCGAAGGAGACTATAAACCGAGGTCCCGTGTGCAAACGCATGCAGAACATCTTTTGCACATGTAAAAAAAAACCCAACAACAAAAAAAACATCAACCCATTCTGTCTCTCGGAGTTGGTCATTGCGTGCCAGTAGGAACGGATGAAAATTTTTTCAATAAATTGCATACACACTGGTGTCGTGTTTAGACATCATTCCCCAAGTCAGAATGCGGCTACCTTCATGGTGAGCAAAAAAACCGGTTGCACCTCCGACCCCTTGGGGATGAGACACAACGAATCTGAGTATGGCTGTGGCGGGGAGATTGGGATGAGCGGCGTGGGAACAAACAGCAGGACAGGGACGTCACAGAAGATGAGGCAGCAAAAGCAAACAAACAAAAATGGTTGATTACGCAAAAACCTCAGCACAAAAACTAACAAACAAAAATGGTTGATTACGCAAAAATCCTCAGCATTAGTGAACCTCAAAGCTCTAGCCGAGGAGCAACAAAGGAAAGAAAAAGTACAGAGAAAAACCAAAAACCCACACACATAATATAGAGATGAATTTCTGGCGCAGATAGCGGGTTGTTTGGTTTTCCTGTTCTTTGTCTTTCATAAATCACATTGTTCCTGTTCTCTTCAGGCAGTAAAAACCATACCTGTCTAACTATCTATCTTAATTTTGGTCTGCAGCGTACCATGTTTGTAGTATCTGTTTGTTTAACTATTGATTGTTTGTCATTGGTTGCACGATTGTGTAAGATTAGGTTGAATGCAAAAGCGCTTTGATTTGTCTTTGCAAGATATACAGCGCTATATAAGTCCCATTTAGTATTATTATTAATATCTCTCAGTGATGGACAGAGATCGGTTTTAAAGACAAGACAATTTTTTTCCCACAGATGGGATGGGGATTTTGTTAAGTTTTGATTTGGATTTTTATGTTTGGTTGTTGTGTGGGTAGGTCTTTCCTAATCACAGTCCTCTCTCCAGGCTATCATTAAAGGATGGCTATCTGTCAGTGATTGACAGCGGTCAGTGACATTGCCCAGGACGTCTGCACTGGCCTGAAGAGCAGCTGTCAGTGGTGGCGGTGTAAAGCAGTGCACACAGGACATTCCCCTCTTGTCTGTCTGTCTGTCCGTCTGTCTGTCTGTCCGTCTGTCTGTCTGTCTGTCCGTCTGTCTGTCTGTCTGTCTGTCTGTCTGTCTGTCTGTCTGTCTGTCTGTCTGTCTGTCTGTCTGTCCGTCACTGTAGGATGACTGATAAATCATATCCATCGTTCAGGCCACTTTCGTCCATTCAAGGACGCGCTCACGCGCGCACACACACACACACACACACACAAAACCACCACACACACACACACAATTAGTAAACAGGCATGCGTACATACAAGTAATTATATAGACAGACTGACAAGCGCACGAGAGTGCGCGCGTACGCGCGCGCACGCACACACACACACATTCTCTCTCTCTCTCTCTCACATACACACATACACACAGAGGTAAATAGCTATACATACAGTTACACAGTTAAACAGACAGACAGACGCGCGCGTGCGCGTCACACACACACACACACACACACACACTTGCATGCATTCCTTCTTGCTCTCAAATTAAAAAAAAAAATTGTCACACACATACACACACTCGCACGCACGCGCACGCGTGCGTGCGCGAGGACACACACTCACACCTGAATGCACACATGCACCGATACACTTGCATAAATATACATACACGCATACGCGTGTTCTATCTCTTTCTCACACGCACACACTCACACACAAGCAGTACACACACACACACACACACAGACACACACATACACACAAGCAGTACACACACACCACACACACACGCACGCACACACACACAACGTAACACACACAACACACACACGCGCGCACACACACAGCACACACACACACACACACACCCGCAAGCAGTACACACACACACACTGGAAAGGTCCTTGCCCCCTAAGAGCCAGGACCACACTAAACTCGGCCCTATATATACATACTATTACTATACTACTATACTATACTTATATCTATATACTTACTATACTATACTATACTATACTATTACTATACTATACTATTACAATACTATACTATACTATACTATACTAATAAACACTAGGTGGAGAGTCGGCCAGCCACCACCCTGCCCTGCACTGCACTGCTTGTGTTTACACAGCGTCCCCGACACTGCTTGCTCTCTGAGCAACACACAACACAACCACATCCACCCTTGCTCCCATTGGAAACACGCAAATCCACACACACACACAACACACGTGCGCACTTGCGCGTAATGTATACACACACAGAGGCACACACACACACAGAGCACACACACACAGAGCACGCACACACGTGCACACACAGAGGTACACACACACACACAGAGGCACGCACACACATGCATTCCACAGAGGTACGTACACACACAGAGGTACGTGCACACATGCACACACAGAGGTACCCACACACACAGAGGCACACACACACAGAGACACGCACACACACATACAGAGGCACGCACACGTGCACACACACACACACATACATACACTCACCTGTACACATGCACGCGCACTAGTAGCACGCATACAGCCAAGCAAGCAAGTAAGCAAGCATGCAAGCGCGCACGCACGCACACATGCACACACACATACACACACACACTCAACACAAACACAGAAGATGTACACGCGCCGCTGCACATGAGCAAAATACAATTGATTATCTTAATAACTATAGAGAGCAAAAGTGCGCGATCAATGATGCAAGCGCATTCGTACACACGCACACTCGTATGCACGTAGTGCGCGCGCGGCACGCACACACACACACATACACACACACGAAAGAGAAAAGACAGACAGAGAGAGAGAGAGAGAGAGAGAGAGAGAGAGAGAGAGAGAGAGAGAGAAGAGAGAGAGAGAGAGAGATTATTCTTTTATTTTCTGGGATAAAGGAATAAGCAATCGTGTGCTTTTTTTCATCCAGTCCCCGTGTGTATGCAGTTTTGTAAATGTTGTCATCCGTTCCCACCGGCACACAATGGCCTAGCCTACTCTTCCGAAAAGCGGAACGGGTTTTAACGTGAGCGCAAGATGTTAGAGAGATAGAGGGAGAGGGAGAGGGACAGAGAGAGAAGAGAGAGAGAGAGAGAGAGAGAGAGAGAGAGAGAAGAGAGAGAGAGAGAGAGAGAGAGAGAGACAGACAGACAGACAGACAGACAGACAGACAGACAGACAACAGACCGAGACAGAGAGCGAGAGAGCGAGAGAGGGAGAGAAGAGAGAGAGAAGAGAGAGAGAGAGAGAGAGAGAAGAGAGAAGAGAGAGAGACAGACAGACAGACAGACAGACAGACAGACAGACAGACAGACACAGAGAGAGAGAGAATTGCGCATTTACTCTTTGTGTCTTCGGGTCACTGGGCAGTTGTTTTAGCCTTTCTTTCTTTCTTTCTTTCTTGTTTCCCCCGAAACAAAATATTTCGAAACGTTTTTGGTTCGTTATGTTTACAGTATAGTAGACGTGCTGGTGGGTGGGAGAGAGGGAATCACTCAATGCCTGGGGAATTATCACAGAAGAGCCAGGGGAAGATAAATGGGGAGGGGGGTGGAGGGCTGACACAACAAACCATAATACAGGTGTATTATCTCGAAGCTGAAAAACCTCCCCTGGGACGTAAATATAATGTATTGTATTGTATATTTGTATTTTATTGTATTGCATACCACTTTAAGTCACCTCAGATTTATCTGCGTGAAATTCGGGCTGCTCTTCCCGGGGAAAGCGCGTCGCCACAAGAGCAGCGCCACCCATTATTTTTCTTTTCTTTTCCTGTCTGCTTTTATGTATTTGGTTTTCTATCAGAGTGACTTCTTTCTTCAGAAACTTTTGCCAGGGACAACTCTCTTGTTGCCGTGCGTTCTTTTACGTGCGCTTAATGAGTATTGCACACGGGACCTCGGCTTATCGTCTCATCTGAAAGACTAGCACCCAAACCACCACTCACGGTCTAGCAGATGGAGAGAAAATTTCGAGCACATGAAACCCGAATTTTCCGCTTTTTAGGCAGATGCGTTACCTCTAGACCACAGATCCACCATAAATTCTATGCAATATAATCACAACAACAACTTCAAAGCTGAAAAACAGCAATGCTTCTTTTATGAGATACACATATCGTGTGCATGTCACACATATATTATTTGTCTCGTCCAATATTTCGTTGTTGGTGGTGGTGATACTTCTGTTGTTTTCTTTCTTGCCATTACTTATTTTTTCGACTAGGGCAGATGCCATTATGTAAGAGGAGAGGGCAGGGCTCCGCCGGGTTAAACTTGCCCAAGGGACATGGCCTGAAGAGGGAAGCATCTTGCCCAAATGACTCCTCAAAGAGTTAAACCCACAGCATCTGGTCCGGGAGGCAAGAGCGGGCGTGACTTGTCTGAGTGAAAGAA
>CM054137.1:42798944-42808944 GCA_028751875.1 Rapana venosa
ATGATGATTGAGTGCAGGAACGTAAATATGCAAAGTTAAGCATTCACACACACATACAGGAGTGATCAATGCCAGAATGCATACACAGTGCAAATGCCATACACAAACGTGCCCGGGAATCCACACACACACACACCACACAAATCACACAAATCGCACACAAACACAAATCACACACACACACCACACCACACCATACCACAACACACACACAAACACAATACAACACACACACACACACACACCACACAACACCACACAACACACACATACACACACAAAACACAATACACAACCCCCCCCCCCCCCCACACACACACACAAATCACACACACACACCACACCACACCATACCACCACCCCAACACACACAAAACACAATACAACACACACATCACACCACACACCACCACCACACACACACACACCACACCACACCACACACACACACACACACACACAAAACACAATACAACACACACACCACACACCACCACCAACACACACACACACACACCACACAAATCACACACCAACACACACACACACACACGCACACACACACATACACACACACACACACACACACACACACACACACACAACACACACACACACACACACACACGCACACACACAGCTGCTATCATTATAACTTTAGCTGCTGACGCCTGTGCTGCAGCTAACCCACTCCAGAGCTTTAGTGATGTTTCTCAAGGTGATCTCAGTATCACTGAATGATGTGACGGTTTTACATCACCTCTCTGGCTTTGTGTCTGGGTTTCTTTTTTGGTTTTTGTTTTTCTCTTTTGCTTTGAATGCAGCTATCTATCATAGGGATGACAGAGGCATGTCATCAGCACAGTCTGATACACACAAGTGAGGGTATGGTAGGCTTGCCTGCAGCAGATGTGTGTTTCGTGTCTCTCTGGATCTTTTTTTTTTTTTTTTAGCCCTGAAGGGGAATGGGACAGAGCCTTTTCAACCACACGACTGGGGAGAACCGTTTGAACCTGTTCGTTTTGGAGATGTATGCAAGCGTGAGTGAGTGAGTGAGTGAGTGAGTGAGTGAGTGAGTAAGTAAGTGTGTGTGTTGTGTGTACATACGTGTGTGTGTATATGTGTGTATGTGTGTGTGTGTGTGTGCGTGTGTGTGTGTGTGTGTGTGTGGGTGTGTGTGTGTGTGTGTGTGACGTGAGTGTGTGTGCGTTACGTGAGAGAGTGTGTGTACATGTATGTGTGTACGAGTATGTGTGTGTGTGTGTGTGTGTGTGTTGTACGTGAATGTGTGTGTGTGTGTGTGTTTATGCATGTTCTTGTGTGTGAATGTGTGTGTGTTTATGCATGTTCTTGTGGGTGAATATGTGTGCATGAACTGATGGCATGAAAGCGTTGAAACGTGTGTGTGTGTGTGTGTGTGTGTGTGTGTGTGTGTGTGTGTGTGTGTGTGTGTGTGTGTGTGTGTGTGTGTGTGTGTGTGTGTGTTGTGTGTGTGTGAGATGAAGTTAATAACGAGTTTCGAGGTTTCAGACACCAACACAGGATACACACGCTCGCAGGCGCGAAATGACCATGGGTTTTACGCCGAGTGCTGACTGGCGCGAGAGTAAGCCAGCTGTCTGTTTTATCAGGAACACATCATCATATAATCTATTCACATACCGGCAATGGTTATCAGGTCAAACTGCACTGTTTCGAACAGACCAGGATCTCATCTCATCGGGCAAACCTTAACCCGATACCCTGCGCACAGTACAGGCTTTTAAGTCCTTCGGATGAGACTATATACCGAGGCCCCGTGTTCGAACGCATGCAAAACATCTTGCGCATACGTTAAATCCTGTTCCGCTTTTCGGAAGAGTATGCCATTGTGTGCCGGTGGAAAGAGATGACAAAATTTACAAAACCGCATACACACGGGGACTAGGTGTAAAAAAAAGCACATGAGTGCTTATTCCATTATCCTCGATATAAAAGAATAAAACTTTTTTTTTTAAAAATAAAATAGCCTCTCTATCATAAGTGTGTGTATACACGTGTGATTTTCTTTGAATAAAATCTTGCATAAACCAACCTGATACCCTGGACAGTTTTAAGACCTTTACGTTTATAGTGACGGACCATCCCTTTTGGGACCTGTTTGTCCCGTTCTCTCCAGCCCTACGTTTGAGGGGGGATCGTGTGTCAGCTTCCCTGAGCTAAGCCCAGTCCATCACCTATAGAAGCGGATGGACAGAGCGGGGATAACGATACTGTGAAGGCATGTCCGTTATGTCTTTGATATCATATCCCTTACACTGCCTGCCGCCCCTGTGAGTCAGAAAAGGGATTCTCCACCTACTGTATCACAATCCCTTTAGAGAGAGAGAGAGAGAGAGAGAGAGGAGAAGAGAGAGAGAGAGAGAGAGAGAGAGAGAGAGAGAGAGAGAAGAGAGAGAGAGAGATAAGAGAGAGAGAGAGGAGGGGGTGGGGGAGAGAAGGGGGGAGGGAGGGAGGGGAGACAGAGAGAGAGAGAGAGAGAGAGAGAAGGGGAGAGAGGAGGAGAGGGAGGAAGGAGGAGGAGAAGAGAGGAGAGTGAGACAGTGATATTGTCTGCAAGTATGTGATGTGTATGTGTGTAAGATTTACGGGGACAGTGGATGAAAAGGGAAGGGCACATAACTTATTCATTATCCTCGAGAAAAATAAATTAAATAATATATAAAAAAACGTTTAGTCCTCGGTGTGTTTGTGTGGTAATGGTGTCGTATGTGTGTCGGTGTGTGTGGTGTGTGTGTGTTTTTGATTGTATGAATTGTCGTAAACTTCTGGGGCCCAGTGCAAGTGGGGAAAGGGGAGTAAAGCGTAAACAACAAACCACAAATATACTTATTAAACACATCCGATCTGTAACAGGCATTTCCGTTCCCTACATTCCGTCTGATCCGGTTACTCGTGTCTTCAACACGTAGGAAAAACCTAACTCACAATTCAAAACAAAACCGCCTCGTGATTCTCACTCAGAGAAGAGAGTGAAAGAGAAAAGGAGAAGAGAAGAAGAGAATAGAGAGAGAGATGAGAGAGAGAGAGAAGAAAGAGAGGGAGAGAGAGGACAGTGTGTTTGTCCTCAAAGTATGTGTAGGGTGTGCGTGTGTGTAAACGGGGACTGGATGTAAAAAAGCACATAATGCTTATTCCATTAATCCTCGATAGAAAGAATAAAATAAATAAAAATTTAAAAAACGTTTTTTGTCTCGGTGTGTGGGTTATGTGTGTGTGTATGTGTGTGTATGTTTGGTGTATGTTTTTTTGGGTGTTTTGCACCCTTGTCTTGAATTATAGCATGGGGACATGCAGTGGGGAAAGTAGCAAAAAAAACTGCTAACACATCACAAACCATAATCTGATATGACTTTTTCACATGCCACTCCCATACCCGTACACCACAACACATGAATTTCTTCTGGTTTTACTGTTACTGCAGGGAAGAATTCGCTCCCAGCCAGGTTAAGATAATAACGATGATAATAAAAAAAAAAAATGTATGGAATTTATATATCCCTGAATCAATCTTCTTATAAAGCAAACAAACCAAAGCCATTATAAAATATTCGCAGTAAAAGGATTCTACACGGCAGAAACTCAGTTTAAGTCAACAAATGATAAGCTTAAGTGCATGAAATGGAAGAAAAAAAAACTTTTAAAAGGGGGTGATTAAGTGCAAGTGCATAAAACCGATCTTTTTAAGCGGATGATGAGGAATGCCAAGTGCATAAACACGATCTTTTAAAGGGGGATGATGATGACTGCATGTGCGTAAAACCGATCTTTTGAAAGGGTGAAAGGTAGGGAGACGAGTGCTGAAGAACTGGAGGATATTAATGCTTAGGCATGGGGCGCCAGTCGGATAGGGTAAACTACTGACGCCACGCCATAGCGCCACCTGTGGATAGACAGACAGACAGACAGACAGACAGACAGATACCCTACTTGTCTGTATGTCAGGTCACTGGCCTAAGGGACAGACTAGACCAACCACTGATGGGGGATAAGGAAACAGCTGGAGTTTAAAAGAGTAGGATTTCATATAACTGTGCGTGTGTGGGGGTTTTTTTTCAAATTTTTTTCTCCAAATTTTTATTATTTTATATCGAGGATAATGGAATAAGCACTTACGTGCTTTTTTACATCCAATCCCCGTGTGTATACGCTTTTGTAAATTTTGTCATCTGTTCCCACCGGCACACAATGGCCTACTCTTACGAAAAGCGAACAGGATTTAACGTGTGCGTGTGTAAGTGTGTGTGTGTGTGTGTGTGTGTGTGTGTGTGTGCGTGTGTGTGTGTGTGTGTGCGTGCGTGCCTGTGTGTGTGTACGCGTGCGTGCGTGCGCGCGTGTGTGAGTATATATATATATAATCATAGGATTGAGGTCGATGGTCTTAACTACTCGTCTGTAGCGTCCTAACTACTCGTATAATTAATTATATGACGGACGCTGTAGACAAGTAGTTAAGACCATCGACTTCAGTTCTATGAGTCCCATGAAAGCGTGGATTCGAATCTCCCTTGCGTCCGGTGAATGTGTGAATGTGTGTGTGTGTGTGTGTGTGTGTGTGTGTGTGTGTGTGTGTGTGTGTGTGTGTGTGTGTGTGAGAGGAGAGAGAGAGTTATGTGCGTGTGTTGTGTGTGTGTGTGTGTGTGTGTGTGTGTGTGTGTGTGTGTGAGTTATGTGTGTGTGTGTGTGTGTGTGTGTGTGTGTGTGTGCGTGCGCGCGTGTATGTGTGTGTGTATGTGCGCACGGGCGCGCGTGCGTGCATGTATCCAATAATGCAGTCTAACCATATTAGTTTATAGCCCCGCCGACCACAGAAGCCATGATATCGAGGCTGCCACTTCGAAGAATAAAATATAAGATTAAAACTGCGCAACTACAATTACACACGCACGCGCGCGCGCGCGCACAAACACACACATACTCTCACTCTCTTTCTCTCTCACAACACACACACACCCATACACACACTCACACACACCATGCACACACACACCGCACGCACGCACACACACACACACAAACACTCACACACACACCAACAACACACACACATACACACACTCACCCCCCCCTCCCCACGCACACACGCACGCACCCACCCACCCACACACACACCCAAACACACACTCACCCCCCCTCCCCACGCACACACGCACACACACACACACACAACACACATTCACACACACACACTTACACACACACACACACACAACACACACACACACACACACACACACACACACACACACACACACACACACACAAATATATATATATGTGTGTGCAGGGCTTCAAAACCAAATGCACATGATATTCTCTTGTCCTACTTTATGGAGGTGAAACAAACGGGAGGAGACAGATGGTGCGGGATCTGCTTTCTCTCCTTATCTCTCTCCTATTCTACATCAGTGTAGTCACACACTTTGGCGTTTTATTTGATGGTTTGTACAAAAGCCACATGATTTTTCAATTCTGCTTTTGTAGGCAATAAAGTAAACATATTCGTATTAGTCTTGGGTGCAAGTTTTCAGTGTGTGTGTGTTTAGTGTGTGTGTGTGTGTGTGTGTGTGTGTGTGTGTGTGTATGTGTGTGTGTCTGTGTGTGTGTGTGTGGTGTTTAGTGTGTGTGTGTGTGTGTGTTAGTGTGTGTGTGTTAGCGTGTGTGTCTGGTGTTTAGTGTGTGTGTGGTGTTTAGTGTGTGTGTGTGTGTGTGTGTGGTGTTTAGTGTGTGTGTGTGTGAGAGAGTGTGTGTGTGCGTATGTGTTAGTGTGTGTGTGTTAGTGTTGTGTGTGTTAGTGTGTGTTAGTGTGTGCGTATTAGTGTATCTGTGTTAGTGTGTGCGTGTTAGTGTATCTGTGTCAGTGTGTGTTTTAGTGTGTGTGTGTTAGTGTGTGCGTGTGTGCGTGAATGTGGTGTCAGTGTGCGTTTAGTGTGTGTGGTGTCAGTGCGTGTTTAGTGTGTGTGTGTGTGTGTGTTAGTGTGTGCGTGTTAGTGTATCTGTGTTAGTGTGTGTGTTTAGTGTGTGTGTGAGTTAATATGTGTGTGTGTCGTGTGTGTGGTGGTGTCAGTGTGTTTAGTGTGTGTGTTAGTGTGTGTGTGTTAGTGTGTGTGTGTTTGTGTTAGTGCGTGTTAGTGGTGTGTGCGTGTTAGTGTATCTGTGTTAGTGTGTGTGTTAAGTGTGTGTGTGTGTGTGTGTTAGAGTGTGTGCGTGTGTGTGGTGGTGTCAGTGTGTGTTTAGTGTGTGTGTGTGTGTGTGTGTGTGTGTGTGTGTGTGTGTGTGTGTGTGTGTGTGTGTTTCGTGTATGTATGAGTTCATGTATGTGTGTGTTAGTGTGTTATTGTGTGTGTGTGTGTGTGTCTGTCTGTCTGTCCGTCTTTCTCTTTAAAAGTATGGTCTTCCAGTGTTTGGCATATGGCACAAAGTGGGTTAAGTTGTGTTTTGAGGGGAGGGGTGGGAGGGGAAGGATGTGACAAAGGGCAGCTGGTTGAGGATGTGTGTGTGTGTCTGTCTGTTTGTCTGTCTGTCTGTCTATCTGTTCGTCTGCCTTGTTGAAAGTATTATCCTCCAGTCTCTGGCAGATGGCACAAAGAGTGTGGTTTTGTGCTGTTCAGGGGAGGGGGTGGGGAGGTATGTGACAAAGGGCAGCTGGTTGAGCGATGTGTGTGTGTGCGTTTGTGTGTGTCTGTGTGTGTGTGTCTGTGTGTGTATGTGAGATAGAGAGAGTGAGTGAGTGAGTGAGTGTTAGTGTGTGTGTATGTGTGTGTGTTAGTGTTAGTGTGAGAGAGAGAGAGAGAGAGAGAGAGAGAGAGAGAGAGAGAGAGAGAGAGAGAGTGTGTGTGTGTGTGGTATGTGTGTGTTAACGAGTGAGTTTGTGTGTGTGTGTGTATGTCTGTCTGTCTGTCTGTCTGTCTGTCTGTCTGTCTGTCTGTCTCTCTGTCTCTCTCTCTCTCTCTCTCTCTCTCTCTCTCTCTCTCCTCTCTCTCTCTCTCTCTCTCTCTCTCTCTCTCTCTGACCATCTGCCTGTCTTTCGCGCGAGTGTATAATTATGTGCGTATTCATGCACACGCGCACACACGCGCTTAATCATGCATTTTTGTGTGTAAACACTCTCGCATGCCCTGACGTGCACTTTCTCCTGAGTGTGATGGCAGGCAGGTGTGCACACGATCGCGCGCTTGCTCACACTACACGCAATACAGAACGCTTCATTATCTCCCTTTGTAGTCAAAAGTTACACAACCAGTCGCGTAGCCGGTATCTGTAGTGCGTGTCCCAACTGATACGGAATGACTTTCCAACCACCCTCCCTCCCACCTCCACAATTCCGAACCCCCCCCCCCCCCCCCCCCCCTCCCTCTTTCTTTCTTTCTCTGCCACAACCCATAACTAACCCCTACTATAAACAACCTGTTATCGGTAACCTCAATATCCCCCCCCCCCCCCCAGTCACCCCCCCCCCCCAGTCACCACCCTCCCCCCCCCACCCATTCAATTGACCAGGCGGGGTGCCCCCTCCCCCCCCCCCCCCCCCCCCCCAGGACCAAACAAATAAAGTCACTAACACCAATCAATCCCTTTCAAGTTTCACCTGTCAGGTCCTCCCTCATGCTGTAATGCAAGCACGCCATCTTCTCCCGGCAGTTTGGCGAGGACTGGTCCCATATGTTCGTAGCCTGCCTGGTCAGATGGGACTGAACTACTCAGACGAAACCAAAATAGCATAATGTTACAAAACAACAACACACAAGAAAACCCATACATACCTGTCTGTATACAAGGCGTTGTGGATGCTGGGCATTGATTTTGGGCGATGGTATACCAGTTTTAGAAAATGATGGGCATCGTGGTTAATGACGTCTCCGCACTTACTGGCGTCCTACCTACAGAAAAGGGAATAAAAATACAGAAAGGTTAGTAAAAATAATAATAATAATAATAACAATAACAACAACAACAATAATAATAATAATAATAATGTATGGAATTTATATAGCGCTGAATCTTGTAAAACAACAAATCAAAGCGCTTTTAAAAAAAAAATTATGCTTGTGTATGCGGTTTTTAAAAAAAATTGTCATCTGTTCCCACCGGCACACAATGGCCTACTCTTTCGAACAGCGGAACAGGGTTTAACGTGTGCGGAAAATGTTCTGCATGCATACCATGTTGTGTTAAGCTTCCAGCAGAAGAAAGGCTGAAGTCAAGAGACATCGTTATATGAAAGTTTGATGAGATGGTGTGCACACTCCTGTACTGTTCACTGGTAAGGAGGGGTCGTCTAGCCGGGTTGAAGCGCGGAAGAGAACTTAGAAGAGGACAAGGGCTGCTGAAGCCCAACAGAGCATCCCTGCCTAAGAAACAACAGCCACGATCCGAGACTTTATGGTCGTGGCAGACACTACAATACAATACAGCTAGCTAGAGCTGTCGGTCATCCTGCCAGCACTCTGAGCATGTCTTGTGGAGGGGTTCACACCGCTCTGATAACAGACACGGACATGAGGACAGTTTCTTGGTGATGGGTGCCAACACTGTCCCACAGGGATCAGAAGCACACTCGATTAGGGTTAGCCATTCGTTTCCAGTGAGAAAGGTTTTTGAATAAACCAAAACATAATTCTGCCCAACCTTTGGGTGTTGTGTTATGATTTTGGGGTTCTTACAGACAACCTTGAATGATGATGCCCCCCCAAACAATCTGGGTCGATTTTGAGAGGACAGATCTTCGTTGATTTGAAATGACGGAGGTTTCTACAAGTTGGATGCAAAAAGTTTTGAACATGAGTTAGAAAACACACCCGACTGAATATGTCCCCAAAAGCATCTGCGTCGATATGCAACATTTCCAGCTGAATTTGTTTTTATTCTTTCTCGGTCAAAATGTTACTGCAGACTCGACACAGGTCCATCGCCTTACACCCGAGATAAAACAACAGTCAAAGCAGCGGGAACATTGTAAGTCACCTTCAAGGAAGGCCAGGAGAGTTCTGGATTTTCTTGGACAGGGCGACACAGTGACTCAGAGATGCTCTGCAAAACTGCTTCCCCCGCTAAGAGCATTATCATCATCCAGTGTTGCAAGCACCAAAGAAAGGTCAATGGTAAGCCTGGTGTGCACCAAGACAATGCCAGCCCCCCTCACCTCCACCCCCCCCCCCCCCCCCCCCCCTCCCAAAGAAAGTCTGATTCTGCCATTGTTACAGCTCGTCAGTGTGGCTTTGGAATCGTAAGTTATCTATCCTAGTCTCCAGATACAGCTTCTTCTGGCTTTCACCCGGTCTCAAGTTTGGGACATTGCGTGTTGGTGAGAACAGGTGACAAATTGACAAAACTGCATGTTCATCGGGACTGATGTAAAAAGAAGAACACGAGTGTTTCTTCATTATCGTTGAAATAAAAGAACTGAATAAAAAAAATTGCAAGAAATATTTGGCAGGTTAATCAATTAAAACGTGTTGGCAACTATTGGAAACTTGCTCCATTCATGGTTCAAAGTTATAAAGGGGAACATCACTGTTGTTTCAAACACTGCAATGTTCTGTGATGCAATAAACAATAAGCCGAGAGAGAGAGCGAGCAGAGAAGAGAGAGAGAGAAGAGAGAGGAGAGAGAGAGAGAGAGAGAGAGAGAGAGAGAGAGAGAGAGAGAGAGAGAGAGAGAGAGAGAAACAATTCTTTCATTTCTAGAAGTTTCTAAAAAAACACACAAAAGGTTTCGAAAACGGTTTGCAATGGCGTCATGGGCCCTGTATAGAGTGAGCTAAAGACACAGCCAACAGCAACCTTCTCTCACACCTGGACTGAGCCACCTCAACAAGAGTGATGCTGACAGAAAGCGGCACCTGTGGAATCTAGGGTGGGGGAGTTTGACGATCTCTTCACTCAATTTAAAGTGCAGACCTGTCAGTGCCGTAACTCCCTTCCCAGAAGATCAAATAAGCACGTTAAAGATCTCACGATTC
>CM054137.1:42816444-42826444 GCA_028751875.1 Rapana venosa
CAGGTTTTCATCGATAACAACAACCAGCCGTATTAACACAGGTTTTCATCGATAACAACAACCAGCCGCATTAACACAGGTTTTCATCGATAACAACAACGTGACGTATTAACACAGGTTTGCATCGATAACAACACCCAGCCGTATTAACACAGGTTTGCATGGATAACAACACCCAGACGTATTAACACAGGTTGGCATCGATAACAACACCCAGCCGTATTAACACAGGTTGGCATCGATAACAACACCCAGCCGTATTAACACAGGTTTTCATCGATAACAACAACCAGCCGTATTAACACAGGTTTTCATCGATAACAACAACCAGCCGTATTAACACAGGTTTTCATCGATAACAACAACCAGCCGTATTAACACAGGTTTTCATCGATAACAACAACGTGACGTATTAACACAGGTTTGCATCGATAACAACACCCAGCCGTATTAACACAGGGTTGCATCGATAACAACACCCAGACGTATTAACACAGGGTTGCATCGATAACAACACCCAGACGTATTAACACAGGGTTGCATCGATAACAACACCTAGCCGTATTAACACAGGTTTGCATGGATAACAACACCCAGCCGTATTAACACAGGTTGGCATCGATAACAACACCCAGACGTATTAACACATGTTTGCATCGATAACAACACCCAGACGTATTAACACAGGTTGGCATCAATAACAACACCCAGCCGTATTAACACAGGGTTGCATCGATAACAACACCCAGACGTATTAACACAGGTTGGCATCGATAACAACACCCAGCCGTATTAACACAGGTTGGCATGGATGACAACACCCAGCCGTATTAACACAGGGTTGCATCGATAACAACACCCAGACGTATTAACACATGTTTGCATCGATAACAACACCCAGACGTATTAACACAGGGTTGCATCGACAACAACACCCAGCCGTATTAACACAGGGTTGCATCGATAACAACACCCAACGAAATTAACACATGTTTGAAATCGATAAAAAACACCCAGACGTTTTAACACAGGTTGGCATCGATAACAACCCCCACCCGTATTAACACGGGTTTGGGCTCGATAACAACAACCAGCCGTTTTAAAACACGGGTTTTCATCAAATAACAACAACCACCGTATTAACACAGGTTTCATCGATAACAACAACCAGCCGTATTAACACAGGTTTTCATCGATAACAACAACCAGCCGTATTAACACAGGTTTTCATCGATAACAACAACCAGCCGTATTAACACAGGTTTGCATCGATAACAACACCCAGCCGTATTAACACAGGGTTGCATCGATAACAACACCCAGACGTATTAACACAGGGTTGCATCGATAACAACACCCAGACGTATTAACACAGGGTTGCATCGATAACAACACCTAGCCGTATTAACACAGGTTTGCATGGATAACAACACCCAGCCGTATTAACACAGGTTGGCATCGATAACAACACCCAGACGTATTAACACATGTTTGCATCGATAACAACACCCAGACGTATTAACACAGGTTGGCATCGATAACAACACCCAGCCGTATTAACACAGGGTTTCATCGATAACAACACCCAGACGTATTAACACAGGTTTTCATCGATAACAACAACCAGCCGTATTAACACAGGTTTTCATCGATAACAACAACCAGCCGTATTAACACAGGTTTTCATCGATAACAACAACCAGCCGTATTAACACAGGTTTTCATCGATAACAACACCCAGCCGTATTAACACAGGTTTGCATGGATAACAACACCCAGCTGTATTAACACAGGTTTTCATCGATAACAACACCCAGACGTATTAACACAGGTTTGCATCGATAACAACACCCAGCCGTATTAACACAGGTTTTCATCGATAACAACAACCAGCCGTATTAACACAGGTTTTCATCGATAACAACAACCAGACGTATTAACACAGGTTTGACCAGTAAGTCTGGCACCTCTCGCACGCCATTAGGAATTCTCTGAGAAGAAAAGAGAGAGAGAGAGAGAGAGAGAGAGAAGAGAAGAGAGAAAAAGAGAGAGAGAGAGAGAGAAAAGAGAGAGAGAGAGAGAGAGAGAGAGGGAGGGGTGGGGGATAGGGAAGGGAAAGGGGAGGGAAGGGAGGGAGGGAGGGAGAAATAATGTCGTGCAATTGTTGTTGTTTTTTAATTTATTTATTCATTTATTTATTTAATTCTGTTATATCGAGGATAATGGAATAAGCACTTATGTACTTTTTTTTACACCCAGTCCCCGTGTGTATGCGGTTTTGTCAATTTTGTCATCTGTTCCCACAGGCACACAATGGTCTACTCTTACGAAAAGCGGAACAGGATTTAACGTGTGCGCAAGATGTTCTGCGTGCGTTCGCACACGGGGCCTCGGTTTATAGTCTCATCCGAAGGACTTTTGGGGAGAGTGGAATCGGGACTGATGTTAAACTCCAGGGAAAATATCCCCTTGAACGGGAATCAAACCCGGGCCAGATTGCGAGCGCAATGTTCTAACCACAAGGCTATCCCCGTCCCCCAAGAAGAGAGAGAGAGAGAGAGAGAGAGAGGGGAGAAAAGAGAGAGAGAGAAGAGAGAGAGAAAAGAGAGAGAGAGAGAGAGAGAGAGAGAGAGAGAGAGAGAGAGAGAGAGAGAGAGAGAGAGAGAGAGGAAGAAAAGGGAAGGGAAGGGAAGGGAAGGGAAGGGAAGGGGGGGGAGGAAATATTGTTGTCGTGTAATTGTTAAGTTGGAGTGATGCTGGCTTGCAAGCAGCCAGTCTTCTTACACAGAAAACACACACAGAGATCTTGGACCACATAATTATGATAAAGAAGGAAATGTATGAAACCGGCCGAATGCAACTACCACCCCCTCCCAACCCCCCAACCCCCCCCCCCCACAAAAACAACACCAAACAAACAAAAAATCAAAACAAACAAAAAACAAAAGAAAATACCCCCTCCCCCATTACAAACAACCCAAAAAAAAACAACCAAACAAAAAAAAACAACTACCCCCCCCCCCCCCTCCCCCAACACACCACACAATGTAAAGAAAAAAACGTATGAACTAAAATAAAACAAAAACGATCGATCCATCAATCAAGCAAACAAGCAAACAAGCAAGAGATACTGTTTTGTTTTTTTCTTCTTCTTCGTCGAACGCTCAGACAGCAACTTCTGTCGTCTGTTATAATTCTATGAGCGAAAATACGTCACGCTGCCGGTAAGCGCCTGACAAGTCAGGGCCCAGTGTATCCGACTTCAGGCATAAAGAGAGAATCGTTATCTAAAGAGAGAATCGTTATCTTCTAAGTCTTTCTGGGCGAACAAAACAAAACAAAAAAAACAGGCAGGAGAACAGACCAAGAAGACAGAAAATACACAAAAGGGGGGGGTGACAGGAAGAAGAGAACCGAGGGAGAAACAAAAAGAGAGTGGATGAAAAGAAAAGGAAATTTCAAACACCAAAAATCTCAGACTGTGGGGGATGCTATTTCTACTGACAGATTCCTCCCCCCACCCCGGCATTCCCTGGATTTTCACACTGATGCTAGCAAAAGGCTTGCTGACAAGGACAGCTCTGGACAGTGAAGAAGCAGAGAACAGCCTTGATGTGAACGTCCAGAATGGAATGGACAACAAGAAAGGGAATGGGAAGGACAGGACTGGAAGGAAGGAGTGGGGTGGGTTTGGGGGGGGTGGAGCGATGGGGGGGGGGGGGTGGGGGGCGGGGAGGGGGGGGGAAAGGGGCAGAGGGGGAAGGGGAGGGGGGGAGGTTGAGGGGGGGGAAAGGGCGTAAGTGTGATGGAGGAAAGGAGGTGGAAGGAGGGAGTGGGGGGGGGGGGGGGAGGGGGAAGGGGGTGGGTAAGGGAGAAATGTGCAAGTGTTTTTTGGCACACACACACACACACCACGCACGCACGCACACACATTCACCACAAACAAAACACACCAAAACACCACACACGCACACACGCACACACAACACAACCCACCATAACACAACACACACAACAAAACACACACACACACAAGAATGGGTCAGTCCTCAATCGATGAGAGATGAAGAGACAGACAGACAGAGACACGGAGACAGACACAGACAACAGACGACAGAACAAAGACAAAACACAAAAAGAGACACACGGCAGAGACGACAACAAAGACAGACACAGCGAGATCAGAAAGAACGAAAGGAGGAGAGAGAAGAGAGAGAGAGAGGGAGAGAGAGAGGAGGAGAGAGAGAGAGAGAGAGAGAGAGAGAGAGAGAGAGACTGCACGAGAGACAGCGGCGATCGTACAACGCTGCATTGGTTCCAAACTCAGAGAAGGAAACGAGGTGGGTGAATGGTTGTTAGGGGCTGTTTGGGAGAAGAGAAGAGGGGGGGGGGGGGGGGGGGGGGGGGGGGGGGGGGGGGGGGGGGGGGGGGGGGGGGGGGGGGGGGGGGGGGGGGGGGGGGGGGGGGGGGGGGAGGGGGGGGGGGTGGGGGGGGGGGGGGGGGGGGGGGGGGGGGGGGTAAAGGGGGGCGGGGGTGGGGGGGGGGGGTCCGAAAAGGGGCCATTTTCTGAGATCGACGGGGAAACCCCGTGGTGGTATGAGGGTGATGGGGTGATGGGGGGGTGGTGGTAAATTTTAATGAATTGGTGGTGGGAAGTGAGGGCACGATAGGGGGAGCAATCAAACCCCTACCGCTTTTTTTTTCGCCTTTCCTTCCTCCTTTCCTTCTGTCTCCTCCTGCCTCTCTCTCCTCCCTCCCCCTTTCCTTTCTCTCTTTTCCCCCTCTGTCCCTCTCTCTCCCACCTTTCTTCCCCCCTCCTCCTTCTCCTCCTCTCTTCCCCCCCACCTCTCTCCCTCTCCCCTTTCCCCCCTCCCCTTTTTTCCATTAAGCTCTTTTCCTTTCTTCTCTTCCCCCTTTCTTTTCTCCGTTATCTCTCCAGTATTTTTAAAAAACCTTTTTTCCCACGATTTCAAATTTTCCTCTGTCTGTTTTGTCTTGTCCTGTCGTCTGCCCCTCCCCTTTTTTTTGAAAGGTTTGTCTCCCCCACTTGTATGCTCTTCTCTCCAAGATGCTGGGGTGGAAAAGGCCCTATTTTGTTCTCAAATTTAACGTTCTGCCTCGCGTCTCTGTCTCCCCCCAATCTCGCACTTTTTGCCCCCCCCTCCCCCCCTCCTCTCTGTCCCCTTCTCTCTCTCTTCCCTGTTTCTACGCCCCCCCCTCTCCTCCTCTCTCTCGTTTCTATGTCTCCCCCCCCCCCCCTTTCCCTCTGTGTTTCTATGGCTCTCTCTTCTCTCCCCTCTCCCTCTCTCCCCCTCCTCTCCCCCTCTTCCATCCTGGTATGAAATGTCTTCTCTGCTCCCTCCTCTCTATCCCCTCTCTTTTCCTCCCTTTCCCCTTTTGTTATTGTGGTTTCTCTCCTCTCACCTCTGTCTCCTCCCCCTTTTTTCCCCCCCCCCCCCTTTCCTTTCTCCTCCCCCCCCCCCCTTTCTCCTCCCCCCATCCCTCTCTCTTCTCTGACCCCTCTGTCTCTTTCGTCCTCACTTGTCATGCAGCAACAGCAACACGCAGCAGCACAGCAGTACACAGCAGTGTCCGCTTTGTCAGCTTTTTCTCAAAGCACATCAAAAGGCCCGATAAACACAATATCTGCGTCAGCCCATTTTTCTCTTCTGTTCTTATTTTCTCCCTCCTATCTCCGCCTCGTAGTTGGTTGGTGTGTTTTGGGTCATTTTTTATATTATTTACTGATGTTGTTGCTGTCTGTTTTGCATCACGTCTTGGCTCGTGCTTCGCACCGCCCACGCCAGCCTCCACGCGCGCGCGCCCGCGCGCACACACATTCACGCACACACGCACGCGCAAGCAAGCAAGCACACACGCGCGCAAGCAAGCAAGCACGCACGCACACACACACACACACTTAAACTCTGGAAACGGATGACAAAATGTACAAAACTGCATACACACGGGGTCTGGATGGAGGGAAAAAATCCACCCTACACATGAACGCTTGTTCCATAATCTTCGAAATAAAAGAAGAATAAATAATAAAATTATAAAAATAAAAATGAAACACACACACAAATGATATCACTAATAGTTTTTAAAAAAAGAAAAAAAGAAAAAGTTAAATCCAAAGAATGCACACACACACGCCCGCGCGCGCGCACGACTGCGTACGTGTTGAAAAAATAATACTGCTTGTCGCATGTAGGCATATAAATGTAGCCTACTATTTTTTTTGTTTGTTTTGTTTCCATAACAGTGTTTTTTGACCACGCATACAAAAACACCTGTATAATGCACAAGAAAACAGAAGAAGAAGAAGGAGAGGGTGGAGAGAGAGAGAGAGAGAGAGAGAGAGAGAGAGAGAGAGAGAGAGAGAGAGAGAGAGAAGAGAGAGTACAGATATGAAGTATCAATAATTTAATGCGTTTTGAACCTGCATTCCTATTCCCCTCTTAAAATGACTCAGATGTGTATGCGCGCACGCGCGCGTGTGCGCGCACACACACACACACAACACACAACACACACCAAGTCTCTCTCTCTCTCTCACCTCTCTCTCTCTCTCTACCACACAACACACACATATGCGCGCACACATGACACAGCAAATTATGTATGCCAAAGACCGTATGAAGGAATAGCGCGCAGAATGACAGACAGAGAGAGCGTGGAAATGTCCAACAGAAGTCATCGAGAGGAAGAGAGAAAGACAGACAGAGACAGAGAGAGAAAGGCAGACAAGACAGAGAGAAAGAGACAGGAACAGAGACAGAAAAGACAGGCAGACAGACAGGACAGAAGAAAGCCAGACCAGAGAGAGAGAGGCAGCGACAGAGAGAAAGCAGAGAGACAGAGAGAAAGAGACAGAGAAAGGAGGACAGAGCCCCAGAGCGAGAGAGAGAGACAGCGCAGAGGCAGAGACAGAATCTGCTCCAGTAGGGCCCCAGAGAGAAAACTGTCCTCAATGCAACGACAAATGACGTCATTCAGCCCTGACCAATCACACGCAGGCTCCCAACACACCCACGTTCTTTCTCTCCATCCTCACCCACCCTCCTCCCTCCTCCTCCTCCACCACCTCAAGTCCATCCCCACTCCCCACCTTCCTCTCCCCCTCTCCTCTGTGAGGTCACACACACACACACACACTAACAACCACACTAGTCAGCATTTCTCCATCTCCTCTAAAACGGTCTAGGCAACTTCAGCAAAAATAATCCTCCACCACCATCACACATCACCACCCTGCCTCCCTCCCTGCCCTCCTTCTTACCAACCCAACCCTCTAACCTCAGCCCCTTCCTTACCTTCATACTCCTTTTCCTTCCTCCTCCTCTTCCTTCCTCCTCCCCTCCTCCTTCCGCCTCCCCAGCCACCCCCCCCCCCCCCCCCCCCCCCCCCCCCCCCATTTTCCCTCTCTTAAATTTTGGCCCTAGATACCGATGTAAATCCCCCGGTCTGCAAAAATCTGAACAGGGTTGGCCCCGGGTGTGATTCTTTTTTAAACCTTTTTCCCCTCTCTCCCCTTCCCCCCCTTTCTGTTTCCTCTCTCTTTTAAATGTTGTCTGTCTTCTGTCTCTCTTTGGTCTCTGTCTCTCCCCGTTTCTCTGTCTCTCTTTGTCCTTCTTCTATCTGTCTCTTTTCCCCCCCTTTCCCCCCCCCCCCCCCTCTCTCTCTTTTCTCTCTTTCGGGAAAAGGGAGCTCTGCGATCGACCCTTTTTTGCTCGTAATTCCAGAGTGAGCGGTAAAGGGAAAACGAGGGTTGGGGGAGAGGGGAAGAGGGGGGAGAGGGGGGAGAGGAGGGGGGGAGAGAGAGAAAAGGGAGAGAGGGAGGGGGAAAAGAGATTTTTGGAGAGAGGGGGTTTTAGAGGGGAGAATGGGGGGCCTAGGGGGTTGGGAAGGGGGGGGTTTAAAAATGGTGTTTGAAAGATTTTTTTTTTTCCCAAAGGGTTACAGAATAAGTATTCGAAAAACTTTTTTTTCATCCAAAACCCGGGACCTGATTAGGGGAAAAGAAACGGGGACAGACACAGACAGAGACAGACAAACAAGGAGGGAGGGGGGGGGGAAGGGAGAAGAGCCCGGGACAGAGACTAAAAAGAGAAAAGAACAGAGACAGCCCCCCCGAAAACCCGAAATAAAAAACGACAAGGCACATAACCGCGAATCCCAATCTTCGGGGAAAATTACGGGCAGGTAGGTTTCTCCGAAAAAATGCCAGCCTCTCTTTCTTCCCACAAACCCAAAACAACCAACACACCAAAAATTGTTTTTTCTTTTTTTTTTTCGGGTTCTCTCAAAATTTTCCCCCCGACAAGCAAAAGCAAGAGTGCCCGGAAAATGATGCCGGTGGGCGATGCAAGGGGTTTTTTTGTAGGTCTTTTTTAAAGGGCAATGTTTTTTCCCCAGAGAGAGAGAGAGAGAGAGAGAGAGAGAGAGTGCTATCGAGTACAGTGGTGTGGGTGTGTGTTGTGCAGGCAGGCTTCGGAGTAGTGAACAGGTAGGCCTACCGATGACATCAATCACACATAATGAGCATACACACATACATACACACATACACATACAACATGAGCCAAGCGTCATGGTGCATCTTTCGCGTCATTGTGTGGAGACGAGAGATGCCCATTTTTGACATGCTCTGGTGGTGTGTGTGTGTGTGTGTGTGTGTGTGTGTGTGTGTGGTGGGTGTGTGTTGTGTTGTGTGTGTGTGAAGTCAAGTCAAGTCAAATGTTTATTTCCAGATGGTACATTAAATTTAATCCTCCCTTTTTGCTTTTTTTCCCTTTCCATTCAGCTTCTCGTATCTAAGAACAAACTTATTGCGGTTGCTGGGGGTCTGTCTCTGTCTGTCTCTGTCTCTCTGTCTCTCCCCTCTCCTTATTCTCTGTCTCCCTCTCTCCCTCTGTCTGGGCTGTGTTGGTGGGTGGTGTGTAGTGTGAAGTTGGTAGTATTAATAAATTTAAAGGAAATTCTTTTTTGTTTCCCTTTACATCCCACCCCTTCTCCACCCCTTCTTTTCTTATCTTTTTGTTTTACCTGTTTTGTTTTTCTTTTGGAACATGTCCGTCTTTAGAAAAAAAACAACCCACAAAGAATAAAAATGCACACACCCAACACACACACACCACAACACACACACACACACACACACACACACACACAACACAACACACACAAATATATAATATATATATATATATTTATAATATAAATATATAATTAATAATATAAAAAATATAAAATAATATATAAATATATTTTTGTATTATTATGATGGTGTGTGTCTGTGTTCTGAAATAAGAAATGGACCTTAAAACCTACGGAATATGAACATACATTTTTTTTAAACTTCTTAAATAATTATAGGGTTGTGGTTTTGTTTTTTTTAAAAAGCTAAGCATGTAATTATTACGTTGAAATAGTCCCAAACAGTTCAGTCACATATTCGGAGACGACCCCTTGAAAAGCCCTTTCAAAATCAAACAAAAAATCCCCAAAAAAAAATACAGGTTTTTAAACACTTTCACTAAACGGAGAGAGTCCCCAAAATCCGGGGGGTTTTTGGGTTTTTGGGGGTTTTTTTTTAAAAAAAATTTGGGTTTTTTTTGGGGGGGGGAAAAAAAAAATAAACCCCATTTCTTTATTTTTTTTTTCCCCCCCCCCCCCATTTCCCAAAAACCCCCCCCCCCCCCCCCCCCCCCCCCCCCCCCCCCCCCCCCCCCCCCCCCCCCCCCCCCCCCCCCCCCCCCCCCCTTTTTTTTTTTTTTTTTTTTTTTTTTTTAAAAAAAAAAAAACCCCCCCCCCCCCCCCCCCCCCCCCCCCCCCCCCCCCAAAAAAAAAAAAAAAAAAAAAAAAAAAACCCCCCCCTTTAAAAAAAAAAAAAAAAAAAAAAAAAAAAAAAAAAAAAAAAAAAAAAAAAAAAAAAAAAAAAAAAAAAAAAAACCCCCCCCCCCCCCCCCCCCCCCACCCCTCCCCCCCCCACCCCCCC
>CM054137.1:42848944-42873944 GCA_028751875.1 Rapana venosa
TCAACAGCAACATAAAACACAAGCGCACAACACCAAGAAGCCAGCAACAACAAAAAACAACTGCAGCGGCAGCAGAGATTTTTTTGAACGCAAAAAAAAAAGCAGAGAAGACGGGCTAGGCCTAGGGTGCCTGGAGCAAGGTCTTTAAAGGCAGTTTTTTAGTGGGTTTTCCCTTGGGCCCCAGGAAAGGGAAGGCAATTGGCCATCTGTCTGTCGGGGGTTAGCGCGTGCAGTGCGAAAGTCCCTGCAGCGGGGCAACTAACTCCACTGCACTCCCCCCACTCCATCTCTCACTCACTCCCCCAATTTGGAAAACCCCTTTTGCCTGGGAAAAACCCTTAAACCCCAACCATCGATTTTCCCAAAGGAGCCCCTTTTCGTTGATTGGTTGTTTTCCTTCCTTGCTTCTTCCTCCTTGGTTCCCTTTTCCCCGGGGCTTTTGCCTTTTGTATTGCGTTTTCTCTCTCTCTCTCTTTTGGAGCACATGGACACCCGCGTGGGGCACTTTATTATGACGTCGGCTTTTGGGCCCAACGTGGCAAAAAAAAGGGGGGCCCCAGTTTTTTTTTTCCCGCGGCGCGCGCGGGGTGTGTTTTTGTGGGGTTGTGTGTGTGTGTGTTGTTTTTTTAAGGGGGTGTGTTGTGTGTGTGGGGTTGTTGTGTGGGGGGCTTTTGAAATTAACATGAGAATGAGGCCACTTAAAGCCCTGTCAAAATCGGCTAGTTTTTATTTGGTTTTGGGAGTTTTGATATAAATGTGGGGGTGTGGTTGTGTGTGTGTGTGTGTGTGTGTGTGTGTGTGGGTGGGTTGTGTGGGGGGGTTAAAGTGTTAATGAGAGAGAGGGGACGAGATTTTAAGTCCAAAAAACAGTGTCCCCTTTTTTTTTTGTTTCGTTTATATTTAAATGTCGGGAAAAGCAGGTGTTGAAAAAATGTTAGGAAATTTTGTTTTATATTTGGGAAAAGGTGGGTTTTTTAGTGTGTTGTGTGTGTGTGTGTGTTGTTTTGGTGTTTTTTTTTAAGGGACGCTTTTAAATTGGGTTCACTTCCCCAGTTTCCCTTTGTCAGTGATTGGGGGTTTTTGTTGGGTTTTTCCCCTTTCAAAAGGGTTTTTAAAAACTTTCATGGAGTTTTTCCAATTCTACCCTCTTGATTCTAGAAGGGGTTTAAAAAAGATTTAATTTTTGTGTGTGTGTCTATCTTTTTTTTTTTTTTTCATATATATATTTTTATATTTTTTTGTGTGTGTGTGTTGGTGGGTTTTGGTGGTGTAGTGGTGGGGTGTGCTGGTTGCGTGTTTTTTGTTAAGTGTGTTTGTGGGGTGCATGTGTTGCGCACTGGCGTGCCCCGCCTTTTATATATGGTTCATGTGTGCTTTGGGGCGGCGCGGGGGTGTGTTGTGTGTGCTCGCACCCCGCGTGGGAAAAACGTGCTCCCTGATTTACGGGTTTTGGTGTTCATTGGGCAAAAGTCAGTATTTGTTGATTACTTTCGGAGTTTTAAAAATAAAATTGTAATGGGGAAAACTGAAAAGGCGGGCAGCCCCAACCCACTGTCGGGTTAAGGGAAAAGGCGTTTTTGGGGGCACACATTGATCTGACAGTTAAAAAAGGTTATAATGAAACTAAACTGGTGGAAAAAGGTGGTCTGAAAAAACCCGGACCTGTCTGGGAGGGAAAAACCCCCCCCCCTTTAACCCTTTTCCCCCCCCCCCTTTTTGGGGTTTTGGGCTGGTTTAAAAAAGGGGGGGGGCGGGGGGGCCCCCCCCGGGAAAAAAAAACCCCCCCAAAAATAGGCAAAAAACCCCAAAAAAAAAACCCCCCCACCCCCCCCCACCCCCCCCCACCCAACCCTTCCAAAAATTTTCCCCCCCCCCCCCCACCCAAAACCCCCCCGGAAAAAAACCCTTTCCCCCCCCCCCCAAACCCCCCCCAAAAAACCCCCCACCCCCCCCAAAACCCCCCAAAAATTTCCCCAAAAACCCAAAAAAAACCCCCCCCCCCCCACCCAACCCCCCCCCCAAACCCCCCCCCCCCTTGTTCCCCCCACCACCCCAAAAAACCCCCCCCCCCCCCCCAAACCCCCACCCCAACCCCCCCCCCCAAAAACCCAAAAAACCCCAAAAAAAACCACCCCCCAAAACCCCCCCCCCCCCCCCCCCCCCACCCCCACCCCCACCCCCACCCCCCCCCCCACCCCAAAATCCCAAAACCCCCCCCCCCCACCCCCCCCCCCCACCCCCCCCCCCCCCAAAATTTTCCCCCCCAAACCCCCCTACCCCACCACCCCCCAAAAAAAACCCCCCCCCCAAAAAAACCCCCCCCCCACCCCCCCCCACCCCCCCCCCACCCCAAAACCCCCCCCCCACCCCCCCCAAAAAAACCCCCCCACCCCCCCAACCCCCCCCCCAACCCCCCCCCCCACCCCCCCCCCCCCCAAAAAACCCCCCCCCCCAAAACCCCCCCCCCCCCCACACCACACCCCCAAACCCCTTCAAAAACCCCCCCCAAAAAAAACACCCCCCCCCCCAAAAACCCCCCCCACACACCCCCCCCCACCACCCACCCCCACCCACCCCCCACCAAAACCACACCACCCCCAAAACCCCCCCCCCCCCCAACCCCCCACCCCCCCCACCCCCCCCCCCCAAACCCCCCCCACACCAACCCCCACCCACCCACAACCCAAAACCCCCCCCAAAAAAAAACCCCCCACCCAAACCCCCCCCCCCCCCACCCCACCCCCCCCCCCCCACACCACACCAAAACCCCCACCAAAAAAAAAAAAAACCCCCCCCAAAAAAACCCCCCCCAAAACCCCCCAACCCCACCCCCAAAAAACCCCCCCCCCCCCCCCCAAAAAAAACCCCCACCACACCCCAAAAAAAAAACCCAAAAACCCCCCCCCCCAAAAAAAATTTTCCCCCCCCCCAAAATTTAAAAAAAACCAACCCCCCTTTTTAAAAAATTTTTTTTTTTTCCCCCCCCCCCAAAAAAACCCCCCCCCCCCCCCCCCAAAAAAACCCCCCTTCCCCCCCAAAAAAATTTTTCCCCCCCCCTTTTTTTTTTTTTTTCCCCCCCCCCCCAAATTTTCCCTTTTTTTTCCCCTTTTCCCCCCCCCCCCCCCCTTTTTTTTCCCCCCCCCTTAAAAAATTTTAAAAAATTTTTTTTCCCCCCCCCCCCAACCCCAAAAAAAAAACAAAACCCCAAAAAAAAAAAACCCCCCCAAAAAAAAACCCCCCCCCCCCCCCCCCCCCCCCCCCCCCCCAAAACCCCCCCCCCCCAAAAAACCCCCCCAAAAAAAAAAAACCCCAAAAAAAAAAAAAAAAAAAAAAAAAAAAAAAAACCCCCCCCCTTTTTTAAAATTTTAAAAAAACCCCCCCCCTTGGGTTTTAAAATTTTAAAAAAAAAAAGAAAACCCCCAAAAATCCCCAAAAGGGGGGGAAAGGGGGAAAAAAAAAAAAGGAAAAAAAAAAAAAAGAAAAAGCAACAACGGGGAAAAAAAAACCCCCCAAAAAAAAGGGGGAAAAAAAGGGGGGGCTTGGGGGGGGGGTTTTTGGAAAAAAATTTTTTTTTTTTTAAAATTTTTTTTTTCCTATTTTTTTTTTTTTTTTTTCCCCCTTTTTTTTTTTTTTTCTTTTTTTTTTTTTTTTTTTTTTAAATTTTTCCCCCTTTTCCCCCCCCTTTTTCCCCCCTTTTTCCCCCCCCCCCCTCTCCCTCCCTCTCTCTCTCTTTTTTTTTTTTTTTTTTTTTTTTTTTCTTTCCCTTTTTTCCCCCCCCCCCCCCCAAAAAAAAAAAAAAAAAAAAAAAAAAAAAAAAAAAAAAAAAAAAAAAAAAAAAAAAAAAAAAAAAAAAAAAAAAAAAAAAAAAAAAAAAAAAAAAAAAAAAATTTTAAAAAAAAAAAAAAAAAATTTTAAAAAAAAAAAAAAAAAAAAAAAAAAAAAAAAAAAAAAAAAAAAAAAAAAAAAAAAAAAAAAAAAAAAAAAAAAAAAAAAAAAAAAAAAAAAAAAAAAAAAAAAAAAAAAAAAAAAAAAAAAAAAAAAAAAAAAAAAAAAAAAAAAAAAAAAAAAAAAAAAAAAAAAAAAAAAAAAAAAAAAAAAAAAAAAAAAAAAAAAAAAAAAAAAAAAAAAAAAAAAAAAAAAAAAAAAAAAAAAAAAAAAAAAAAAAAAAAAAAAAAAAAAAAAAAAAAAAAAAAAAAAAAAAAAAAAAAAAAAAAAAAAAAAAAAAAAAAAAAAAAAAAAAAAAAAAAAAAAAAAAAAAAAAAAAAAAAAAAAAAAAAAAAAAAAAAAAAAAAAAAAAAAAAAAAAAAAAAAAAAAAAAACCCCCCAAAACCCCCCCCCCCCCCCCCCCCAAAAACCCCCCCCCCCCCCCCCCCCCCCCCCCCCCCCCCCCCCCCCCCCCCCCCCCCCCCCAACCCCCCCCCGGGGGGGCCCCCCCCGGGGGGGGGGGGAAAAAGGAAGAGTGGAAAGAAAAAGGGGGGGAGAAAAAAAAAAAAAAAAATTTTTTTTCCCTTTTTTTTTTTGGGGTTTTTTTTTCCCCCCCTTTTTGGGTTAAAAATTTAAAAAAAAAAAAAAAAAAAAAAAAAAAATTTTTGGGGGAAAAAGGGGGGGGGGAGAGAGAGAGGGGAGAGAAAAAAAGGGGGGAAGAGAGAAAAAGGGGGGAAAAGGGGGGGGGGGGGGGGAAAAAAAAAAAAAAAAAAAAAAAAGGGGGGGAAAAAAAGAAAAGAAAGACAAGGGGACAGAGGGAAAGGGATATGACAAAGAAACCCAACGGGTTTTCTGAAATCAGAACTTGCTCCTTTCTTTTTTCCCAAAGCTACTCTTTTTTCTTTTCGTATTCTCTTCTCCCCCTCTTCTCTCTCTCTCCTCTCTCTTCTCTCTCTCTTTTCCCCTTTTTTCTCTTCTCTCTATCTCTACCTATCTCCCTCTTCTTCCCTCCTCCCCCATCCCCCTCTCTCCTCCCTCTCTCTCCTCCCCCTCTCCCTCCCCCCCCCTCCCACCCCCCTCCCCTCCCTCCTCTCCTTCCTGTCTGTCTGTCTGTCTGTCTGTCTTTCTTCTCCCTCTTCCCTCTCCCCCCTCCCCCCCCCCCCCCCCCCCCCCCCCTCTCTCTTCTCTCTCTCTCTAAACCTTCCCACCGTGATAATTATAATTACAACGATGCATACGCTGATGAAAATTGAAAAAAACTGATTTACCATAAAAAAAAAAAAAAAAACCCCGATGAAATTTTGTTTTAGAAATTTTGTTCAGACTTGCTTTATACCGCGTTTGCTGCTTCCCGTCCCGACCCGGGTTGCTTTTTGTTTAGTTTTGGTAGTTTTTTTTTAGTTTTGTTTTTTTTTGTTTTTGTTCCTTTTGGTAGGGGGCGCCGGGGGCCCCTTAAAGGTGAGATGGTTCCCGTAGAAACCCGTTTTCCCCTCCTCCCCTCCCCCCCCCCTTCCCCCCCCCACAACCCGCACACCCCACACAAAGCCACAGATTTTTCACTTCAGGGGCTGGCTGGCTTTTGTTTTGCAAAGGGCTTTCTCAGCATCCTCAACTTTTTTTTAAAAGGGTAAAAGGGGTCCGTAACCCCCTGTGATTGTAGGGGGGAGGGGATCAGAGACCTCAAACTTCTCAAGCGGCCAGCAATTTAGCGTGCCGGCGGCGCCCATCTCCTCTCTCCCTCGCTGCTTTACCTTTCCTGACCCTAAAGAGGGCAAGTACCCATTTACAGCTGGATGAACTGGGGGACTGTACTGAAGCAAGAGGCGCGCAAATGGTCACCCATCCATCCTAAAGAGGGCAGGTACCCATTTACAGCTGGGTGAACTGGGGGACTGTACTGAAGCCAAGGCAAGCAAACGGTCACCCATCCAAGTACCACGCTCGATGCTGCTTAACCTTAGCTTGGGGAAAGCGAGTGCACTGACCACTGAGCTATCCCCGTCCCCCATTTTTAGAAAGACGAAATTGGCGCTGCTAATATTGAATTTTTAAAGACATTGTCTTTGTTTGGACTTGGGGAAGTGGGAGGCGGGGGGATGGTGGCGGTAGGGGGGGTGGGGGTGTGGCGTGGGTGGGGGGGGGGGGGGGGAGGGTTGCTTATGAAGTTTTTCTATTTCAATGTTGGTTTTTGGATGTGTGTGTGTGTAGTTGTGTGTGTGTGTGTGTGTGTGTGTGTGTGTGTGGTTGTGTGTATGGTTGTGTGTGTAGTTGTGTATGTGCGTGCGTGCGCGTGTGTGTAGTTGTGTATGTGCGTGCGTGCGCGCGTGTGTGGTTGTGTGTGTAGTTGTGTAATGTGTAGTTGTGTGTGTGAGTGTGTGTGTAGTTGTGTATGTACGTGTGTAGTTGTCTGTGTGAGTGTGTGTATGTAGTTGTGTGTGTGGTTGTGTGTGTGGCTGTATATGTGTGTGTAGTTTTGTGTGTATGTGTGTGCGGTGCTTGCGCGCGTGTGAGCGGGTGTTTGCGTGTATCTTTTTCTTATGCCAGGGTCGGTTCATAATTGCTTTGCAGCAAAAGTTTCCCCAGGGGATCTATCAACTGAGTTTTTTCTTATATTTTTTAATGGCCATGGGGATTTTTTGTTATCTTCTGTTTGATTTTATTTTCGCCTGCCATTTGAGAATGTGTCTTTCTTCTTTCCTTTTTTTCTTCTTTTCTGTTTCGTTGTTTTGCTCTGTAAGCTGTTTACACATATGAAAGGGAGGGGTGGGGGTAGGGTAGTGACAGAAAGGGGAACAAAGAAGGAGAGGGGTGTGGGGGGTGGGGGGGGGCTATCTGAGTCGACCGCATTTTTTGTTTGTGTGAAAATTAGGTCACAAAAAGAAACAACCAACAACAACAACAACAAAAAAGGCAGACAACGTCACAAAAAGAAACAACCAACAACAACAACAACAAAAAGACAGACAACGTCACAAAAAGAAACAACCAACAACAACAACAACAAAAAGGCAGACCACGTCACAAAAAGAAACAACCAACAACAACAACAACAACAACAACAAAAGGCAGACAACGTCACAAAAAGAAACAACCAACAACAACAACAACAACAACAACAAAAAAGGCAGACCACGTCACAAAAAGAAACAACCAACAACAACAACAACAACAACAACAACAAAGACAGAGCACCAGCTTCTCTCACTGGCAACATCAATCACCGAACCCTGAGGCAGCCTGAGAAGCCATGGAGTCAGTCAGCAGCAGGGCAGCACAGCCAAGACCAAGACCGGAGGAGCACAGGGAGGAGGAAGGAAGGAAGGAGGAGCATGTCGGTGTCATCGGGTGCAGTGGCCAAACTAGTACCCCGGTGATGCCGACAGGTGAGACAGGTGAGAGAGGTGAGGCGAGGTGTGCGGAGGGGAAGTGGTGGTTGGTAGGGGGTGTGGAGGGTGGAGGGAGGAGGAGGCAGGAGGTCGGAAACTCAGTGGTGACTGGAGCAAAGGCTTATACAGTGCCAGACTGCCACAGCCCGCAACACCTCCCTCCTCCCCCCTCTCCACATGATGGAATAATGTAATGTGACACTGTTTCAGTGTGAAGAAATGCGGTTCGTGTGATGTGACACAGAACATTAAATTCTCCTAGCGTGTACTTATCTATGATTTTGTGTGTGTGTGTGTGTTTGTGATTGTATGCAAGTGTGTGTGTGTGTGTGTGTGGGGGGGGGGGGGGGGGAGCGAGAGAGAAAGAGAGAGAGAGAGAGAGAGAGAGAGAGAGAGAGAGAGAGAGAGAGAGAGAGAGAGAGAACAGAGACAGACATACAGACAAGCAGACACAGGAAGGGACACATAGTGAGTGGTTAGAACATTGTGCTGGCAATCTGACGACCCGGGTTCAAATCCCGTTCAAGGGGATATTTTCCCCTGGAGTTAACATCAGTGCAGAGTCCACTTCTCCCAAAAGTCCTTCGGATGAGACTATAAACCGAGGCCCCGTGTGCGAACCCACGCAGAACATCGTGCGCACACGATAAATCCTGTTCCGCTTTTCGTAAGAGTAGGCCATTGTGTGCCGGTGGGAACAGATGACAAAATTTACAAAACGTCATACACACGGGGACTGGATGTAAAAAAGCACATAAGTGCTTATCCCATTATCCTCGATATAAAAGAATAAAATATAAAAATAATAATTTTTTTTAAAAAAACATCTAACGCCCTCCATACCATTGTCGTCGATTAAAAAAAATAAAAAAATAAAAAATAAAAACTAGCGACAGACAGAAAGAGACAGACACACAGACAACAATTCATTTCTCTCCACCAGGATAACACTGCCAATGCCAGCAACGGTCACGGACGTCCTTCATCTTGAGCACACCCGGGTAACAACGCTGCGCTCTTTGGAAGAAGAGCATGGGGCAGCTATGGCCGGTGGTATGGATGACAGGAACACACCCAGCATTGGTTCAGCCAGTGGTCTGGTCAAGGCCGGGGTGGGGTGTCCTTGAATGCTTTCCTTGTCGCTAACTTTGAGTGAGTGTGTAAGTCAGTCATCAATTTTAACGTCTTTCCACTTTAAGTGATACCAGACGGCCTAAAATAGGAGACTGAATGAAAGAGATGGATGGATGGATAGATAGATAGATAGATAGACAGATAGATAGATAGATAGATAGATAGAGAGAGAGAGAGAGAGAGAGATAGATAGATAGATCTACTCTGTGTGGTGCGTGCATGCGTGTGAGTGTGTGTGTAATAAAGAGTAATAACAAGGGAAATACACAAATAGTATTCTTAACATAAACAGATCAAGAACAACATTTTTCAAAAAAAAAGAAATTCGAAGAGAACTACAACTACAATAAGTGCCCTATAGGACTTAACAATAAATCTTTAGCAATGTCGAACGTTAGCTTTACATTGTTCAAAACTTCGTCAATGGTATTCTCAAAAAAGGCAGGGAGATAAGGTTTTAAATTCTCACATTCAAGTATGATATGGGTATTTGAAATATATTCACCACATAAGCATTTAACATCCTTGCTGAATTTTGTTTTGTTTTGATGTGTGTGTGTGTGCGTGTGTGTGTGTGTGTGCGTGTGTGTATGTGTGTGTATGTGTGTGAGTGTGTGTGTTTATGTGTGTGTGTATGTGTGTGTATGTGTGTGAGTGTGTGTGTGTGTGTATGTGTGTGTATGTGTGTATGCGTGTGTGTGTGTGTGTGTGTGTGTGTGTGTGTGTGTGTGTGTGTGTGTGTATGCCTTAGTCGTTTTTCGTTGATTACTTGAATTCTGCAAGTTCATATCTGTAAGCGCTTAGAGCTCCTACCAGATAGTTTCGGCAGACAAAATATCCTTACTTACTTATTTACTTACTTACTTACTTACTTACTTTGTTTCTTTCTTTCTTTCTTTCTTACTTTCTTTCTTTCTTACTTACTTACTTACTTACTTTCTTTCTTTCTTTCTTACTTTCTTTCTTTCTTACTTACTTATACTTTCTTTCTTTCTTACTTATTTACTTACTTACTTACTTACTTACTTTCTTTCTTACTTACTTTCTTTCTTACTTACTTACTTACTTACTAGCTTTCTTTCTCTCTTACTTTCTTTTTTACTTTCTTACTTACTTAATCAACTTTCTTCCTTCCTTTCTTTCTTCCTTTCTTTCTTTCCTTCTTACTTGCTTACTTGCAACTTCTTCTTACTTAACTGGATTACAGCCTTCAACTGCACCAACCCGGTCCCAACGTCACTAGAAATTAATACATTTTTGAAACTGCATTTTAGCTCATCGTGTTTTTTCAACCCATATGAAAGAAAACACGACCCAAAATAACGGCCAAAAACAGCAACAGCAGCAACAACAACAACAAGATGTTACATCAAATAATAAAAACTCAGCCAAGGCTACGAACGTAAACCCCACAAAGACACCTCCCTCCCTCCCTCACACACACACACACACACACACACACACACACACACACACACACACACACCATCACCACCACAAACCACCTTACCCCCAACCCCCAACCCCTCAGACTAAGAAAGCAGACGAAAAACATTTAGCAAGAAGCAGAGCAGCACAGAGTGACCCTCAGCCGTCCATCCATCCATTACCACTGGCCGGTGACTGGTCACTGTGATTAGACAGCTACATCACTCAGTGTACCTTGTCACTAAGCGAGGCCACGTAGGTCATTCATTAGTCTGGGTGGTTTGGTCTGTCTAGACTGTCTGTCTGTCTGTCTGCCTGTCTGTCTGTCGGTCTGTCTGTCTGTCTGCCTGTCTAGTCTGTCGGTCTGTCTGTCTGTGGGTGGCCTTGAAGACGCCTGACCACAGCAGCAGACTTATAATTATTATACACTGTGGACTTGCTGGAGGCAACAACAACAATAAAAGGTAAAGGTGTCCCATAACCTATAAGGTCGTAGGGGAGCGAGGCGTCAGAGACCTCACTTCTCTAGGGCCAGCATATTGAGGGCGGCACCCATCTCCTCTCCCTCGCTGCTTTACCTTCCCTGACCCTAAAGAGGGCAGGTACCTATTTACAGCTGGGTGAACTGGGGGAACTGTACTGAAGCCAAGGCGCGCAAACGGTCACCCATCCAACTGGCAACCACGCTCGACAATGCTTAACTTGGCTGGGGGAAAGCGAGTGCTCCGACCACTGAGCTATCCCGCCCCCCCACAACAACAATACTATGGCTATAATAAGGAAGATGCTTTTTTGGAAGGGGCTTGTTTTTGGTTTTAGTTTTGGTGGTAATTTTTTTAATTGATTCTATTGTATTGTGGGTTGTTTTGTTTTTTTCTCTTATGGCAAAAATAGCTCATCTTGAGACGTATATTGTTGGCACGTGACAACATTCCTCTTTCTAAATGGCTGAAAAAGAAAACTCATCTTTTAGACATACGTAATTATGTTACAAAACACATCTACATCACTTAGAATGATCGGACACACCATATAAAAAATCGAACTGAATGCCAAAGTCCTTTGGGTGAGACTTTAAACCGAGGCCCCGTGTGCGAACGCATGCAGAACATCTTGCGCACACGTTAAATCCTGTTCCGCTGTTCGAAAGAGTAGGCCATTGTGTGCCGTTGGGAACAGATGACAAAATTTACAAAATCTGCATACACACAGGGACTGAATGTAAAAAAAAAGTCATCTGAGCGCTTTGATTTGTTGCTTTACAATATTCAGCGCTATATAAATTCCATACATTATTATTATTATTATTATTATTATTATTATTATTATTATTATTTTATACGTAACAGTACACATCTTTTGGCTAAAAGCTACTCTTGAGACATGCATAAATTGTCACTAACGGGAACGGATGACAAAATTCACAAAAATGCATACACACGGGGACTAGATGAAAAAAAGCACATGAGTGCTTATTCCATTATCCTCGAAATAAAAGAATGAATGAATAAATAAAATAAAATAACTGTAACACTTCTCTCTCCCCTCCCCCTTTCTCCCCTCTCCCCCCCTCTCTCCCCTTCCCCCTCTCCCTCTCTTTCTCTCAAAAGATTCGATTTTTACAACAAAAAAACCCCTCTCTCTATAAGGAAGCTGGCAGTCAAACATAATGTCAAATTTAATGGAGTCCTTTGCATAAGGAGAAGGATGCTGGCTGGTTTGGATGATGGCCTGAAGGATTCAACAGGTAAGGAGTTGGGGTCTGCTGTCCAGAGGGAGAAGACCAGAAGATGGCTCTGCAGAGAAGAAGAGAGCTGGCTCAGATTTCCTGCCTGCCCAGCCATCTGCATGATTATTATTTTATTCATTCATTTATTTATTTACTGTCCTCTTGTGAAATGACGGCATCTTTGATGAGGCCGGTGGTTTAGCTGGGTAGTGGTGCGTTGTCTCTCACGTCTTGCTTGCTACACACAGGCCATGCTGGTGTTCCTGTCGCTGGGAGCTGGCAACTGGAGGTACTGCTGTACAGCTTTGCTTTCTTCTTGTTGTTTTGTCGTTACTTTCCGTTCCTCAGCTAGAGTTCCGGGGGGTCATCGATGGTGAGGTTAGGGCGTATAGGAACGGTGTTTTTTTGGGACAACTGTTAGGGTAGCCGTGTGTCGTGCTTTGTCTGTACTAGCTGTGGTGTCAGTATTGAGGGAACCTCTACCGTGCTTTGTGCAGCTGTCTCTGATGTCAATATTGAGGCGATCCCTGTTGTGTGTTTTTTACAAACTGGTGTCAGTATGAGGCAATCCCTGCAGTGTTTTCCACAAACTGGTGTCAGTATTGAGGGAATCTTTATAGTGCTTTGTACATCCTCTCTATGGTGTCAGTATTGAGGAGGGAATCCCTGTAGTGTTTTCCACAAACTGGTGTCAGGATTGAGGCAATCCCTGTAGTGCTTTGCACAACCTCTCTGTGGTGTCAGTATTGAGGAGGGAATCCCTGTAGTGTTTTCCACAAACTGGCTGTGTTGCCAGTGCTTGTCGGTGGGTCGCCTGTTCTGTCACAGAGCAGTGTCTTTGCTAGACCTGTGTGTGTTTGATCCAGGTGGAGGAGCCACCAGTCCATCCTCTCTGCTCTGTGCCCCTCTCACACAGCAGCGCACTGAACCTGGAGATGGCTCAGGTGGTGGATCTGGCTGTCTGAAACTTTGTCCTGCTCTCTTATCTGGAGCAGCTTTCTGAGAGAGATTGTGTGGACATTATTTCTTTTCTTTCAGTCTGGAAAGAAAATTGGTAGGCATCTGAGATTCACGTACACACATGAGTGTCCACAGTATAGAATGAAAGTACCAAGGAGCGTTAACAAGCTCTGCAGCCTCGGATGGTTGAGCTGACTGGTTCTGTAGCAATTCTAGGTGTCACCCGACCTTCTCTACGTGTTTTTGCTGAACTTTTCACTCTTGTCTGCGTGCGCTCTTGCTGGGCAAAACTGAGGTGACATGTATACGACAGGATCTCATTTACTTTTGAGTTTGATTGGCAGGACCGAGAGCTACGGTCATGAGAGGATTCTGCCGAGAGACTTGTTGGACCTAAAATCGAAGGCTGTCATTAGTTGGGGCGGACAGATGAAGGAAAACTGGATGCAGATCATCAAGGATTGGGCCCGGCCTTGACGTGGCTGAAGACAGATCAATCAGAAGTGAAATATCGACCAGCACAAGTCCCTGTGTGTCCCCGCAATGTCCACCTGGGTCAAAGGACCGCTGATGATGATGATGATGATGACGACGACGATGATGACGATGATGACGATGATGATGATGATGATGATGATGATTGATTAGTTTGGCAAGCCATTCTGACTTAACACTTCGTACCCTTAGATTGGTGTGTGGGTTGCCTTTAGCCATAGTCTTGGTCTCCCACGATGGACCATCACACTGCCCCAGTGTTCGTGATCTTCGTTCTGACCACTGGCCCCCCTCAGCTCTGCATTCTGGGTATGGTCATGCCCGTCCTCTCTGCAGCTACAGCCTTGTTTTCTGCTTCCTGATCAATGGATGGAGTTTACTGAGCGTGCAAGACATCATGCATGTAACCTTCTGCATACGCGTAAACTCCAACGGAAGTAAGGCACTTGCATTTCTGCACAAAGTTGACCAGGGTATTAGACAAACCTCTACCCCTAATCTACCAAACTCTGCCGAGAATGGAAACTGCAGCGAGTTCGCGAGTCAGAACCTGTGGTAATGGAAGAATTCCGTCATCTTCTCTCCACTCGACTATTGTGTCCATGATAACACATATCACCACTGAAAGACATGACCCACCACAGCATTATCAACGCTATCAATAGATGACCCACCACAGCATTATCAACGCTAAAAATAGATGACCCACCACAGCATTATCAACGCTAAAAATAGATGACCCACCACAGCATTATCAACGCTATCAATGTTATCAATAGATGATCCACCACAGCAGTATCAACGCTATCAATAGATGACCCACCACAGCATTATCAACGATAATCAATAGATGACCCACCACAGCATTATCAACGCTATCAATAGATGACCCACCACAGCATTATCAACGCTATCAATAGATGACCCACCACAGCATTATCAACGCTATCAATAGATGACCCACTACAGCATTATCAACGCTATCAATAGATGACCCACCACAGCATTATCAACGCTATCAATGCTATCAATACAGGACCCACCACAGCATTATCAACGCTATCAACGCTATCAATAGAGGACCCACCACAGCATTATCAAGGCTATCAATAGATGACCCACCACAGCATTATCAATGCTATCAATAAATGACCCACCACAGCATTATCAACGCTATCAAGGCTATCAATAGAGGACCCACCACAGCATTATCAACCCTATCAATAGATGACCCACCACAGCATTATCAAGGCTATCAATAGATGACCCACCACAGCATTATCAAGGCTATCAATAGATGACCCACCACAGCATTATCAAGGCTATCAATAGATGACCCACCACAGCATTATCAACGCTATCAATAGATGACCCACCACAGCAGTATCAACGCTATCAATGTTATCAGTGTGTCTGGGTTGTTGTTTTTTTCTTTTCTCGTTCCTCGGCTAAAGCTCCGAAGTTCACCAATACCTACAGTGTGTGTAAGCGGGCGTGTTTGCCTGCCATGAAGGTAACTGCATGACGACTTCGGGGATCATGTCTAAGCACGACACCTGTCTACATGTCTTTTGTTTTTTAGTGTTTGGTGTTTTTTTCTCTAAAGGTCACCTGTTCCTACAGGCTCACAATGGCTTACTGTTCCAAAAGGCATAACTGGTTTTAACGTGTGTGTGCAAGCTGTTCTGTGGTGCGTTCACACACGGAAACTCGGTTTACGGTCTCATCCGAAGGACTTTGGAGGAAGTGGAGTCGGCACTGGTGGTTTATTGACTCCAGAAGACTGAAGCAACACCTCCTCGACCGGGTGCTTCAGTGGTGGTTCGATCCTGGGCCGTCAGACCACCGAGCACAACGCTTTATCCACTAGACTATCCCGCCCCCAATAATAATAATAGTATTAATAATAATAATAATAATAATAATAATAAGGTATGGAAGTTATATAGCGCTGAATCTTGTAAAGCAACAAATCAAAGCGCTCAGATGACTTTTTTTTTTTAATCGTGGATAATGGAATAAGCACTCATGTTTGTTTTTTTTTACATCCAGTCCCCGTGTGTATGCGGTTTTGTAAATTTTGTCATCTGTTCCCACCGGCACACAATGGCCTACTCTTTCGAAAAGCGGAACAGGATTTAACGTGTGCCCAAGATGTTCTGCATGCGTTCGCACACAGGGCCTCGGTTTATAGTCTCATCCGGAGAATCTATATCTGTCTAAAGTGCACAAAGATGTTGTAGTGTGTTGTGTTGTGCCAGTGTGTCCAGCTAGACCATGCAGTCATGCAGCCAGCCGCCTGGAGGCCACTCTGAAGGTGGGGGTCAGGGTCAGACGCAGATGCCCACAGCGTGGTCAGGATAGTGACCAGAGAGGTCGTTGACCCTTCACTCTTCAGCTATCAGCACACACACTGAATACACCACTGTCCCTTTCATGTCAGCTCTGTCCCTCAGCTATCGACCTCCATCTTTTTTTTGTTCTTCTTTCATATGACAGTTTCACCATTATCCACAAGATTTCTGTTACTTCTAGTTTAGTTGACGAGAGGGGAGAGAGAGGAGAGAGAGAGAGAGAGAGAGAGAGAGAGAGAGAGAGAGAGAGAGAGAGAGAGAGAGAGAGAGAGAGAGAGAGAGAGAGAGAGAGAGAGAAGAGTAGACATGTGCTTACTGTTGATGTTATGTTGGGGAAAAAAAAAGATTGTAATGATGATAACTTTTGTGCATGTTGCCTTAGTGCTATAGGGTCAAAGCATGTCAAGCGCACACACACAACTATCACAATCATACAGCTGTATAATTATTTTATTTTGATTTATTGATTACTCTTGATCCAACGGTACTGTTTGATTTATTTCATTACACTTGATCCAAAGGTACTGTTTGATTTGTTGATTACACTTGATCCAAAGGTACTGTTTGATTTATTTGATTACACTTGATCCAAAGGTACTGTTTGATTTGTTGATTACACTTGATCCAAAGGTACTGTTTGATTTATTGATTACACTTGATCCAAAGGTACTGTTTGATTTATGGATTACACTTGATCCAAAGGTACTGTTTGATTTATTGATTACACTTGATCCAAAGGTACTGTTTGATTTATGGATTACACTTGATCCAAAGGTACTGTTTGATTTATGGATTACACTTGATCCAAAGGTACTGTTTCATTTATTGATTACACTTGATCCAAAGGTACTGTTTGATTTGTTGATTACACTTGATCCAAAGGTACTGTTTCATTTATTGATTACACTTGATCCAAAGGTACTGTTTGATTTATTGATTACACTTGATCCAAAGGTACTGTTTGATTTATTGATTACACTTGATCCAAAGGTATTGTTTGATTTATTGATTACACTTGACCCAAAGGTACTGTTTCGTTGTGATGCCACGTTTTCCAGAGGTCAAATCCCAGGTTTCGTTTTGTCTGTTAGTGGAGCCCATTATAAGCTGTCAGCTTGTTGCTGCTCTACATAGATGTGTGTGCACGATGTGTTTCTTTTCTGAGTCACCATTTTGTTGTTAAATTTAAACCAACTATCCACAGATGTATTTTCTCTTTGAAGGCTGCCAGCACAGGCTGGGATCATAGCTTTCTTGCAACAAACAAGTGTTTAAAATCTGTTCTGAAGGTGTTTGGTGTTTGAATATCAAATATGTTCATAGAAGTGATGGAAGAGAATCGATAGGGGTGTATCAGGCTGCAAGATCTCTAGTGAAGCAACTGGAAATTACATGTAGGAGCACGGAACAGCTTGTCAGGGCTAAATCTGAGAAGGCGAGAAAGCTGATACTCGAATAAATTATCGTTCATTAGTTTACCCCGAGAAAGCCTTAACTTGGAGCACTGTTATTGGGGTGGAAAAACCCCAACCACCTGATAAGCTTTGCATTTAAAAAACCCATTGGCTTAGTTTTGAGGGTTGTTGTGCATTTTTCTTTGCTTGTTTGGCTTTTTATAGCGTCATGCGTTTTGTTTTGGTTTTCGAATTGTTTATCTATTTCTATTCCATTGGTTTTTCGTGGTTTGGCAGGGCTTTTGTCATTCAATATTGAACTGGTTAGGTTGTTGAATAGGGCTTACAGGCCTTTGGGCTGTGGTGGTATGGTCACATCGTTCTTGAAAGTGTGTACAAATCATCGAGTAAGTCCTCTCTACCTATTACTGTCAAAAATGACGTACTGTAGGCTAAGCAGACATATCTGACTGACAGTGTCAGAATAATCCACATGGATTTTATCTTTAGACAAACAGCAATTTTGAAACACCCTACTGTTTTTGAGGTGAAAATGAATATTCAGCTTTTGACACTTATAGTTTCCATAGAAAATAATTCAAATCTTAGCGATCGCTTTCTCTCTCTCTCTCTCTCTCTCTCTCTCTCTCTCTCTCTCTCTCTCTCTCTCTCTCTCTCTCTCTCTCTTCTCCACACACACACACACACACACACACACACACACACACACACACACACTCACACACACACACACACAGGTAGGGACTGATAAAACACGAAGACAATGATCATTGAACAGAAAATTTCATCATACTCAGTAATCTACACAAGGTCAAAAGGGCTTTTATCTCTAGTTGAGAGAGACAGAGACAGAGACAGAGAGAGAAGAGAGAGAGATGAGAGAGAGAGAGAGAGAGAGAGAGAGAGAGAGAGAGAGAGAGAGAGAGAGAGAGAGAGGAACACTCCTATCAAAGCGTTGTCTCAACTTCAACTGTTTACGCCTTTTCAAAACCTTCTAATATTTCCGGCAGTTCCATTTAAAATGAAAAAGAGAAACAAAAGGAGGAGGAAAATGAGCCCAGATAAAGAATACTGCTGACACTATCGTCGCCTTTATAAGAGCCGAGGAATTTGTTTGTTTGTTGCAGGGTTTTTTTTAACATACCTTTTTTTTAATTCAAGAAAATTATATGTAAGCAGTGTTGCCTGGTGTGTGTGTGTGTGTGTGTGTTTTGTGTGTGTTTTAGTGAGAGAGAGAGAGTGGGGTGTGTCTATGTGTGTGCGTGCATGTGTGTGGGGCATGTGTGTGTAGTGTGTGTGAGAGTGGTGTGTGTGCGTGTGTGAGTGTGTGGGGTGCGTGGCGGGGCGTGTGTGTACGTGCATGTGTGTGAGAGAGAGTGTGTGTGTGTGCGTGCGCGCACGCGTGTGTGTGTGTGCACGTGCGTATGTGTGCAGCTATGCGTGTGCATGCAGTATGTTCGCCTGCATGTTGTACTGTTTTGTGTCCAGTAACGTGTGTGGCGGAGCGTTTGCAAAACGTGGCTTTGTGTTAAATAGGCCAAGGCCAACTGGAGGGTGGGGGCAGTTATGCGCAAACAGGCGTGCAATGGCGGAGCGAATGTGCACCAGCACACACGCCCGTGCTACTGGGGTCAGCGCGCGCCACCACACACAACACACACACACACGCACACACACACTACACTGATTACAGCGACACTTGTTCACAAAGCTCTCCCTTGCTTCAGTACTATTACTGGGCGTATAGCGCGAACGGCAAGGCAAGGCAAGGCAAGGCAAACACGGACGCATTGTTTGATTGACTGAGGATTGATTCCACTAGGCTACATATACAACCCAGAGAGATGGATCCGATCATAACCAACGACTGAACCGTTTGGTTTCTATAGGCGAGAAGCCTATGGCCAGTAATATAAAGCTTTTCGGGCGTCATACCATTCCGTCTCTATCAAATAACAAAGTAACATCACTAGTGCATGATCAACACTACACGACAATAACGTCATTGTTGCGGCAGCGGTAGTAACAGCAGCAGAAGTGAGAGTGGCAGTAGCAGCAGTAGTAGTAGTAGAAAAGCAGAGCAGCAGCTAGTTGTAGTAGTTTGTAGCAGTAGTAGTAGAGCAGCAGCAAATAGCAGTAGAGTAGTAGTAGTAGTAGCAGCAGTAGTAGTAGCAGTAGGCAACAACAGCAGTAGTAGTAACAGCAGGAGCAGTAGTAACAGCAGCAGAAGTAGCAGTAAGAGTAAAAGCAGTATTAGCAGCATCAGCAATAGCAGCAGCAGCAGCAGTAGTAGCAGCAGCAACAGCAACAGTAGTAGCATTAGTAACAACTGCAACAACATTATCATTAGCATAAACAATGACAACAACAATAAACAGCAGCAACAACAACAACAACAATATCGACGATGAACAGAATAAAGCAACTGCATCATTATGACCATCGACGGCTATACTGGAACATTGGCATTTATTACCATTGACAGATTTGTTTTCCTTTGTAATTTTTCCCCCAATCAATCACCTGACAGGTCGTTTTACCTACGTGGGCCCGACTACTCTAAAAAAAAAAAAAAAAAACAACACCAACAACATCAACAACAACAACAACAACCAAGAAATCCCCAGCCTAACCAAAAAAATCAGGCCACGCCACACGGAATGGGTAAGCAAACAACATCAAGCTGTCTTTTTTTTTCGGGGGGGGGGGGTGGGGGGGGGGGAGGGAGGGAGAGAGGGGGATAATATAATCTATGGTACACAGGGGATGATGTCTTAAGGGGGATTATTGCTGTCAGGATCAGAGCCCATCATCACAGACATCTTTTTTTTCTGCACTCAATATCTCAAAGGCTCATAACTCACCGGGGACTTGTTTCAGGGATTCTTCTGTGGTGTAATGCTCACCAGAGAGAGAGAGGGGGGGAGGGAGAGAGAGGGAGAGAGGGAGAGTGGGAGAGAGAGAGGAGGGGGGGAGAGAGAGAGAGTGGGTGGAGGGGAGAGAGAGAGTGGGGAGGGAGAGGAAGAGGAGAGGGAGAGTGGGAGGAGAGAGGACAGGGGGGGAGAGAGGAGGTGGGGTGGAGGGAAGAGAAGAGAGAGTGGGAGAGAGAGAGGGAGAGAGAGAGAGGGAGAGTGGGAGAGAGAGAGAGGGGGGGAGAGAGAGAGGGGGTGGAGGGAGAGAGAGAGAGTGGGAGAGAGAGAGGGAGAGAGAGGAGGAAGAGTGGGAGAGAGAGAGAGAGGGGGGAGAGAGAGAGGGGGGTGGAGGGAGAGAGAGAGAGTGGGAGAGAGAGAGGGAGAGAGAGAGAGGGGAGAGTGGGAGAGAGAGAGGGGGGAGGAGAGAGAGAGGGAGAGAGGAGAGTGGAGAGGAGAGAGAGAGAGTGGGAGAGGAGAGAGGTGAGGAGAGGAGAGGAGAGAGGGAGAGAGAGAGAGAGAGAGAGAGTGTGTATCTGAGGGTTAGAGGATACCGAGCTATTGTTTAGACTTGGTATGGGTTTCATCGTTCAACAATGCTCCTCTTGTTGTTTCTCTGGTTGTCAGTGCTCTCTCTCTTCTCTCTCTCTCTCTCTCTCTCTCTCTCTCTCTCTCTCTCTCTCTCTCTCTCTCTCTCTCCCCTCTCCTCTCTCTCTCTCTCTCTCTCTCTCTCTCTCTCACACATACACACACACTCTCTCTGTCTTTCTGATTGTCTGTCTCTTTCTCTCTCTCTCTTACATTGTGTGCCGGTGGGAACGGATGACAAAATTGACAAAACTGTAGACACAGGGACAGGATGGGGGAAAAAGTACATGAGTGCTTATTCCATTATCCTCGAAATAAAAGAATAAAATAAAATTTAAAAAAATAAACACACACATACATACACACACACTCTCTCTCTCCACACACACACACACACACACACACACACACACACACACACACACACACACACACACACACACACACACACACACACACGCACTCTTTCTCTCTCTGTCTGTGAGTGTGTGTGTGTGTGTGTGTGTGTGTGTGTGTTGTTGTTGTTTGTTGTTGTCTTCAATATGTGTGTTGTGTGTTTTGCGTTCGTGTGTGTGTGTGCGCGCTTGCGCGTGCATGCGTATGTGTGTTGTTGTTGTTGTTGTTATTGTTGTAGTAGATAATGTTGTTGTGCAGAAACCGTGGACTATGAAAAGACTCGGCTTGCATTACTAGAACTGTCTGATCTCTTTGAGTGTCAGGGTCAAGAAAATTAACACAATAGACTCGCGCTTTGTCACTGGGGAGGATTGTGTTGTTGTTTTTCTGTCGTTCTGTTGTTAGTTTGTTGGTTGGTTGCTCTTGCTTTCTGATCCTTGCGTTTCCTTTGTACAGCTGCTTTTCCTTCCCTGTTCCTTCAGTGGTATTATACCATGTACTCATAATTATGCTTATTTTCTCACAGAGAGAGACAGAGAGAAAGAGAGAGGGAGACAGACAAAGAGTGACAGAGAGAGGGGGGATGGGGGTGGAGTGGAGAAAGAGAGTCACAGGGAGAGAGAGAGAAGAGGAGGGGGGGGGGGGAGGGGAGGGAGAGAGTCAGAAAGACACACGGAGAGACAGACAGAGAAACAGAGACAGAGATGCAGACAGAGACAGAAACTAGATCTGCAAAGAACGCCTTCTCAACAAGGACAAAAACTTCACTAACCCCAAAACACACACACACAGAGCACCCATACACAAACACACACACATACACACAGAAACCTACGCGCGCGCACACATACACACACAGAGCAAACCTCCCCCCCCCCCCACACACACACACACACACACACAACACACCACCCAGTACCTTATCTAAAATACACTTTCGCAAGCCTCTCATAAGTCACATCCACACACTTCCAAGACACGCCCTTCCACACTTCATACTGCACCAATCCTTATATCATTACAAACACCCTCCCAACACCTCATTGCATATGCACAAGGTCAAGGTCGGTTGATGTCATCATCATCATCATCATCATTTTTGTTCTCCAATGGCGATAACAGAGATGTCGAGTCCAAGTCACAAACACTTCAATTAAGTAGAGAGTGTGGCCAAGCCAGCAGCGCGGTCTCTCTCAGATGTGGTGTGTCCCTGACCTTGTCACGTCCCTGACCTTGTCACGTCACCTATCACACCAGCTGGGTTTGGGTCTGTTGTTTTTTTAATCACCGGATGCTTATCATCAAGACCTGTTTTTGTTTTGTGTTGTGTTGTTCTCTCAGCTGCTATGGTGACTAACTTAACGCCCAACGCCCAATTTCTTTTAAAAACTAGAAGCAACGCCTATTCAGTTTGTTTTTTTACAGGGCGAAATACTTTTTATAAGTGGTTCAAACATCAATCCTTGTGATTTGATTCGAAGCAGGGTTTGAATTTACTCAAAGGTTCCCTTGTTTTGTTTGAGGGGGTTTTGTTTTGTTTCGCTTTCTTTCTTTCTCTCTTTCTTTCTTTCTTTCTTCTTTTTTTCTTTCTTTCTTCTCTCTGGTGTCAGCAATCGGTACTGACTCCACTTTCGCGAAAATCCTTCGGATAATAAGAGTCCTAAAGCTGAGGTTTCGTGTGTGCGAACGTGTGCAGGGTGTATTGCATAAGTCTGAAAGCCTCTATCCACGTTTGGGAGAAGAAGAGTAGGACTGTTTGTTGTCTGGTAGGGGCATGGTGGATGACACGGACGTACCCAGCATGCACCCTGCTATCTAGAGAGGGATGGACTCCGTCTATAGACCACAGATCCGCATAGACCACAGACTGACATAGATCACATAGATGACCCATGTACAGAGACCACCCATGCACATTGATAACCCATCCACATACACCACCCATCCAATAGACCACCCATCCACATACACAACCATCCACATAGACCACCCATCCACCATAGACCACCCATCCAATAGGCCACCCATCCACTATAGACACCATCCAATAGACCACCCATCCACATTTGACCACCCATCCACATAGACCACCCATCCAATAGACCACCCATCCACATAGACCACCCATCCACATACACAACCCATCCACATAGACCACCCATCTACACAGACCACCCATCCACATAGACCACCCATCTACACAGGCCACCCATCCACTAGACCACCCATCCATATTATTCATCAGGGGGGCCAGTCTGCCGACAGCAGGACTTCTTACCAATGAGTTCCACTGGCCTGGGACTCACTGCTGATCGTGCTTTTATCACAGGTCTTGATTAAACCATGGACGCGGGGGGCAACAGCAAAGTGAGAGGCTGTATGACCAGTGGCTTTCCTACTCGTGGAATTCTACTTTGCAGCTTAGTTTTTAGTGATGACTCTCTGACTTGACTTGCACAGTCCTTATGTGCTGCAGCCCTGGGGGCTAGTTGGCCTTTGGAGAACATCTCCAACGCTGACTGTCTGTATGTCCTCTTGGCCGAGAGAGTGGGGATGTACTGTGGGCAAGGCATCTCCACTTTAATCGGATTTCTGCCCAGTCTCGAAACAGCAGCTACCTCCTCTGTTGTTTTGGAGGTCATCGTCGAACACGACTGACAAACATATATGCTGATTGTGGAATCCAAGGAGCCCTTTTCATCATCTTCATACACACATTTTCAATTTCGATTCTCTTATTACGAAGGTAAGATCAAACACTCATGTGCTTTTTTTTTACATTCAGTCCCCGTGTGCATGTGGTTTTGTATATTTTGTCATACATTCCCACCGGCATACAATGGCCTACCCTCCCGAGATGGTGGTGATTTGAGAGACGTTAATTAAGCCTTCACTCCACCAATATATGTATGTATATCTTTAGCTGACTGACTGGCTAATACCAAGACTGTAAGGGAGGAGAGAAAAACAATTTCTGCCATATGGCCAACCCTCTTGAAGTCCAGCTAGCAGTGACGTCATCTGCATACCCATATTTTTCCCTGTCTAAAACAACAACAACAACAAACAACAAAAACAAAAAATCCAAAACAGAAAAAACCTGATAAAACTACACAGGCAATAATAAAGAGTCTTTGTACTTAAACCTTTTCTGAACAAGAACTAAAAAAATATAAACGTTTTATCCCCGGGGTTTAAAACAAACGAAGATATCGAGAGTGACGTCAAAACTAACGCGACTTCAGGGAGGGTTCGAACATACACCCCGACACACACACACAACTTCTCCACACCTGACGTTTTCCCTTCCAGGGTCTAGGAATCTACTACTACTACTACAGCAGGTGGGGAAAGAGCAGTAGAGGAGGTGGCTGAGGGTGGGGGGTAGGGGTGGAAGGGTAGGAGAGGGGGGGGGGGGGGGGGGTTAGGGGGTTGTTGTTTTTGGCAAACGTAAGAGATGGTGCACGACTTGTTGTTCCAAAAGGTCAGGGGTGTTTCTCGTGACTTTGAACATACCATCATATTTTGTGTGTGTGTTCGTTTGTGTGTTTGAAGTTTCTCAAACTTGCTTGGCATGCAAAGTTCCCAGTTGCTCTTGGGTTTCTTGCTTTCTTTCGTAGTGGAGGGAGTTCTGTATTCGTTCCTCTCTAGCTGGAGGCACCGTGGTCGAGTGGTTTAGGCGGTCAACTCGTGATCCAGAGGTCGCGGGTTCGATCCCCGCTCGGCTCGGTGTTGTGTCCTTGGGAAAGACACTTTACTCCTATTTTCCTCACTCCACCCAGGTGTACAAGTGGGTACCAGCTCTGCTTGTGAAGTATCTGGCGACAGACTAGCGTCCTGTCACAGGGGTGGTGAAAACCCATCAGTTCGCTTAACGCTACAGAAACCGGGATCAGCTCCGGCTCTATGGGCCTTCTGGCTCGAAAGAACATACTTACTTTCCTCTCTAGCTGACGACGCCCGCTGTAGCCGAGTGGTTGAAGACCGTTCGACTTGAATCCCATGGGTTCATGAAGTCATGGGTTCGAATCTCGGCGGCGTCTGTTGAATAAAGAAAGGGGTGGGGGAAGAACATGTTTCATTCATGTGAAAATGCCTTCACTGTGTAGAGAAAACGCAAATGTTCAATGAGAAAACTTCCATTTTATTTGACAGAAAGAGAAAAAAAAGAAAAAAAATCAGAAAATCAAAGAGGAAGAAAAATACAGAAGCAAGGCTGTACAGAAGGAAGGAAAGGAACACACACACGAGAGAGAGAAGAGAGAGAGAGAGAGAGAGAGGA
>CM054137.1:42883944-42886444 GCA_028751875.1 Rapana venosa
TTCCCACGCAGCAGAAGTCGGATGCGCCGGGCCTCACTTGTCAGGAGCTTAAGGACAGCGCAACGCATTTCCACTCAATAGTTGTGACATCTCTGGGGACGGGATAGCTCAGTGGTCAGAGCACTCGCTTTCCCCCCAGCCAATGTTAAGCAGCATCGAGCGTGGTTACCAAGTGGATGGGTGACCGTTTGCGAGCCTTGGTTTCAACACAGTCCCCCAGTTCACCCAGCTGTAAATGGGTACCTGCCCTCTTTAGGGTCAGGGAAGGTAAGGTAAGGCAGCGAGGGAGAGGAGATGGGCGCCGCCCCCAATATGCTGGCCCCTGGAGAAGTTGAGGTCTCTGATGACTCGCTCCCCTACGACCACATAGGTTATGGGTGGGACACCTTTACCGTTACCTTTTCAATTATGGCACACAACCATAGTTGCTGTCTGAATGTTCGACACACTGATTCAGAGGAAGAGGAAGGAGATCGCAAGCGCAACGCTCTAACAACTACACTCCCCCCCCCCCCCCCCCCTCCCCTTGAGACGTCGTTGGGGACTTTGAAATGAATTTGTCATATAATTATAATGTGTTCTCTCTGTATCGCTCTGTCTGTCTGTCTGTCAGTCTCTCTCTCTCTCTCTCTCTCTCTCTCTCTCTCTCTCTCTCTCTCTCTCTCTCTCTCTGTATATATATACATATATATATATACATATATATATATATATCAATATATATAAATAAATAGATATAGATATATATCACACACTCACTCACTCTTTCTCTAACGCACTCACACACACTCTCTCTCTCACTCTCTCTCCGTCCTTCCCTCCATCTCTCTCTCTCTCACACGCACATACAGACTCTCTCTCTCTCTCTCTCTCTCTCTCTCTCTCTCTCTCTCTCTCTTCTCTCTCTCTCACACACACACTCCCTCTCTCTCTTCCTCCCAATCTCCCTCTCTCTCACACATGCACACACACACGCACGCACACACACACATTCACACACACACACATTCACACACACACACACACATTCACACACACTCACACACACACACACACACACACATACACACACACACACACACACACACATACACACACACACACACACCCAAAGAGATAAATTACATCGAACACAACAACCATCTCACTCTGAATAGATCTGCTTGCAATCAAACTCGCCTATCTTCATATTATTGTTTCCAACAAGAGATAACAACAACAACAACACCACCCTGACTCATTAAACAACTGTGCCCCAACAAAGACACAAATAAGTATGTCAGCACTTTTAAAAATAATAATACAAAGCAGCATTCTTTCTTGAGTGGCCTTTAAAGAAGGCTGGGGTTTTCCAGAAAATGATTCGATCATCATGAAAAAAAAGGAAGGAATAGCTTAGTATACGGGTCTAGTCACTTGGGGTCTAGTAATCTTAGCATCAGAAATATAAATAGTCAGGGTGGCTACAATGAGGCAGATAGGTGTAGGTGGGTGGGTGGGTGGGTGGGGAGATAGGAAAAGGAAGGGGGGGGGGGGAGGACTAGGGAGCCCCTACCTACTAAGAAGGATGTGTTGAGGATAGCCACCACGATTGTTGTCGAGGTGAGGGAGGCTTGGATGGATGTTGCAAAATGAAAAACAAGGTCTTTTCAATTACATGTGTATGTGTGTGTGTGTGAGTTGTGGTGTGTGTGTGTGTGTGTGTGGTGTGTGTGGTGTGTTGTGTGTGTGTGTGTGTATGTGTGTGTGTGTGTGTGTGGGTGTGGTGTGTGAGTGTGAGGGTGTGTGAGTGTGAGAGGAGAGGAGAGTGTGTGTGTGTGCGTGTGTGTGTGGTGCGTGTGCGTGAGTGTGTGAGGGTGTGTGAGTGTGTGTGAGAGAGTGTGTGTGTGTGTGTGTGTGCGTGTGTGTGCGTGTGCGTGAGTGTGTGTGTGAGTGCTCGTGTGTGTGAGTGTGCGTGTGTGTGAGTGTGAGGGTGTGTGAGTGTGAGAGAGAGAGAGAGTGTGTGTGTGTGTATGAGAGTGCGTGTGTGTGTGTGTTGTGTGTGTGTGAGTGTGTGTGTGTGAGAGAGTGAGAGAGAGTGTGTGTGTGTGTGTGTGTGTTCAGAATAGCCCATAATTATGCACCTGCATAGTGTACACAGCCAATTTCTATTCGTCTCCCGCACTTACGTGCGCGCTGGTGCATGCATACACATATACTTACACATGTCCACACACACACACGCGCGCGCATGCACGCACGCACGCACACACGCACACACACATTATATGCCTTAATGATTCTGCTTAGTCATTTATTCAGATAGTTATTATTATCATCAACGTCTTCATCATAATCTTTATTGCTATTATCATAATCCTTCTTAGCATAACTTTATTATCATTTTATCGGAATCTTTTCTATAATTCTTTATTGATGGTTTGATAGAAGGAAACAAATGAATCGCTTATTCAGTGTACCATCTGAAAATGTGATTTTGACTCTGATTTTCTCTCTCTCT
>CM054137.1:42891444-42893944 GCA_028751875.1 Rapana venosa
TACGGTACAGTAATGTACGGTATGGCATACTATGGTATGCTACAGTTATCACGGTTTAGCAATACTTTGTACTTTTAATGTATTGTGCTGTATTGCATGCTCTCAACTGAGCTCGCTGTATGAAAATCAGGACTTTACCTCCCCCTCCCCCCCCCCCCACCCCCCTTCTCCACCTCCCTCCTTGAGATAGCGCTCTTAAAGCGCAGCCTCTCCTTTTGTTGGCATCTGTTTCCAACTGACTACGCATTTGTCAACGAAAGAGCATCTTTTGGCCTACAGGAGAATGTTGTCGAAACGTTTCTCATTTTTGTCCTGGAAACTGAAGCGGACGCTGAACTTGTGTGTTGTGTAAGTAAAAGACAAGCACCCTGACCGCCCCTGAAGGTCCTGAATGATTGAAGGGATATAAAGGGGGTGGTGGTGATGGTGGTAGTGAGAGGGGTGGGGTGATCCAGTTTTATATTTTAAAAACCCACCAAAACCCTCATATTGAAGCAAGCATTGTTCGCTTCCTGGTCGTGTGTTCGACCTTTAGACCACCAGCCCAGTTTACTGCTAGGACTGACTGATTGTGCTATAGTGGTGTGGTGTGTTGTGTTGTATTGTGTTGTGTTGTGTTGTGTTGCGTTCTGTTGTGCTGTGTTGCGTTGTGCTGTTTGAATTGTGCTATGGTCATGAAAATAAGTACTCCTGTATCTCACTTTTAGCTTAAATGATTTTGATATTGTGTGAGTGTGTGTGTAAGTTTATGTCTTTATTAGTCAATGGTCATTATGGCGCGTGTGTATGTGTGTGTTTACTTGTCAATAGTCTTTAGAAAATTGTGTTCGTATATTGGTGTGTGTGTATGGATGTGCACATGTGTGCGTGCGTGTGTGAGCGCGCGCCTGCGTGCACGCGTAAATAATAAGTTCATATATCTTTTCCAATCAATGTTGTTGTTTTGGTTTTTTTGCTTGGTTTTTTTTTGGGCCAACATTGTATTCCTACATTGGCGTGTGTGTATGTGTGTGTGTGTGTGTGTGTGTGTGTGTGTGTGTGTGTGTGTGTGTATGTGTGTGTGTGTGTGTGCGTGCATATGCCGTGCGTGTGTGTGCAATCGCCTGGGTTTGTGTGTGTGTGATATATTTTTTTAAAGCTATCTTGGAATGGTCATAACAATTTGAAATGTATTTTTCTTGTGTCTTGTGAGAAAATTATACGTATCAAATCGCCTGTCAGTATTGTAATTGCCTGTCATGGGATGATGAAAGTGTTTTTGACTTTGACTTTGACTTAGTTGCAATGTTGCATTGTAGTTATGTCGAAGAGCTCTATGTTTTCCTGTATTGCGTGATGTTGCATGGTGTTGTGTTGCATTGCATGACACTGTCGCGCGTTGTGTTTGTTGCATCTAGCAGTATTGCAGTATGGCGCGTTGTAGCGTAGGATGCTGTATTGTATTTCATAAAACCAAGTTGACGAATAATGTGGTGGTGTTTATTATGACTGGATGTTCTAAGAAACGTTACTTCTTACAGGTTCTGACGAGATTTTGGTGTTTTTTTCAGAAAGAAGCAGTCGGCACACACATCCACCAAGCAAATGCTGATATATATATATATATGTTGTAATCCGTTCCTACTGGCACGAATGACCTATTCTTCCCAAAAAAATCAGAACTGGTTTGAACGCGTGCACAAGATTGATTGATTGATTGTTTATTGATTGATTGATTGATTTATACCACTTTAAGTCACGAGATTTCTCTGCGTGAAATTCGGGCTGCTCTCCCCGGGGAGAGTGCGTCGCCACAAGAGCAGCGCCACCTTTTTCTGTTTATTTTTGTCTGCAACTGTATTAAATTTTTGTTTCCCTATCAGAGTAGCTTTTTTTCAAAGAATTTTGCCAGGGACAACTCTCTTGTTGCCGTGGGTTGTTTAACGTGCGCTGAATAATTATATGTAACACACGGGACCTCGCTTTATCGTCTCATCCGAAAGACTAGCGCCCAAACTCACCACTCATGATCTAATGGATGGGGGAAAAGTTTCGGGCCCAAACGGGATACGAACCACCGCACATTTCCGACCCGGACTTTTCGCTTTCTAGACTGGCGCGTTACCTCTAGACCACCGATCCACCACCGATGTTCTGTGTACTGCGTTCGCACACGGGACCTCGGTTTATAGGCTCATCCACACCACGTTGGGGAGAGGTAGTGGAGTCGGTACTGATGTTAACCCCAGGGGGGAAACAATCCCCTTGAACTGGCGTCTCGGCGATGTCTGGAACCACATGATCATAACATTATCCACCATGACACACATCCACCCATCGCATACACATCGCAGTGTTCTGCAGACATTTCTGCACCACTTTGCTCTGAGCATTTCCTACCACATTCACTTCACAGTATATTGTTCTGCCAAGGTGGGTGCGGGGGAGGAGGAGTGAAAGAAGGAAGGGAAGGGGGGAGAAAGAAGAGAAGGAGGACGAGGAAGTCTGCATATAGAGAATT
>CM054137.1:42901444-42903944 GCA_028751875.1 Rapana venosa
TCTCTCTCTCTCTCTCTCTCCTCTCTCTCCTCTCCTCCTCTCTCTCTCTCTCTCTCTCCTTCATTAGGGGCAATGGCCTTTACATGAATAAACATTCCGAATCCGAATCTATCTCTCTCTCTCTCTCCTGTTGTTTATCATTGTTATTACTTTGTGTTCAGTTTACAACTGAGTTTACGTCAGAGCTTAAAGTCGTAACCGTTCATAGAGAGCTCTTTTTTTTTTTTTTTTTGGATTTTTTTCATTACGTTAAATGCATCATGTAATTTTTCTTGTATTTATTTGTATTTGCAAAAGAAACTCGTGTGTAACCCCCCTTGTGAATAGGCCACATTGGGCAATGACAATAAATTGGTCAAAAGCGCCTCTCTCCACGTGTAGCGTACGACATAGCTGGCTTACTAATATTATGTAAACTTTCCTGGAAAGAGAGAGAGATTTATCTAGTTACTTTATTTTTATCTTATTCTTTTATATCGAGGATAATGGAATAAGCACTTATTTGCTTCTTTTTTTTTACAATTAGTCCCCATGTGTATGTGGTTTTGTAAATTCTCTCATGTTCTAACCGGCACACAATGGCCTACTCTTACGAAAAGCGGAACAGGATTTAATGGGTGCGCAAGATGTTCTGCGTGCGTTCGCACACGGGGCCTCGGTGGTTTATAATCTCATCTGAAGGACTTTTGGGGAGAGTGGAGTCTGCACTGATGTTAACTCCAGGGGAAAATATCCCCTTGAAACGGAATCAAACCCGAGTCATCAGATTGCGAGCGCAATGTTCTAACCACTAGGCTAGAGAGGAAGAGAGTTGAGAAAATCAATGAATGAATGAATGAATGAACGAACTTTACTTTTCACAGGCTACAGATAAGCATTCACATACTTTTTATATATATTATATCATCCGGCCCTTTCTCTGCTTAGGGACTATCAAAACGAGAGAGAGAGAGAGAGAGAGAGAGAGAGAGAGAGAGAGAGAGAGAGAGAGAGAGAGAGAGAGAGAGAGAGAGGAGAGAAACAGGCAGACACACATGCATATACACACACGCATGCATGTGTGCACTGTACATACGCGCGCACACACACGCGCGCGCGCACACACGCACACAACAGAGAACATGCAAAGACACAGGAACGCGCTGCACTGCAAACAGTATTCAGAAACCCTGTTTACAACTGCTAGTGACATGCGAATAGATAACAACCCCTTTTTCTTTTTCCAACATTCTTTGTTTTAATTTCAAAAATCTGTTTACCCAGCCTCTCTCTCTCTCTCTCTCTCTCACTCTCTCTCTCTCTCTCTCTCTCTCTCTCTCTCCTCTCTCTCTCTCATCTCCTCTCTCTCCTCTCTCTCTCTCTCTCCTCTCTCTCTCCTCTCTTATACACACACACACACACACACACACTAATTTTCCTTTTTGACGTTCACAGTCTAGTATAGATTTACATCAGACGAACTGCTGTTGCTGATGATATCTTGGACATATTAATGATAACGAACACACTGCATCAGACAATTACACAGCTAGGTTAAGGCAATTTTCAACGTTCGCGAGTATTGTTAGAATGTGAACGGACGAAATGAAAACTATTTATCAGTTGGTAAGATACAATAATTATGAGTCTTTTCCTAAGCTTGTGCTTGTTGTACACATATTTCATGGTGGTGGTGCCATGCTATTTTGACCTGGGGTTCACATTCTGTTTAAACCATCGTGTGCAAGCATCTTGTTGTCTGCCACCTGTACTGAACTCAAGTCCAGCATGCTGAGCGCATACGTGTACAAATGCTCGTGTGTGCGTGCTTGCGTGCGTGCGTGTGTGTGTTTATGTGTGTGCTCGCGCGCGCGCGCGTGTGTGTGTGTGTGGATGTGTGTGTGTGTGTGCGTGTGTGTGTTTGTGTGTGTGCACTCACACACATACAATCATACACATATTCACTCACGTACGCAGCCAAACACATGCATAAATGTACACACACACACACACACACACACACACACACACACACACACACACACATACACACACACACACACACACACACACACACGTGTAGTTTGTATGTGTGTGGTGAGGTGGTGTGGGAGGGGGGAGATCTTTGTTGATCATTCTTTTCTTTCTTTTTTTCAATTTTTTGGGGTACGAGGGGAGGGGGAGGGGGGGGGGGGTGTTATGTCAAAAGTACCTCCAAGGAAAACGTAAGTACGGTATAAAAGAACACGGCTATGACATTTTCATTTCCATTTCTTAATCATGAGCAGTTGCGATTCCAACAAGGGGTACACTTAGCCTGGAAAGAAAAAAAAAAGCATACAGTGCAAGAGAACGCAACCCTCACGTTTTCTTTTTCCAACGGGATGCTCTAGTCTCAACCACAGATCCTAGGCATCGATTGTCAACCACTAAACTGCCGTTTCTGTGTACTTGGGTTTCAAACCTGTGAAACATTATCAAAGAATTGGATGTCTATTCCATTTTTTGTTGTTATTGTTGA
>CM054137.1:42908944-42913944 GCA_028751875.1 Rapana venosa
AAAATGCCAAACCTTTTTTTTTTCTTTTTTCTTTTTTTTTGGGGGGGGGGGAATGAAAGACAAGCTGATGTAAGCTATTTCAAAACCCACCTCCTAAACAACTAATACACAAAAGTCACACAACTAAACGCGAATATAACTGTAGATATATTATACTCAACACAGTTTATGACTTTAGACTCAGTGTAAAAAAAAAAACCAACCAAAACCCCACAGAAACAAAAACAAAACCGCACACCGAAAACAAACTCTCTTTTTTTTTTTAAACAGAAAAACTTAGAAACTCGTGAGAGAGAGAGAGAGAGAGAGAGAGAGAGAGAGAGAGAGAGAGAGAGGATGAGGAGAGAGGAGAGAGAGAGAGAGAGAGAGAGAGGAAAGATGACCCCATTGACTTACTATTACCCACTGTCTCAAACAACCCGAGAAATCTAGAGTAGTAATACTTTCCAGACCTAAAACTGGAAAGAAAAAAACCACCCAAAGCTGATCTGAATCAAAGACTTGCAGAAAAACTGTTGGAAAAGACAATCAGCTTATCAGCTTCTGAAAGTTAACGGTGTCAGCTTTAAGAGCAAGCTTGCAAGCTGACTGCCAATCAGGTTTTAAAAAAAAATACGAAATAACAATTGCTTCATTTGTTTCCTTTTTCTTAAAAAAAAAGATAAGAAGAAAAAAAAACCAACCGATATCGAAATTTTTAATGTCACATTTTGAAAACTGTAAGGTTTCAATCTGGTTTCAGTCCTTGAAGAAAACAAAACTGTGAGCTGTTGGCTTCTGAATGAGTTGTTAAAAGCCGTATGATATTTTTGACGAATGCTAACAAGAACGAGGTGTTCTGGTGCTATCGTGTGACTGATGATTAATTCATCAGATTCTGCACAGAATAAAAGGGGGGCGTTTATTAACTACATACACCTCACAGGCATGTGGCCTTAACCTGCAACAACAGCAACCAACGAGGGCGATGCCAATATGACGATGTCGTCATCATCCTCATCATCGTCGTCGATGTTATCATCATCATCGATGTCATCATCAACAATGTCATCATCATCATCGATGACATCAGCAGCAGCAGCAGCAGCAGCAGCAGCAGCAGCAGCAGCAGCAGCAGCAGCAGCAGCAGCATCGATGTAGCCACTATCGATGTCATCATCATCATCGGTGTCGCCATCATCGATGTCGTCATCATCATCATCGATGACATCATCATCATCATCATCATTATCATCGATGTCGCCACCATCGATGCCATCATCATCATCGATGTCGTCATCATCATCGATGTCATCATCACCATCGATACCATCATCGATGTCATCACCAATGCCACCATCAACATCGATGTCATCATCATCATCATCATCGATGTCATCATCTTCGGTGTCATCATCATCGATGTCATCATCACCGTCATCGATGTCATCACCATCTATGTCATCACCATCGATGTCGTCATCATCATCATCGATGACATCACCATCATTACCATCATCGATATCATAATCATAATAATCATCATCATCTATGACATCATCGCCATCATCATCATCATCGATGTCATCATCATCATCGATGACATCATCATCATCATCATCGATGTCATCATCATCCAAACAGGACGGTGGTTTCCTTGGTGGAGGTCAAAAACGGTGGCATACGCCAAATCTGACCATTGAGGAACAGCGGCACTGTAGCCGAGGAACCGACATTATAAAAAAAAATACACCCCAAAGCAAAAAACGCTAGGCATGATACCAGTCTTGTTTCTGTTGATCTTCATCATTGTTGTTACTGCAACCTTCTTTTCTGTTTACTTGTAGCACTGTGGTAAAGACGACTTCTTTTCATTCTTGTCCTTTTTTTTCTTTACCATATCCTTGTAGTTTGTGTCGTGTAAGCTATAAATACAACTGGTGAGGGGGGTTGAGATGGGATGGAGATATATATATATATGCGTGGCCTATTATGTACGAACCACGTACGTGTAGAGCTTGTTGACAAGGGAGTGGAGCAGCAGTGTCTTTCGTTCGATTCCAGGTGCTGGTGACAGATTGCACAGGATTGCACCAGACACCTGAATGTCAGTACGGAATGTACCTACCACCCCCCCTCCCCCCTACCTTCTCCTACTGTCACTTCATTACGCAGATATCATGATATGCAGACGAACCCCCCCCCCCCCCCCCCCCTCTTCCCACCTCTCCAATCCCCACCCCCTTCCCAACCAATCCTTTATTCTTATATAAATAATTATTCTTGTGTGTGTGTATGCGTGTGTTTCTGATGCCCAGGGTTCTTTTACCAGAAATAGTATCTCGATCTGTTAGAGAGCACGAGTGCTAAAAATGGGCTTTTCATTTTTTTGTTCTTAACTGAAGCTTTTTGTTTCTTCTCTATTTTGTCAACATTTTCTGTACTTTTCTCATGATATGATTTTCTCTCTTGCAGACCTTCTCGTCGGGGAGAAAACAAATGTGTAAAACGCGTCTGTGTGTGTGTGGTGTGTGTGTGTGTGTGTGTGTGTGTGTGTATGTGTGTGTGTGTGCGTGTGTGTGTGTGTGCGGGGTGTGTGTGTGTGAGTGTGTGTGTGCATGTGTGTGGGTGGTTGTGTGTGTTTGGTATATTGGGGGGGGGGAGGGAGAGCGCGCGCACATGCGTGCGAGAGTGTGACCTATGACTCTGTGTGTGCGTGCTCACGTCCTTTTTTTAAAAAGTGTTTTTTCTATGTTATTTAAAATATTGTGCAATATTTAGACTTGCTTTGGGGACCCCTGCTCATAAGTATGGTAACGTATAACCTAATATCAAGGATATATCTCTACACATATCCACAAAAGAACAACAGTAAGATGGCAGCAGCAGCAACAACAACAACAATAAGAGCTATTTCAACAATACTAGTGAAACTTAGTTTTTGTAGAACAAGTTCAGAGATGGTGAAAAATGTCACTCTTCTTGTAGAAATCCCGAACAGGCAGAAAAAGGATGGGGAGGGGGTGGGGGTGCAGATGGAAAGAAAGATATAGAGGTAGGCACATATAGACAGATACAGACAGAGACCGACAGAAAGACAGACAGACATAATTATGATATAGAGACAGCCAGCCAGCCAGAAAGATAGAAACAGAGGCAGACAGAAAGATAACGAGACAGACAAATAGAGAGACAGAGAAAGACACTTAGAAAGAGATTCAGAGGCAGACAAAAAGAAGACAGAGAGAGAGACAGATACAGAGACAGAGACAGACTGACAGCTACAAAGATATAGAGACAGAGACAAACAGAACGATAAAGAGACAGTCAAACAGACAGACAGACAGATTTAGAGGTAGACACACAGAGATAAAGAGACAGGAAAACAGAAAGACATGGACAGAGAGACATACAGAATAAGGACAGAGAGAAAGATAAAGAACAGAGACAGACAGATATTGAGACAGACAGGCAGGTAGGCAGGCATAAAGAAAGATACGGAGACAGACAGGGAAGCAGACATAAATTAATAATGAAAAGGCAAAACAAAGAACACAACACACAACACAACAACAAAACAAAACCAACAACGAACAAAAGCAAAAAGAAAAGGAAGGAAAGCTTTCAAAGAAAAGAACCAGAAAACAAAATGGAGAGAAACAAAACAAAACAAAACAAAACACGCACAAAACAAAGACAAAGTGAAAGGAAGAGGGAGAGAAAGAAAGAGAGAGAGAGAGAAGAGAGAGAGAGAGAGAGAGAAGAGAGAGAGAGAGAAGAGAGAGGAAAAGAGAGAGAGAGAAGAGAGAAGAGAGAGAAAGAGAGAGAAAGAGAGAGAAGAGAGAGAAAAGAGAGAGAGAGAAAGGAGAGAGAGAAAGAGAGAGAGAGAGAGAGAGGAGAGAGAGACAGACAGACAGAGAAAGAGAGAGAAAGAAAGGAAGGAACTAGTGTAGCTGGATGCCTGTCCCCTGCTGTATTGACGTTTGCTTAAAAATAATACGATGTCTGAATACGGAAGAAAACGTGTTTTCAACCGAGAACGGAACAAGACAGAGAAGAAGAAAAGGACACTGGCTACAGCGCTAGTGGAGGGAGAGCAGGACGAACTCCGGACACACACCACCATTCACATTCCCACAAGCGGCAACTGTATGTTTGTCCGTCGTGTCCGACGATGACTTCCAAAACAGCAGAGGAGGCAGCTGCTGTTTTGGAAACTGGGCAGAAATTTGATTATAGTGGAGATGCCTTGCCCACAGCACATCCCCAACTCTCTCAGCCAAGTGGGCATAAGGACAGTCAGCGTTAGAGATGCTCTCCAAAGGCCAACCAGCCCCCAGGGCTGCAGCACATAAGGACTGTGCGAGTCAAGCCTCCTAGTCAGAGAGTCATAGTCGATCACTAAAGACTAAGCTGTAAAGTGGAGTTCCATGAGTGGGAAAGCCACTGGTCATACAGCCTCTCACTTTGCTGTTGCCCCCAGCGTCAATGGTTTAATCAAGAACTGGGATAAAGCCCAGGCGCTGACGGCGGGCAAGAGGCAACTATGTCACAAACGAAAACTAACGCTGCTAGAACAGAAACTACACAGCGGGCTTGGCAAACGATGACAACAACAACAACAACAACAAAACAGCAACAACAACAACAGCAACAACAACGAAAGAAAAAAAAGAATACACAAGTGAGATAAATGTAGTGGGTATAGAGGAAGACTATGGAGAATAACAACGGATGGGTTTGGTTTTTTTCTGTTTTTGTTTTCTTCTCTCTCTCTGTCTCTGTCTCTCTCTCTCTCTCTCTCTCTGTCTCTCTCCTCTCTCCTCTCTCTCTCTGCTCTCTCTCTCTCTCTCTCTCTCTCTCCTCTCTCTCTCTCTCTCTCTCTCTCTCCCTCTCTCTTCTCTCTCTCCCTCTCTCTCTCTCTCTCTCTCTCTCTCTCTCCTCTCCTCCCTCTCTCTCTCTCGCTCTCTCTCTCTCTCCCCTCTCTCTCTTCTCTCCCTCTCTCTCTCTCTCTCCCCTCC
>CM054137.1:42923944-42928944 GCA_028751875.1 Rapana venosa
CACACACACACACACACACACACACACACACACACACACACACCACACACACACACACCACAACACACCCCACACACCAAACACATGAAAGGGGGACGGGATAGCCCAGTGGTTAGAACATTGCGCTCGCAATCTGACGACCCGGGTTCGATTCCCGTTCAAAGGTAATATTTTCTCCTGGAGTTAACATCATTGCAGACTCCTCTCTCCCCAAAAGTCCGTCGGATGAGACTATAAACCGAGGGCCCGTGTGCGAACGCACGCAGAACATCTTGCGCACACGTTAAATCCTGTTCCGCTGTTCGTAAGAGTAGGTCATTTTGTGCCGGTGGGAACATGACAGAATGTACAAAACCGCATACACTCGGGGACTGGATGTAAAAAGCACATAAGTGCTTATTCCATTATCCTCGATATAAAAGAATAAATAAACATAAAAATAATGAACCCCCTCCCCTCCACACACACACAACCACTGCCCTCCCCCTCTCACACCCCCAACCATCCATCCACCAACCCCCCCCCCCCCCCCCCTCACACACACGCACACACACAGACACACATCTATGGGCACAGCAGGGGTGCGGGTGACGGGAGTAGGCCTAGGGGTGTACTGTGTACTGTGTATTGTGTACTGTGTACTGTGTACTGTGTATTGTGGACAAGCAGTCAGGCAGAAGACTCCATGGCAGCAGATGCAATCAGCAACGTCACAGCCCGCTAGCTGATTCATCTCTCACGCATCGATTGCCTACATACACATTATATATATATCTATATATATATATATTTTTATTTATTTATATATATATATAATTATATCTATCTATATCTATCTATCTATATTTATATATAATATATATATATATAAATAAAAATAATATGGATAATATTATGGAAATTATATAGCGCTGAATCTTGTAAAAACAAACAAATCGAAGCGCTTGCACTCAACTCATTTACACGCAATAATACATCTATCTATCTATCTATCTATCTATCTATCTATCTATCTATATAGATAGATAGATAGATAGATAGATAGATAGATAGATAGATAGATAGATAGATAGATAGATAGATCGTGTGTGTTCAAATTCATAGATAGATAGATCGTGTGTGTTTGTTAGTGTGTGTGTGTGTTTGTGTGTGAGAGAGAGTGTGTGTGTGAGTGTGCGTGTGAATGTGTGTGTGTGTGTCTGCGCGCGCACATATGCACTAATGCATGTATAATTATATGCAGGCAACATATATGCAGAGAGAGAGACACACACACACACAGGCACACGCACATGCGAGCGTGCAGGCACATAACATACAGACATAACAAAATCACCACTACAGATGCATGCACACATACGCGAGCGGAAATACACACGCACGCTTAAATACACACACGCGCGCGTGCGCGCGCGCAGAAAGAGAGACAGACAGACAGACAGACAGACAGATGGAGGTAAAGAGAGAGAGAGGTAGACAAACATACAGACAGACAAACCTGGACAGACAGACAGACAGAGAGAAAGAGGAGGGGGGGGGGGGGGGGTAGGTTTTCACTGTGGGGGAACAATGCTAACTCAGTGTGTGCACAGGGAAACATTTTTACGACATCATTATTTCATAAAGCGCTGTAATTATTTCCCCATAAAAACAATCCCCCACCTAGAAAAAACCCCACCTTTTTCTGTCCCCCAAAAACCCGGGATAAGGGGTCACTGTTAAAAAAAAGGGTTTTAGGGGGCCCCCACAAAAACCTTTTTTTTTTTTAAGAATTGGGCGGTTTTTTGGGAAAAAGGGGGAAAAGCCAACCACCCAGCATGAAAAAACATAACAGCAAAATGGGGGAAAAAACGGGCTGGTACTATAACACCCTTTTCCCCCCCTGCTTACCCGCGAAAAAAAAGGAAAGGGCAAAAGGAAAAGCCCAAAAACAAACCAGTCTTTAAAGGGGGGGGTTCCCTTTTTGGGGGAAAAGAAGGCCAAAAACCCCAAAGTGGCCCAAAAAAAAAAGTGATTATTTTAGCGGAGGTGGTGGTGGTCCCCAATTTTCTTTTTTTGGGCCCCCAAATCCCCTGGAGAGGGCCCCGAAAACGTGAAAGTTCCTCTTTGGGCTTTTTCTCCAGTTTCCCTCCATATATATTTTTCGGGGTTTCGCCTCGGTCGGCCCCCCCTTTTTTGGGCCCCCCTTTTTTTGCGTTTTCCGGGGGGTCGTTTAATTCCCTTTTGGTTTTTGCGGGCCCGGTTTTCCAGGGGCCCTTCCCACCCCCATCTCCCCCCCGGTTTCTTTTCGGGGGGGTTTTGGGGCCCTTCCCAGGCCCCCGGCTGATGGGTCCCCAGGATCGGGGGTTGCCGGGCTGTTGTGGGGCGTTTTTTGGGGGCGGGCCCCCTTGCCCGGGTCTATGGGCTGCACGGGGGGAAAAAACCCCCCCGCGTGGGTTCGACCCCCGGGAGAGGGGGGGAAAAGGGCCCCCGTTTGCCTTTGTCGAGGGCGGTTGTGCCCCCGAGTTTGGGGTCCCGGCCCGGAAGGGTTTTTTGTTTTTCCCATTTAGGTGCGGGGTTCCCTTGGATTTGAGTTTGGTTTTCCCCCGGGATTTAGCCAAATTTTTTTAGGTGGTTTTTCTGAGTTTGCCCTGTCTTTTTGGCCCTTAAAAAGGGGGCCCCAAAGGTCCCCCGAAATTTCCCCCAAAGTTGTTTCAATGTCCGGGAAAACCATTTTCGACCGGTTAAAGTTTTGGCCCAATGTCCGGGGGAAAAAAAAAGGTAAAGGGGAAAGGGCCCTTGTTGCCCCGGAAAACCCCCCAAGCGTTTGTGATTTACCCTCATGGACCCCGGACCCCCTTTTTTTTTGGAGTTCTTGATCATTTTTGCCCGTTGGTTGGCACCCTGGGGCAAAAAGCAATTTCCAGAGGGTGTTGCGGTCCCACTGTCAAAAGGGTTTCCAAATCAAACAAAGTTGATGAAAAAAAGATGATTTTTCCCTCTAAAGATTTCTCAAAAGTGATGCGCAAAGTGGCAATCTGATCTACGCATGATCTGTTCGGGGGAAGCCGGCGTGGCTCGGGGGGAGGGGCGCTGCATTTTTCATTTTCCCAGAGGATCTGTTAAAGACTTTCCTGGGCCGACGAAGCGTTTCCCCTTTTAGTTGGCCAGTTACTGAGGTTCCCCTTTTTTGGGTAGTTGATGAGGAGCCCCTTCCCTTGATTACTTCCTCCTTTCCCAAAAACTTCCCAAAGAGAGGGTACAGATCTCTACCCTGGTCTCCAGGGCTGCCTGAGTGCTCTGTGGGATGTTGTCGGGCTGCGCCTTGCCATTTTTCAGCATTTTGTGGCTTTCCTGATCTCCTCCTGGGTTTGGGGGGCTCACAGTTGTGTTAGGTTCACAGCAGGGGGATGTCCGGGGGTTTGAGGGAGGGTCTGTTTTAGGAGTTCCTCAAAGTGCCTGCCCAATTTTTCAGTGCCCCCTGGTTTTCCCGGATGGATTCCTTTCTTGTTTTGACTGGTCGCTCAGGCTTTCTGTACTTCCCTGAGGTTTTTAGTGGTGTCTACAGCAGCTTCATGTTGTTACTGGTGCTGCTTCCTCGGCTTCCCCTGCCAGGCTGCGATGTACTTGGCTTGCTGTTCTTTTCGCTTTTCTTGACTTTTTTTGGTTCTGGAAATTTTGCTTGTGCCTTGGCCTTTTTTGCCCCTTTTCCCGGTGTTGTTTCTGTCTTTTTCTGCTTTCTCTTTTCAAACTTGCCCTTGGACGCCGGGTATCATCCTTCTGTTGGGTTTTTGGGGGCCCCCTACTTTCCGACAAGTTGGGCGTCAGTGTCTCTTTCACTTTCTTTCCACTGGCCTCGAGTCATCTTTCTTCAAACGTTTTGTAGTACTTGGTATTTTTGGTTGAAGGGCAGCTTGAATTCTTAAATTTATTTGAGTCTTTTCGCAGGTTGGTTTTTGTATTCTGCCTCTTTGTTGTTTCTTTCACCAGTTTTCTTCAGCTTTAGTTCACCCCGACTCCCCAAAAAAAGGGGGTGGTCAGTGCAACCTTTCTCCTTTTTCACCCTTACATCCTGGGGAACTTGAATTTCTTGGCCTGCAGTATGGTCGATCTGGTTCTCAGTAAAATGATTTTTGGTGATACCCAGGTGGCCTTTTGTACTTTCTGGGGGGAAAATGCTGCACCCATTCCAGATTGTTGAAGCACGAAGTCTGCAAATCTTGCCTTTTTCCTTTCCCTTACTTCCTAACCGTGCCCCGCATCCCCGGGTTTTCTTGTCCGTTTGGCATTGAAAACACCCATAGGATGTTTATTCTTTTTTCTGGGGGACTTGGCAAAGCGTTCTGCAGTCTGTTTTAAATTGATTTTTGGGTTCTTATGCGTCATTGTTGGGACATAACCGGGTGAGTTCATTCGATTTTCTTTTGTCTGAAGGATGCCGCGATGATTTTTGATCCGTGTGCTTCCCCTCCATCAGGGCTTGCTGGCGGGCTTTTACAAATGGCGCTACCCTTCTGTGTGGGAGCGTTGTTTCTTCTGGCCCCGAATAAAGCGCATCTTTCCAGTGAGCAGTCTTCTTTGTCTACTGTGTCCAATGGGTCTCGCTGATGCCAAGCAATGTGAGGTTGTAGCTTTTCATCTCTGCTGCAACTTGTGTTTGTTTTTTCCCCGTCTCAATACATGGTCCTCACATTCCATGTTCCGACGTTGATGGTCCTGGTCGATAAAAGGGGGGTCGGCCTTGTGGCTTCCGTAGACTCACGGCTTTCACCACATGGCGTCATACATCCTCTTGGCGAGGACCCTTCCTCTCCCAGGGCAGTAGTCTCTTGGTCTGCTGTTGGCGTTTCTGTAGCAAACTTTGTTTTTATGGGGTGGGGTTGCTAGCCCCACGCCCAACCCTCCTCCTTTCTCATCCGGGCTTGGGACCGGCAATTGCAGAGTTGGTGGTGGTGGTGAAGAAAAAAGATCACGATTATGATACTGATCATGATCATGGTGGTAGTGGTGGGGGTGGTTGT
>CM054137.1:42930921-42935921 GCA_028751875.1 Rapana venosa
GGGGGGTTTTTTTTAGGAGTGAGTGATAAAGCTGATAGATGTGATGGGAAAGAACTGGTGGTGTTTGTTTGGTAGTATGTGGGTTGTTTTTTTTCTGGGGGCGGGGGGGTGGGGGGGGGGGGGGGGGGGGTGGGGTGTTGTTGTTGTTGTTGTCTTTGTAGTTTTGATGTCACAACGATTTTATAAATGTGATTATATTTTCATTTTTCGTCTAATATCACTTTGTGATTTTAAAGTTGTTTTTTTATTTTATTTTAAAAAAAGGTACACACACAGCAACACACACACAAAGGGAGGGAGGGAGGGAGGGAGAGAGAGAGAGAGAGAGAGAGAGAGAGAGAGAGAGAGAGAGAGAGAGAGAGAGAGAGAGAAACGCATGCATGCATACATAATAATAATAATAATAATAATAATAATAATAATAATAATAATAATAATGTATGGAATTTATATAGCGCTGAATCTTGTAAAGCAACAAATCAAAGCGCTCAACTTTTCAGATCACATTTTCACTATAATAAATCACAGCAGTGGTTCTTTTGTCCAATTTTAGTCAGCTGAAAAGAGCTCTCAATATCATTTGGCTTCGTTGCTGCACTCTCTAAACTGACCAGCTAAAAAAAACCCACAAAAACTTTCTCTTCAAACTTGCACACTGATTGATGAGTTCACCAGTAAAAACCATCCTGTAACCTTTTCAACATTGCCTCCTCATCGATGCCCCCCACCAGCTAAAACCAACTGGTGACTTCCTCTTCATCCTTGCACTCTGACTGTGCAGAATCAGCCTTTGCTTGACAATCTGCCTGCATGCCTGGTTCTACTCCATGCGCCAAGAAAATGTAGAGATAGTTGCACACCCGGAGTCCCGCGCTGGATAAAGTAAACCGCCCACTGTACGTCGGCTGAATCCCTAAACTGTCTACAACAATCCCAACATACGCGTCTTCGTTGGGTATTGGTCTCTTGAACTTGCTCTGCTCCACGAGTTTGGTCACAACGTCAAATGATAAAGCATAGCCACTCCCGCTGGCGTACACGGGATAATATTCTGGGAGGAAATCGTCTTTAGGAACGGACCATTTTTCATCTGGATTGCGAATCACTTTCCGCCGGTTTTTCTTTACGAGCATGTTTCCTGCATAGAGGTGGGTGGTTTTAGTGTTGTGATGCAGCAAAAAATGCTGGAAAAGTACAGCATTCACAAAGCAATCACCGTCGGTCTTTAAAACAACAGGAATCTGACAGTGTTTGCTCACCCATGCCAGTCCATGCATGACTTTGTGGGTGAGGTTCCGGTAAGAGTCTACATAGCTGCCTCGTATAATATCACCAAACATACACACATACATACACACATACATACATACATACACGCATACATACATACATACATACATACATACATACACGCATACATACAGACTCTCTCCCCCGCCCTCTCTCTCTCTCAAGAGCACACACACCACACACACACGGATGAGACTATAAACCGAGGTCCCGTGTTCGAACGCATGCAGAACATCTTGTGCACACGTTAAATCCTGTTCCGGTTTTCGGAAGAGTAGGCCATTGTTTGCCAGTGGAAACATGACAAAATTGACAAAACCGCATGCACACGGGGACTGGATGTAAAAAAGCACATGAGTGCTTATTCCATTATCCTCGATATAAAAGAATAAAATAAATAAATAAATAAAAACACACCACACACACACAGTTTCACCCCCCCCCCCCCCCCCCCCCCTTCCTCCACCACCTCCCACTTCTTTCTTCTCTTTCTTGTACCTGTTTTGTTTCTCAGAATCAAACTGAGACTATAAAATGCGTAAGGGATCCAAGTGGTTGGTAAAAAACAAACAAACCCCCCCCCAACAAACATAACCAACCAACAAACAAATAACAAAGAAACAAACCACCAACAAACAAAGCCGTCTTCCAAATGAATGTAGGTGTACGTGTTATTTCTGTTGCTGTTAAAAAGTTCGTAACAGCTCTGTGCTGGGTTAAAAAAAAATGGTGGGAGTTTGCAAGGCGTGTGGTTTATTTAGAACTCTGTGTGTGTGTGTGTTTTGTGGGGGGGGGGGGGGGGTGAGAGAGACAGACAGACAGACAGACATGCAGACAGAGAGAGAGAGAAGGGAGAGAGAGAGAGAGAGGAGAGAGAGAGAGAGAGAGAGAGAGAGAGAGAGAGAGGAAAAGAGAGAGAGAGAGAAATAAGGGGCGGAGGGGGACGTCTAAAATGCAAAGAGCAGTGTCTTGAATCTTCTGTCTCCCCTTTCTCCCTCCTCCGTAGGTACATACGTACGCGCGCGCATACACACAAACACACACACTCTCTCCTCCCCTCTCCTCTCTCTCTCTCTCTCCCCTCCCCTCCCCCCTTTTAGCTCTCGCCCCTCCTGCGTAGGTGCACGCACACGCGCGCACACACAAAACACACACATGTACACATACACAATCTCTCTCTCCCCCTCCCACACCCTCTCTCTCTCTCTCTGTGTCTGTCTGTCTGTTTCTCTCTGTCTGTTTCTCTCTGTCTGTCTCTTTCTCTCTGTCTGTCTGTCTCTCTCTGTGTCTGTCTCTCTGTCTATCTCTTCTCTATCTCTCTGTCTATCTGTCTCTGTCTCTATCTGTTTCTCTCTGTCTGTTTCTGTCTGTCTGTCTCTCCTCTGTCTGTCTCTGTCTCGCTGTCTGTCTCTGTCTGTCTGTTTCTCTCTTTCTGTCTGTCTGTCTCTGTCTCGCTGTCTGTCTCTGTCTGTCTGTTTCTCTCTGTCTGTCCCTCTGTCTGCCTGTTTCTCTCTGTCTGTCTCTGTCCTGTCTGTCTCTGTCTCGCTGTTTGTCTGTGTCTGCCTCTCTGTGTCTATTTCTCTCTGTCTGTGTCTGTCTGTCTGTCTGTGTCTCTCTCACGCCAGTGTGCACGTACGTAGGAGTGAGTGTCCTTTACCTTCCTGGAGGAGTGTACCGCACTTTTCTGTCCTGAGTGTGTTGCTATACACTGTGACTTCCACCCTCAAAGACCCCCTCCTTTCCCCCCCCCCCCCCCCCCCCCCCCCCCAACCCACCTAACCCCCTCCACCCCCCCCCCCCCCCCACCAACACCTTTCCTTGCACCTCCCTCCTCCCCCCCATCTGCACTGCCCACTTCCGTCATGAAGCACAGGTACACTCACACAGGCCCACGCACGCGCACGCACGCGCGCACACACACACACACACATTCTCACTCTCATACACACACACTCTCACTCACATACACACTCAACCACACACACATACACATACATACATACACACACACTCACTCACTCACGCACACATACATACACACACACGCACGCACACACACACCCAGACTCTCTCTCTCTGTGTCTCTCTGTGTCTCTCTGTGTCTCTCTTCTCTCTCTCTCTCTCTCTCTCTCTCTCTCTCTCCTCTCTCTCTCTCTCTCTCTCTCTCTCTCTCTCTCTCTCTCTCTCTCGCACACAGGTAAGGGTGCATGTAGGAGTAAGCGTCCGTTTTTACCTTGTAGGAGTAACAGCACTTTTCTCTTCAAATCACTTTCTCTGTAGCCTAAGTTTCTTCCAGACTCCACGCCCACGCCCCCCCCCCTCTCCCCCACGCCCACACACAGATATATATATATATATATATATATATATATATATATATATATATATTCCTACCACCCCCACCAACTTTCTTCTCTCCCCCCCCTCCGCCCCCCCCCCCCCCCCCCCCCCCCCCCCCCCCCCCACTCCCTTGTTTGCGCTGCCCACTGCCCAGGTCATTTTTATCCTCATTTCCTCATTAACTGGTCTCGGCAGGTGTGAGGGGTGGGTGGGTCAGCTCTTGATGTTGGCGGCGGGTTGTAATCGCCTGTGGTTGGCGGGTTATAGGGTAATGACAATCAGGGCCTGCTCTGCTCTGCTCTGCTTTGCTCTTCTCTTGTCTGCTGTCCATTTCTGCTGAGAGATGCACTGCTCTGCACTGTACTGTATGTGCATGTCTGTCTGTATAGTGAGTGAGTAGTCTGGCACTGCACTGTACTATTGCTGCTGCTGCTGCTGCCACAGAACAGCTGTCCTACCACTCTCCTTTCCCTTCAGTGAGCAAGTTGACTTGTTAAATAATACTAATACTAATAATAATAATAATGTATGGAATTTATATAGCGCAGAATCTTGTAAAACAAGAAATCAAAGTGGTTGTTGGTTTGCCTGCGACCATTTCTTTCAGTTCTTTTGTTGTTGTTTTTTGGTTATAGCTGTGAGGTTCATTCCTCAATGGTGAGTTTGGCGTGTGCTACCGTTTTTGTTGTTGTTGGGGTTTTTTGTGTGCACACCATGAAGGTAGCCGTATTCTGACTTCCGGGGTGTCTCCGGGGTATGTTCGGGTTTCCGTAACCCACCGAACGCTGGCATGAATGGCGAGATCTTTAACGTGCATATTTGATCTTCTGCATAACATGTGGGACTGGCCAGCCACACCCGACGCTGCTGCACACCAGAAGTAACATCCAGAGCGCAACTCCATAGTTTTTTTTCCAGACGGATGTCTGCCCATGTGGCATGTCTATATAGTTATATACACGAAGGGAATTAAGGCACTGGCAGGTCTGCACTTGGAAGTTGACCTGGGAGATCGGAAAGATGCCCCACCCTTAATTAATTCACCTGACGCCGCCGAGATTCGAACCCACGACTTTATGGACTCAAAGGATTGAAGTCGAACGGCCTTAACCACTCGACTTCATGGCGTCCGACTGCCTGCGACCATTGTAGCTAGGCTTCTGTGAGAGAGAAGTTCTGAGTCAGAACTTGTCAGAAGATGTGGTTTGAATGAGTGCTGTATTGTGATGGGGACACATAATTATCTGTTCTCATTCAGTTGACATGTCTCGAAAAGAGCGAACAACAAGCACCAAGCCTCAAGACGACCTATGGTGTACTCAGATTGACATTACTATTTATGGGAAAAAAGCAAAACTACAAACAAGCCT
>CM054137.1:42948421-42950921 GCA_028751875.1 Rapana venosa
GTGCGTGGTGTAGTGTGTGTGTGTGCGTGTGTTGTTGAGAACAGGGATGTAGTGAGGCTTAGAAGTTGACTGGTTGCTATGTTAAACAGATAGAATCAAGTTGAGGTGAGAGGGGTTTTGGAGAAAGGAGAATGACGGTAATGAGTGCTATGTCAATGTGTTGGTGTGTGTGTGTGTGTGTGTGTGTGTAGGGTGTGGTATGTGTGTTTGTGTGTGTGTGTGTGTTTGTGTGTGTGCTTGTATGTGTGTTGTGTTTGTATGTGGTGGTTGTTTTGTATGTTTGTGTGCTTGTATGTGTGTGTGTGTTTTTGTTGTGTGTTTTGTATGTATGTTGTGTGTGTGCGTGCGCGCGCGTATGTGTGCATACGCACGTGCATTAGAGAGAGAGGCTTTATTTTTCTAGGGTGTCATATAAGCATTCGCATACTTTTTCTTCCCGGCCCTTGCCTGGTCAGAGGCTATCAAACAATACGAGAGAGAGAGAGAGAGAGAGAGAGAGAGAGAGGAGAGAGAGAGAGAGAGAGAGAGAGAGAGGAGAGAGAGGAGAGAGAGAGAGAGAGAGAGAGAGAGAAGGGGGAAGAGATGTGGCACACCTTTGTATCAATTGTGAAAAACGAATGACATCAGCTCTCAAACGTACAGAAACACTATTGTGTTAATTTAGAGATAAGCCACACACTTCTCTCATCAATAGGAAATATACATTCAAAAAAATGTCACAGATAAAGAGATAAAATTTGGTCGGGGTTCATATTACAAATGAATATCACACAAGAGAAAAACAAATCTGGAATGTGAACAATGTTGACTTATCAGCGACAGTTCGATAGCAAGTTGTAAAACAATCGAGAAGCTTTGCGCAATACTTAGCAGAATCTAACTACTACTACTACTCCTACTACTACTACTACTACTGTTTTATTTATTTTATTTATTTATTTATACCACTTTAAGTCACGAGATTTCTCTGCGTGAAATTCGGGCTGCTCTCCCCGGGGAGAGCACGTCGCCACAAGAGCAGCGCCACCCTTTTTTTTTTTTTTTTTTTTGTCTGCAACTGTATTTCTTTCCCTATCAGAGTGGCTTTTTTCTAAGAATTTTGCCAGGGACAACTCTCTTGTTGCCGTGGGTTCTTTTTCGTGCGCTGCATAATTTTCTGTAACACACGGGACCTCGGTTTATCGTCTCATCCGAAAGACTAGCGCCCAGACCACCACTCATGGTCTAATGGATGGGGGAAAAGTTTCGGGCCCAGACGGGATACGAACCACGCACACTTCCGACCCGGACTTTTCGCTTTCTAGACAGGCGCGTTACCTCTAGACCACCGATCCACCAAAAATATGACTATTTTTTAAAAATATTTTTTTATTATTTTTTTTTAATATGTTGCTACTACTGTTGCTACTACTACTACTACTACTACTACTACTACTACTACTACTACTACTAAATGGAATTTATATAGCGCTTTATCTTGCAAAAACAAATCAAAGCGCTTGTATTCATCTTACTCGAACACATGCAACAAGCTACAATTAATAGTTTTTACAAATTCAAATGTATACACACACGCACACGCACACATACACACACACGCACACGCACACACACACGCACACACACACACACAAACACACAGAGGTTGTGTACTTTGGCAGGGTGGTGGGGTTTTCGGCTGTTGAGGGTAAGGACAGAAATGAGATGAAACAAGAAGAGAAAGTCTTAGATTTGAAATAAATGTTTTGAGGCTGGATTTAAAAGTGTCACAAAACTACTACTACTACTACTACTACTACTACTACTACTACTACTACTACTACCACAACCAACACCACCCAAAAGTATTTGACACAATTGCCAACTAGCCTGACGTTTCAAACTCATGCCTGTGTCCCCCAGCCACATAGTAAGGAACTACAGACACCGTGCTCCAGAAAGTCCCCATTATAAAGCTGCTGCGGTAATTCCAGCAAATAGGTATACGTGTACCAAGTTGAGGGGTAGAAAAGTTGTCTAAAACATATTTTATTGGGGCTTTTGCTTAATGGGGACGGGATAGTTCGGTGGTCAGAGCACTCCCTTTCCCCCAGCTAAGGGTAAAGCAGCATCGAGCGTGGTTACCACTTGGATGGGTGACCTTTTGCGCGCCTTGGCTGCAGTACAGTCCCCCAGTTCACCCATCTGTAAATGGGTACCTGCCCTCTTTAGGGTCAGGGAAGGTAAAGCAGCGAGGGAGAGAAGATGGGTACCACCCTCAATATGCTGGCCCCTAGAGAAGCTGAGAGGTCTCTGATGCCTCGCGCACTCCTCTATGACCACATAGGTTATGGGAACACCTTTACCTTTAAAAAAAATTCAAAACGGTTAAAGATATGTATATGAAAGTTCTGTGCAGTTGTTAGATAGGCTCAGAGATTGACTCTGAAGAACATGATTGAGTGCACTATGGTAAACAAAAAAAGGTAAGAAGTTTGAATCATTTTAAAGACTAGCCTAA
>CM054137.1:42953421-42958421 GCA_028751875.1 Rapana venosa
CACGTTCATCGGAATGTCGTACCCGATTTTAAAAAAAAATCATCTGTAACACCTTGAGTGGGGTCGGGATAGCTCAGTGGTCGGAGCACTCGCTTTCCCGCCCTCATTATGCTGGTCCCTAGAGAAGTGAGGTCTCTGACGCCTCGCTCCCCTACGACCTTATAGGTTATGGGACTCCTTTACCTTTACCTTTAACACCTTGAGTGGTGGTCTGGGTGATAGTCTTTCGGGTGAGGTGGATAAACGGAGGTTCCGCGTGCAACACGTATTGAGCGCACGTGAAAGAATCTCTGGCAACAAGGGAGGTGTTCCTAGAACAACATGTTTTGTAGACACACCAAATAAAAAAGCCACACTAGGATTGTAGGGAAACAGACTTCACCCGCGGACTGGAAAATGACAAGAAAAATGGGTGGCGCTGCTCCTGTGGCGAGAGGCTCTTCCTGGATAGAGTAGCCCGAATATCACGTAGATGATCACGGTCAGCAATCACGACAATGTCAGGTTGTGGTTTTTTTCATTCCTTGGCTATAGAGCTCCTAGGTTCACCAACTTTATTGTGACATTTTTGCGTTTAGGCAAAAAAAAACACAAACCCAATCGCGTTTGCAAAAATCTCACCATTGGTGAACCTCGGAGCTTTAGCCAAGGAATGAAAAACAAAACAAAACCCAACCCTAAGCAAAACCCAGACACAAACATAGTCGGGTAGTGAGACTAGACTAGGAGGAGTTATGTTGGTGATGGTGGCGGAGCGTTCGTTTGATCGTTAACGCTAAACAGGCACCTCTGCAGAAGTAAGCCACTAGCGGCAGGACGTGGTCTGCTCTGGTTTGTGACCTTCTGGCAGAGTTAGAGCAGAATACTAAACTCTGAACAATGGAACAGACGGAGTTGTGATGCAGAGTGTTAGCTATGTAGGGTTTAGGTGAATGGTTAGGGCCGTGGCAGTAGGACGATGAAGTAGAACAGAAAAAGAAATCTTTTAAAAGACAGGGTATGGCTACCTTTATTGGGGGGTTGGGGGAGGGGGGTGAGGTGGAGGGATCGGCCATGCATGCGAAAATCCAACCCCCGGGAATTTTAGGGCATGTAGGCTATGAAGTATGTATGAACATTTCATAGCATAGCACAAAATAAGAACTCAAGTAATGTCAGCAGTCGGGGCTTTTTTTTCTTCTTCTCCTTTAAGCTTTCCATCAGTATTGCACTGGACCCCAGAAGGAAGGAGAAAGAAAGGAAGACCAAAAGCAACGTGGAGGAGGACGACTGTAGAAAGTGAGATGAAGGCCATGCAGCACTCTTGGGGATCAGTGACTAGGTTGGCCCAGGATAGGCAGGAGTTGAAGCGCTTTGTTGCTGCCCTACACACCACTGGGTGTAATGGTTAATGTAATGGTTAATGATGATGATGATGATGATGATGAAGCTTTCCATACCCTCGTGCTGTCTAACTGCAGGCTTAACTGCGCTTTAGTTAAAGGCACAGCTCCGTGCTTCTGGACTGAAAGTTTACAGCAAGAGTGGCGGCATTGCATCCATCCATCCCCTGTTTATAGGAGGAGAGAGATTGTAGAGGGTGTTTTTTTCAAAGAAAGAAGGTGGCAGGATGGTTCAGACGTTCGCCTGCCAACAAGTAAACCGTGAGCTTCTGGGTTCGATTCCCAGCCTCGCCCTTTCATCCCAGTTTGACGAGAAAGAAAAATGAACTGAATGTCAAAGTCCTTGAGATGAGACTATAAACCGAAGTCCCGTGTGCGAACGCACGCGAGAACAATGGGACGGGATAGCCTAGTGGTTAGAACATTGCGCTGGCAATCTGACGACCCGGGTTCGATTCCCGTTCAAGGGGGATATTTTCCCCTGGAGTTAACATCAGTGCAGACTCCTCTCTCCCCAAAAGTCCTTCGGACGAGACTATAAACCCAGGCCCCGTGTGCGAACGCACGCAGAACGAACGTCTTGCGCACACGTTAAAAATCCTGTTCCGCTTTTCGTAAGAGTAGGCCATTGTGTGCTGGTGGGAACAGATGACAGAATTTACACAACCGCATATACACGGGGACTGGATGTGAAAAAGCACATACGTGCTTATTCCATTATCCTCGATATAAAAGTGTTATAGTGTGCACTTTGCGCACTATAACGTTTGAACTACAACCCCCCTTTTCTTCCCCCCCCCCCCCCCCCCCCCCCTTTTAGAAAGAATGTTTTGTTTTTTTAAAAGTTTTTTTTATGGTGCACACTATAACAAAAGATAAAAGATTAAAAAAAAATACTTGCGCACATGTTAAAAACCTGCTCGACGCTTTTGGAAGAGTAGGCCATTGTGTGCCGGTAGGAACGGATGACATAAAAAACACACCCTCCTAGCATGCACACAAGGTGTCGTGTTTAAACACCATCCCCGAAGTCGGAATGCGGCTACCTAAAGTGGTGTGGTGGTGGGGGGGGGGGGGGGGGGGGGGGGGGGGGGGGGGGAGGTGTGGTGGGGGAGCGGGGGGGAGTGGTCGTGGGGGGGCGGGCAAGGGGGGAGGGAAAAAAGGAGAGGGGGAAAAGGAAAAAAGGGGGGTGTTGCCCAATGTGGTGAAACACAGGTCAGTTGCAAAGGCTTTTGTCAGCTAGAGGTAACGAAAGAGAACAAGAAGGTTGCCAACGTGGTGCACAGTTCTTGCACGGTTTGTCAGTAGTAGGGAGTGTGAGACGGTGTAACTGTGTACTGGTTGCTGGTCTGAGCCAGCTGATGCAAGATCTGTCTCGTTGCTAGCAGGCTGTTGTGTGTGTACAGAATAGTAGTTGTGGACAGGACAGCTGTGGTTTTACCATCATTTAGGTTCTGTCTGTCTGTCTGTGTCTGTCTGTCTTCCTGTCTGTCTCTGACTTCTGTTCTCTCTGCTCTGTCTGTCTGTCTGTTGTCTCTCTCATCTCTCTGTCTCTCTGTCTGTCTGTCTGTCTGTCTCTCTCCAGGTCTGTCATTGTGCCTATTTTGTGTTTATCTACCTGTTTCTGAAAAAGAAATAAAAGATAATACACCTTACGAACATAACTATATGTACGTATATGTATATATGTAAACACATGGTCATGCAAAAATGCAGGCAAGCGCGCGCGCGCGTGCACGCTCACACGTACACATACACACACACAGACTCACATCTGATATGACTTAATGTGAAAAGACGTTAAATTAAAGAAACACACACACGCACACCCCCTCTCTCTCTCTCTCTCTCTCTCTCCTATCTCACACACACACACACACTCACTAACACACTAACACACTCACATACACACAAACATACTCACATACATACAAACATACATACATACATACGCACACACGCATTCTACCCCACCCCCTCCACACACACACACACACACACACACACACACACACACACACACACACACACACACACACACACACACACACACACATACATACACATGCATTCAATCCGCCCCCCCCCCCCCCACACACACACACGCACACACACACACACACACACACACACACACACACACACACACACACACACACACACACACACACACACACACACACACACACATATACAAGCACCATCGACCCTTTCATCAGCTTGGTGAAAATCAATTCATTATATACACATGAGTGCATTTGTGGCACATCTGACTGCATTTCGCTCATTCTCTCTCTCTCTCTCTCTCTCTCTCTCTCTCTCTCTCTCTCTCTCTCTCTTCCCCTCTCTCTTTCTCTCTGTCTGTCTGTCTGTCTGTCTGTCTCTCTCTCTCTCTCTCTCTCTCTCTCTCTCTCTCTCTCTAGCTCTAGCTCTAGTTCTAGCTCTCTGTTTCTGTCTCTGTCTCTCTGTGTCTGTCTCTCTGTCTGTCTCTCTCAATAGCTGTCTCTCTCTCTCTGTCTGTCTGACTCTGTCTCTGTGTGTCTCTGTATCTGCCTGTCTCTGTCTGTCTGTCTCTGTGTCTTTTCTCTCTCTCTCTCTCTCTCTCTCTCTCTCTCTTCTCTCTCTCTCTCTCTCTCTCTCTCTCTCTCTCTCTCCCTCCCTGCCTCCCTTCCTCTCCCCCCCACTCTCTCTCTCAAAGAAAGCGATAGCGTGGCATGACACGGAATCATGATGATTTGTTGTTATGACGGTGATATGTCATCTGCAATACTGAAAGGCGCCATGAACAACCTCCCCCCAAAAAAAACACCCCCAACAAAACAAACCAAATAAACCAAAAGAAACCAAACAAAAAACAACCCTAAAACCCCACACAGCGGCGAGGCGTATAGCAAGTTGTACACACAGTCTGATATCGTCTAATATCACTTTGAGTGAATAGACGTATAACCGAAGCATTGACAACAACAACAACAATAACAAGCAGTCTGAAAAGAGAAGTCTTTTCAGTGCTTACCAGGAAGTTTAAGCAGTTTTGCAAGAAGAGCAACAATACCAAACAACAATGATAGGGACAACAACAACAACAGCAGTAGTGGCAGGTATCCGTTCTGCGGTTTACAGACCTGTGCATGTGCAGTAGTGCACGATCGGTGCACTGGAGGGAGGGATGGAGAGAGGGAAGGAAGGGGAGAAATAGATAGATAGATAGATAGATAGATAGAAGAGAGAGAGAGAGAGAGAGAGAGAGAGAGAGAGAGAGAGAGAGAGAGAGAGAGAGAGAGAGAGAGAGAGAGAACACTGAACACAAAAGTTTTATTGTACTTCGGCCTTAGGCCACTATACAAAACATGTTTCGGGCAGGGGGTAGGTAGACATAGCAGAAAACACACACGAGAGAGAGAGAGAGAGAGAGAGAGAGGAGAGAGAGGAGAGAGAGAGAGAGAGAGAGAGAGAGAGAGAGAGAGAGAGCGAGAGAGTCTGTGTGTGTATGTGTGTGTTGTGTATGTGTGTGTTGTGTGTGTATGTTTTGGGGTGGTGTTGTGTTGTATGTGTGTGGTGTTGTAGTGTGTCAGTTTTTTATTTTTGCTTTGGTTGGACTGGTTGATTGCTTTTGGT
>CM054137.1:42963421-42968421 GCA_028751875.1 Rapana venosa
GTATATGTGTATTGTGTGTGTTGTGTGTATGTGTGTTGTCTGTGTGTATGTGTGTGTGTGTTGTGTGTGTATTGTGTGTTTTGTATGTGTGTGTCTGTGTGTGTCTGTGTGTGTGTATGTATAGAAGACAAGTGCGGAGACGAGCTAAATCTGTGTTATTGTGTCTGTAATTTCTTTCGCAGGGTTTTGGGTGTCACTTTTGGGGGGTTGGAATTTCAGGATTGAATAAGAACCGCATGCGACACAGCTGACATAAGACACAAACACCCATGTAGAATGGAACGCAGTGACTGCATATGCCTAGTCATCCTCTACAAGTGCACGCACGTACGTTCGCTCGCACACACACATACACACACATATACATACATACACACACTCACACACAAACACACATTAACAGACTAACACACACACTAAACACACTAACACACACACTAAACACACACACACACACACTAACACTCAAACACAGTCTAACACTAACACCAACACATACACTAACATTAACCCACACTAATACATATGAACTCATACACAGACACACACACCACACACACACAACACACACACCAACACACACACACACACACGACATACACACACACACTGACATACCACACACAAACCACACTAAACACACACACAAACACACACAAACACAAAACAAACACAAACACTTACACAAACACACACACTCACACACTAACACACACATTCTAACACACACACAAACACATACACAACACACAAACACATGCACAACACACACACACACACACACACACACAAACACACACACACACACACACCAAGAGTCCTTTCCATGACTCAAAAGTAATCAATGTTTTCAGGGCAATACTTGTGGGCTGATGGCGTTTTATGTACCAGTGGAGTCATGTAAGGGGACAAATTCATGACTAGATGGCCAACACTGGTCCCTTACGTAAACGGAGACATTGCCTGAATAGGCCTTTGGCTTCCAACACAGCTGTCTGTCTTCCTGTATGACAACAACCACCATGGCACAGTCAGCCCTACACAAACACTCATAAACAAACAAACACACACACACAAACACAGACACACACACACGCACGCACAGACACACACACACGCACGCACGAATGCAAGACACACACACATGCAACCACCACACCACACACCACACAGACACACACACTCACACGCACGCACGCATGCAAGACACACACACACAACTACCACCACATACCACACAGACTCACACACGCACGCACACAAGACACACACACACACCACCACCACCACCACCACCACCACACCCACAAACCCACCACCACCACCACACCACACACACACACACACACACACACACACACACACACACACACACACACACACACACACACCACACACACTCCCCAACCTCCCCTCCCCTCCACCCCCAATCAGAATGTCAAACAGGTTTAAGAAAACACGATCTCCCTTTTAAAAAAAAAAAGTGACACTCATTCCGAAGTCCCTCGCCCAATAAAGAAAGACTTTGTGCCAAAAATAAAGAAGGAACGTAAGAGATGGAACTGAATGCCATCCACTTTTCTTTTGTTGTTCTTGTTGTTGTTGTTGTTGTTGCTGTTGTTGTTGTTCCCCCGCCACTTTATCAGCTAAATCAGTCCTGTACAGCCCAGTATTATGAGATGGTTTCCCGCTGGGACTTTCATACTCCAAGGACTGTAGGGGAGAGAGAGAGAGAGAGAGAGAGAGAGAGAGAGAGAGAGAGAGAGAGAGAGAGAGAGAGAGGAGAAGAGAGGAGAGAGAGAGAGAGAGACTCGAACTCGAAGGATTTATTCACTAAAAGGCCATTGGCTCATACATGAAGGGGGTTGCCGAATTGCTTAGTATTTTGGTGGGGGTAAAAGCAATAGTAACGACAACATGTTACCGTATAACAAAAAGTCAGCTACAAAAATATGACTTAGGATAACAATATCTCTCTTATTCTGAAAGCTTTGCACAAATATAAAGTGAGGCTGCGCACAACCTCAGGATGACTTGATGCCAGGAGTAAACAGAGTCTAAATAAATTAGGCTGTCTACTATACTTAACAGGGATGTAGTTCTGCCTAACATCCTCTAATACTGGACAGCACAACACAAAATGTACTTCATCCTCCGGTGCTTGCTTACATAATGGGCATAGCAGCCTGAGGTCGTCAATATCATGTTCTCTGTATCTGAATTTATGAACATTAATTTTATAGAGAGAGAGAGGGAGAAAGAGAGAGCGAGAGAGAGAGAGATAGAGAGAGAGAGAGAGAGAGAGCAGGAGAGAGAGAGGAGAGGGGGGGGGGGGGGGGAGGGGGGGGGGGGGGAGGGGGGGGGGGGGGGCGGGGGGGGGGGGGGGGGGGGGGGGGGGGGGGGGGGGGGAGAGCGAGAGAGAGAGAGAGAGGGAGAGGGACTCGAACTCGAACTCGAAGGATTTATTCTCAAAAAGGCCATTGGCTCATACATGAAGGGGGTTGACGATTGCTTAGTATTTTGGTGGGGGTAAAAGCAATAGTAACGACAACATGTTACCGTATAACAAAAAGTCAGCTACAAAAATATGACTTAGGATAACAATAGCTCTCTTATTCTGAAAGCTTTGCACAAATATAAAGTGAGGCTGCGCAAAACCTCAGGATGACTTGATGCCAGGAGTAAACAGAGTCTAAATAAATTAGGCTGTCTACTATACTTAACAGGGATGTAGTTCTGCCTAACATCCTCAAATACTGGACAGCACAACACAAAATGTACTTCATCCTCCTCTGCTTGCTTACATAATGGGCATAGCAGCCTGAGGTCATTAACATCATGTTCTCTGTATCTGAATTTATGAGCATTTATAGAGAGACAGAGGGAGAGAGAGAGAAAGAGAGAGAGAGGGAGAGAGAGGATGGAACCTCGGACACTGTAGCCCAGTGGACTGACCGAGCCTTTGACTGCCACCACCGTCCTCGGCCTCTGGCTGGGTTTGGCCAATGAAGGTTTCGGGTTCCAATCCCCACTGCGGCGTCTAGTCAAATGAAGGGATGGGGTATGTTATGCTTTGTTGTTGTTGTTTTGTTTTATTTTTTCCACCATCTCCCGTGTGAACTCGAATATACGCGCGACGGCACACGTGTAAGTCTCTATACAGAGGAATACATGGACGTGCTTATATGAAAGTGTAGGCACACTGACAAGCACGCACGCAGACGAGAAAGTATACTAGTACTTGTACGTGCACGCATAAATATGTAGACATATATGCATGGATACATACATATTAATATTTACGAAGAATTGCTTGAGCGGCAAGTATGCACAAAAGCATGCATTTACATGGGCACGCTCGGACGCATGCACCCACGCACGTACACATGCAGGCACGTGTGTGTGTGTGCGCACACACGCACACTCGCTCTCTCTGTCTGTCTGTCTGTCTCTCATAAACACACGCACACGCACACACATGCGCAACACACACAACACATCCCTCTAGAAAATAATAATTTGACTTGATTTCACACACACAAACACACACACACACTAGCACGCACCAAAACACACACACACGCGCGCGCACCAAAAACACACACATACACACACAAACACACACACATACACACCAAAACACACCAAAACACAACACACACACATACACACCAAAACACACACACATACACACCAAAACACACACACATACACACCAAAACACACACACATACACACCAAAACACACACACAAACACACACCACACACACCAAAACACACACACATACACACCAAAACACACACACATACACACCAAAACACACACACATACACACCAAAACACACACACATACACACAAAACACACACACATACACACCAAAACACACACACACACACACACACACACACACACACCAAAACACACACACATACACACCAAAACACACCAAAACACACACACTAACACACACACACACACACACACACACACACCCAAAACATACACACACACACATCACACACACACACACCAAATCACACACACAACACACACATACACACACACACAAGCACGCACGCACGCACCCTCAATCTACTCGCACTTACTCGCGATTTTACTCATTCTTCTTTTGTGTGTGTGCATACTTGTGGCTTTTAGATATCACTATACTGACGAGCTCAAACATAATAACACGACATGGCAAAGACACACACAAGGGCATTGAAAAGCCAGCACAAGAGGAAGAAGAGACAAGCCTTTCAGTCCCCTGTAGATATATGTGTCATATTCACACTGGATCATGAGGAAGCAGTCATCCGCAAAGAGGTGTACCAATATTGGCGACAAGGAACAGCCTAGTCCTTAAGAACACCCACTCTACTCCCACCCCGCTGAGAGAGAGAGAGAGAGAGAAGAGAGAGAGAGAGAGAGAGAGAGAGGGAGGAGGGAGAGAGAGAGGAGAGAGAGAGAGAGAGAGAGAGAGATAGAGAGAGAGAGATAGAGAGAGAGAGAGAGGGAGAAGGGAGAGAGAGAAAGAGAGAGAGATAGAGAGAGATAGAGAGAGAGAGGGAGGAGGGAGAGAGAGAGAGAGAGAGAGAGAGAGAGAGAGATTAGAGAGAGATAGAGAGAGAGAGAGAGAAGGGAGGGAGAGGAGAGAGAGAGAGAGAGAGGGAGGAGGGAGAGAGAGAAAGAGAGAGAGAGATAGAGAGAGATAGAGAGAGAGAGGGAGGGAGAGAGAGAGAGAGGGAGGAAGGGAGAGAGAGAGAGAGAGAGATAGAGATAGAGAGGATAGAGAGAGAGAGAGAGGAGGAGGGAGAGAGAGAGAGAGAGAGAGGAGAGAGGGAGGGAGGGAGAGAGAGAAAGAGAGAGATAGAGAGAGATAGAGAGGAGAGAGGGAGGGGAGAGAGAGAGAGAGAGAGGGAGTAGGGAGAGAGAGAGAGAGAGAGATAGGAGAGAGAGAGAGACAGAGAGAGAGGGAGGGAGTGGAGAGAGAGGG
>CM054137.1:42976513-42996116 GCA_028751875.1 Rapana venosa
TTTTATTTTTTTTGTGTTATGGGTTTGTTTTTTTTTTTTGGGTTTGGGTTGTTTGTGGGTCCTGGGTCTGCGGGGGCATGGGGGTTTGGGGGTTGGGCTCTCCGGGGGAAAAATACAGAGGAAATTGGCTTTTGGAAAAAAAGTTACCGAAAAGGGGAGGGGGTTTTAAGGAGTGGGGGTGGGGGACAAAAAAACAAGGGAGAAAAAGGAGGATTATGAAACAGATTAAAATAAAAAGGGTAGATAAAAAGAAAAAGAAGAGGGGTTTTGGGGGGGGGAATGGGGGGGGGGGGGGGGGGGGGGGGAAAAAAAAAAAAAAAGGGGGGGGGGGGGGGGGTTTTGGTTTTTTTTTTTTTTTTTTTTTTTTGGGGGGGGGGGGGGGGGGGGGGGGGGGGGGGGGGGGGGGAAAAAAAGTTTTTTGAATTTTGTTTTAATTTAAATTAATGTTAAAAAGATTTTAAAAACACAAACTCAATACGTTAGTTTAAAACGTGTTTAGCTGATAATTTGTGTGTGTGGTGTGGGTGTTTTGGTGGTGTGTGTGTGTGTGTGTGTGTGTGTGTGGTGGTTTGTGGTGGTGTGTGTGTGGAGGAGAGAGAGAGAGGAGAAGTGAGAGAGGGAGAGAAGAGAGGAAAAGGAGGAGAGAGAGTCTGTGTGGTTTTTTTTTTTCTGTGTCCATGGAGTGTTGTGATTTATTTATTTATTCGTTTATTTCGACGACAATGGAAAAAAGCACTTGTGCATTTTTTTCATCCGCCCCCGGTATATGGGGTTTTTGAAAATTTTGTATTTGGGTGTGTGTGTCTGAGTCTGCGTTTGTCTGTTGTGTTTGTTATGGTGTGGTGTGTGTGTCTCTGGGGTTCTGGTGCAAAACCCTAGAGGCATCGCGGGGAGCCCTACCAAACGACAGGGGCGATGTAGGCGTTGGTTGGGTTGAGAGCGTCACACAGAAAGAAAACGGGAGAGCAATGATGCAGATTGAAAGAAAAATGATTCACAGAAAAAGGGGAGTGGGGGTTTAAAAGGGCGATGCGGAAAAAAACAGTGAAACAAAAAAAAAAGGAGAAGAAAGGAGGAGGGTTAGGGCAAAAAAGATTAAGGGAGAAATTAATAAAAAGGGAAAAAAGACAGACGGAAAGGAAAAAAAATAGAGAGAGAGAGAAGAGAGAGAGGGGGGGGGGGGGGGGAGGCAGGGAGACAGAGAGAGAGAACTTAAACTTGAACTCTGAACTCTGAAATGTAAGGGACTATTGGCCAAACCCCCTTTTTCATGGAGTAAAACACCATCAATACGTTAGTTTAACTGCTTATGAATGAAAAGTGGTGTGTGTGTGGGTGTGTGTGTGGTGTGTGGTGTGTGTTGTGTGTGTGTGTGTGGTGAGAGAGAGAGACGGGAAGAGCAGAGAGAGACAGAGAGAAAAAGAGACAGAAGCAATCATTTTTAACGTGCTTAATGGCGATCAGTGTGTGGTGTGTTGTTGTGTGTGTGTGTGGTGTGTTGTGTTGGAGAAAAGAGAGAGAGAGGAGGAGAGAGAGAAGAGAGAAGAAGACAGACAGACGACAAAGAAGCAGTGCAGAGAGAGCGAAAGAGGCAGCGAGGAGCGAGCGAGCGGCAGCGAGGGGAAGAGAGAGAGAGGAGAGAGAGAGGGCAGACAGACGCAGAAGAAGACAGAAAAAGACAGACAGACAGACAGGACAGACTACAAAAGAATTGCGAATAAATCAAAGTTTTATTCATTTATAACCCTTGGCCTCCCCTCTCTCTCTTCTCTCTTCTCCTCTTCTCTCTCTCTCTCTCTCTCTCCCTCTCTTTTCTTCTCTCTCTCTCTGGTGTTTAAAACGACAGACAGCCCGCAGAGAAGACAGAGAGAGAGACGAAAACCTGTAGCAAGACCCCGAACCAAAAAAAGAATTTGATCACACATTAGGGAGAAACATTTTGTTTTTTTTGACATTTAAAAATCCGTTCTCTTTGATTGACATTAATATTTGTCTTCTCCCGGGGGAGACAGTCAGTGGTCGCCTTTTCCCCCGTAAAGTCAAAGCAGACTCGGAGCGTGCTTACATTGTGTGAGTGACCCTTTGGCGCCTTGGCTTCAGTACAGACCCCCGTTCACCCCGCTGTAAAGGGGGAACTGCCTCTTTTTGGGGGAGGGAAGGAAAGCGGAGGGGAGGGAAAAGGCGTTGCCCTCAATGTGCTGGCCTAAGAAGTGAGGGCTCTGACGCCTCGCCCCCCCACGACCTTTTAGGGTTTTGGGCACCCTTTCCTTGCCATCGTCTGCCTCTTTGTCTGACTATTTGTTTTTTTCTCTGTTTGCTTTTCTGTCCGGGGTAGTTATTGGGATACACTGGATGACGGTGTACGATAAATGCGAAAAACAGTTTTGGTTTTTTTTTTATTATGAAGGGAAAAAGTTAGTTCAGACTTTTGGGTTTAAAAATCGGTTTTTTCTATGCGTCTGGGTGATTAACTCATTTTATGCGGAACAAAACAATGATTAATGGTTTTGTGGTGTGTGTTGTGGTGTGTGTGTTGTGTGTGTGTGTGGTGTTTTTGTGGTGTGTGTTTGGAGAGAGAGAAAGATGTGTTTTGGTGTTATTGTGTATATTGTGTGCGGGTTTTGGGTGTGTGGGGTCTATTCAATTCTACATAGTTATTCACTGGTTTTTTTTTAAAATTTTTATTTATTTTTATTTCGAGGATAATGGAAAGGCAACTTGTGCTTTCTTTACTCCGCCCCGGTGTATGCAGTTTGTCAATTTTGTCACCGTTCCCCCCTGGCACAAAATGGCCTCTCTTTTTGAAACAAAAAACCCCCCCCCCCCCCCCCCCCCCCCCCCCAACCCCCGGGGGGGTTTTAAAGGGTTTCGGGAAGATTTTAAAGAGTTCCCCGAAAAGTTGAAAACCCGGGAAATGGGTATGCCCCCCAGGCTTTTTTGAGTTACGGTTTTTGTTTTTAAACCCAGGAGATCCTTTGATGAGATTTTGAAACGTGACGGAAGACAGTTAAGGCTTTTTTTTGTAAAAACCATTTTTTTTTCCTTTTTTTTGAAAAACTTGGGGGGGGTGAAAAAAAACCAAATTAAAAAAGCCGCCCAAAAGAAATAAGTCCCCCTTGGCAAAAAAAGTCTGGGTTTAAAGAAAAATTGGGCCTCCCGGAAAAAAAACAAATTTTTTTAATAACCCCCTTTAAAACGAAAAAGGGTCGGGGAAGGGGGGGTGGGGGGAAACCCCCCCAAAACCAACTCAACCATATCCCAGTTTAGTAAATTTTTGTCATCCGTTCCCACTGGAAAAAAAATGGCTCTTTTTCCAAAAAGGGGGAAAGGGGTTTTTAAAACGCGCCGCAAGATGTTCTGCGTACGTTCGCCCCGGGCCCTTTGGGTTTTTATAGTTTCCTCCGAGGGATTTTGAGGGGAGTGGATTATGTCGGGGAAATGAGGGTTAACCCCGGGGAAAAAATCCTCTTAAACGAGATTCAAAACCCGGGGTCAGCAAAATCACGAGCCCCATCACTGTAACCCCCCCGGTACCCTGCCCTGTCATGTTAAAAACTTTGTGTTTTGTTTTTACTCAGTGAAATGTTTTCCCTTTTTGCTCCTAGGGGTGGGTTTCTGCAATGACTGTGACGGGTTTTAAGACATTGTTTTTGGTTTTTATCTTTTAAAAACCTTTTTTCTTTTTCCCTTTTTTCTTAAATGATCGGTTAGAGGGGGGGGGGTTAAAAACAAAAAACACACAATATAAAAATACGCCGCGCAAACCCCACACACTATCGCCTTCGGATGAGACTAAAATCAAGGCCCTCTTTGTGCGACTACAGCAGAAAAATCTTCCCGCGCGCGTGCGCGCGCCACACACCACAACACAAATCGGGGGATCAGTGGTTTGAGGTAAGGCCTGTCTAAAATGCAAAAATTCCGGGTGGGTGTTTTTTTGTCGTGGTTTGCCCCTTTTTGGGCCGGGAAATTTTTCCCCAAATCCATTAGACCAGGGAGTGGGGGGTTGGGCGTTGTTTTTTCGGATGAGACGATAAACCGAGGCCCCGTGTGTTACAAAAAATTTTTCAGCGCAAAAAAAAAAGAACCCCCGGAAAACAAGGGAGTTGCCCCTGGAAAAAAAATTCTTAGAAAAAAGCCATTGATAGGAAAAAAATCAGTTGCAGACAAAAAAAAAAAAAAAAAAAAAAAAGGGTTTTGGCGCTGCTCTTGTGGCGACGCGCCCCCCCCCGGGAGGGGCACCCCAAATTTTCACGAAAGAAAAATTTCTCGTGCCTTAAAGGGGTTTAAAAAATAAAAAAAAAAAATAAAAAAAAATAAATACGCACGAAACACACGCACACGCACACACAAAACGTCCTTCGGATGAGACTATAAAGAAAGGGCCCCTGTGGGGCGAAGGGCACGCAGAAATCTTGCGCCCCAGTTAAACCTGTTCCGCCTTTCCAAGAGTAGGCCATTTGGGGGCCCGGTGGGAAAAGGAGGGCAAAAATAAAATAGAAAAACCCCGCATGCCCCACACGGACTGGGATGTAAAAAAAACGGGTTGAGTGCTTTTTCCATTTTACGCAATTAAAAAAATTTGAACAGAAATAAAAAAAAAAATAAACCTGTCTCTGTCCCTCTTTGTCTCTTGTATGTCTGTCTGTTTCTGTCTGTCTCTGTTGTCTGTCTATCTTCGTCGTCGACTTTTCTGTCTGTTCTTTGTCCTTCTCTCTCTTTTCTGCTCTTCTCCTTTGTGTCTCTCTCTCTCTGTGTCTCTCTCTCTGTTTTCTCTATTTGCTTAAAATTTGTGACTAAATAAAAATAACATTTTTTAAATTTTGGGAAACTCCCAATTTTGTGAACCCCCTAAAAAAAACATTTATAATTACGGGTTTAGTCTCCCGCAAGAATAAAATTTTTTAAATTTTCACATTAAATTTCAATGGATGGTCTAATTTTTAGCATTCTAGAATGTTTTTTTTTATTTTTTGTTAAGGGTTATTTGGGTTTCCAAATTTTTCCCTCCTTGTTTTTACTTTTTGGGTTGGGTTTTAAACTTTAGTTTACGTCAGGCTTTTTAAAACCCTATTTCCCTTTTAGAGAGCTCATTTTTTTGGGGGGTTTTTTTTTTCATTACGTTTAAAAGCATCTTTTGTTTTTTTTGTTTTATTTGTATTTACAAAAGAAAATCGTGTATAACCCCCCCTTTTCCAAAAAGGCCACTTTTGGGGAAGGAAATTTAAATTGGTCCCAAAACGTGAAAGGCGTTTCTCTCTCTTGCCCCTGCCTGTTGTCTGTTGTCTGTCTCTCCTTGTCTCCTTTTCTTGTCTCCTCTCCCCTTTCTCTCTCTCTTCCCTTCTTTTCCTTCTCTCTCTCTCTCTTACCCCCCGCCCCCCTCCCCCAGTCCCCCTACCCTCACGGGGACATTTATGATGAAACACCCCTTTTGACGGCAAATTTTAAGATGCGAAACAAGTCTTGAAATCGCCAAATTTTCAAACGTTGTAATACGGAAATCCAAAATAAAAAAATGAAAAAAATTCCCCTGGTGGTTTTTTTTTTTTAAAAGTCTTTTTTTTTTTGGAAAAAACAATAAAACCGGGCTTTTGTTCAAAAAGAAAGAAAAAAAAGTAGGAAAGGGTGGGGGGTGGGGGGCTTTACTATCCAAATTTAGTGGGTTTTGCTGCTTTTCCTTTTGTAAAAAGTGTATGGTGTTGTTTTTTGGTGGTTTTTAGTGTGGGAAAATGCGCCCCGCGTGTGTTTGTTTATTTTTTTTTCTTATTTATTTTTCTAGGAGGATAACGAAATGAGCGCCCCACGTGCTTTTTTTTTTTCATTTTGTCCCCGTGTGTATGCGGGTTTTTTTCCCAAAAATTTTGTCATTCGTTTTCCCCAGGCACACAATGGGTTAGTTTTTTTAAAAAGGGAAAAACAGGTTTAAAAGTTGTGTGTGGTGTGTGGGTTTTGTGTGTGTGTGTGTGTTGTGTGGTTTTTTGTTTGGTGTGTGTGTAAGAGGAGAGAGAGGGGAGAGAGAGAGAGAGAGAGAGAGAGAGAGATTGGGGAGAGACCCATTCCCGGAGAGAGAGCAGAAAAGACCCCAGAGCGAAAAAAGAAAACAGAAGAAGGGGAGACAGAGGGAGGACAGAGAGGGAAAGAGCGAGCAAGCGAGCGTGTGTGTGCGTGCCTGTGGTTGTGTGTGTGTGTGCGTGCGTGCGTGCGTGTGTGCGTGCGTGCGTGCGTGTGTGCGTGCGTGCGTGCGTGTGCGTGCGTGCGTGCGTATTGCGTGCGTGCGTGTGCGTGCGTGTGTGTGTGTACGTGGTGGCCAGCTGAAAAGGAAGCAGGATTTGAACAGATCCTTGAAAGTCTTTCCTGGGTTGTTCCTGTGGTGTGGTGGTGGTGGTGGTGATGAAGGGTGGTTTTTAGGAGGAGGAGGAGGAGGAGGAGGGGGGCCATTGTTTCACACCAGCAGAACTGTCAACAGCGGAAAACGTGCCGCCCACACAATGCCCACCATGACAGCACAACTTTTTACTTACCACACACACCACTACGCGCGTACGTGCGCACACACATGCACACACTCATAACTTACACACACACACACACACACGCTCGCACGCACGCACACACACACACACACACTCATAAGGGCCTGTGCCTGCGCGCACACACAGTGACATGCACACACATGTGGGCGCGCGCGCTCACACACACACACACCCACACGTGAGCGCGCGCACACACACACAAACACACACACATGCACACACATAACATAGACAGACACGTTCGTATACATACAAGTGTGGTTGTGCGCGAGAACACGCTCTCATACACATGTTAAGATGAACGCGTATACATACGCGCGGTCACACCACACACACAATACATACATACATACATACATACATACATACATACATACATACTACATACATACATACATACATACATACAACATACATCCAATAAAGAAAAAGAAAACTACAGAGTAAACACACACACTCACACAGAGGACCCCCACTCCTCCCCAGAATAAACACATACACACCTCACCTTCACCTATCTCGTAGTCTTGTAGACCCGTGAGGGCTTCACTAAAGATTTTGCAACCAGCTTCCTCCACAGAGTTAAACAAAAAGCACGGAGTACACACACACACACACACACACACACACACTCACACACACACACACACACACACACACACACACACACACCACACACACACACACACACACACACACACACACACTTTTAAATATAGAAGAGCGAAGTGCAACAACAAACATTGAATGAATTTTGCATCTGTGTTAAATGAATTTTGCATTTCGGTATACTTCTTCTTCTTTCATACGGAGGATAATGAAATACTGGATAATGGAATAAGCTCTCACGTGTGTGTGTGTGCTTCTTTTTTGTTTTTTTGTTTTGTTTTTTTGGCAATTGAATGATTCAGCCATTGAAATTTCCCTGGTCCTTCATGGAAAATGAATATTCCAAGATTTCATTGTTGGATCTGCCCCTCACTCCTGGGGAAAAGAGAGTTCCGATCATGAATATTGCCAGGTTAATCAAAATCATATCTGACTTTTCAATCCCCTTTGGGTATCGGAGATTTGTGTGTGTCTGTGTGGTGTGGGTTTTTTTTTTAACGAAGAATGTAAATAAGATGTTAAAGATGTGTAGATACTATTCATGCCTCTACCGCTTCTTTCTCAAAATCAAAATCTTTAGGGGTTTTTGGTAATTCCTTTTAGGGAAGTGGAGGGGGTTTTGCATGATACCAAGAAAAAAAATCGTTGATTTTTTACCTATGATCTTTCCTCTCATAATCTGTCCATACTCTTCGACAGCCACCACTGTCTCCATCACCCCGCCTAAGCATGTTGTGCGCGCGAGCACGCTTGTGTGTGTGTGTACTGTGTGTGTGTGTGTGTGTGTGTGTGTGTGTGTGTGTGTGTGTGTGTGTGTGTGTGTGTGTGTGTGTGTGTGTGTGAATTTAATATCTGTTAATCTTTTTCGTGGACGATTGCATATGTGTAGATAATGTGGATGTAAGCGCTTTGATTTGTCGCTTTACAAGATTCAGCGCTATAGGAATTCCATACATCATCATCATCATCATGTATTATTATTATCATTATTATTATTATTATCATCATTATTATTATTATTATTATTATTATGATAATTAAACAACACGTACACACCATTTAACCAGATATTTCAACACGATACCAAAGAACAACAACGACAACAACAAATTATGTTAACCTATTTCAGAATTCTTTGAACATGTTTTACATGTTACTGCCCAAAATGTGAAACATTTCCACAACATTGAGCAGTCCCTCTTTGGTCTCGTTACATCAGTCTTTCATACAGTCCCACACGAAGCAAGCGATCTCAGCATTATCGTTAATAATTACGAAGGTAGTAAAAAGTATTTGTGTTATGTAAGGCACGTAGTGCTTGTTGGGTCTTGTTTTGTTTTATTTGTTTGGGGGGTTATTTTTGTTTTTGTGGGTTTTTTTAAGAATCGTCTATCGAGTTCCTGGTTTGTTTCCTGATGTTGATGGCTGTTTGTTGTTGTTTTTAAAGTACTTTGAACAACCCATTGATTTTTTTTTTCGTTTATCATTTTGCCCAGACTTTGAATAATGCATAAAACTTTTTTTTTCTAGTCGTTTGTGGGCAAATTTTCTTCCTTAGGGACAGAATTGTCATTTAAACCACACACAAAAAAAGTGATTTAATTCATCCCAATCTGAATTCCGGAGAAGACCATTTTCCCCTAAATCACTGCTCATAATGAACGGAATGTTGGCTATTTCCTTCACCGTGAAGAGAGTGTCGTCTGCTTGTGGCTTGATTCTCAGCGTTAGTCAAAAGAGCCCGTAGTGACATGTGTGTTGCGTTGCCTTTAGGGGGAAAAAAGCCATGTCTCCTTTTTAATTTTGAAAAAAATGTAGATTTTAGACTCCAAAGAAAATATAATTATGTCCTTGTAATTCTAGCATACTGGGAAGAATGTGTACATTAAGCTTTCGGATAAAGAAGCGCATTGAAGTTGAATTTGTGACATTATCTCTTGGTTTGTTTTTTGTTCTCAGCATTATAGTCACGCCGATTTTATTTTTGCGTTGTGGATAGACACCCATCTCCCACCCTCCTTTCTCTGTCTATCTGTCTGTCTGTGTCTGTGTCTGTCTGTCTGTCTCTCTCTCTCTTTCTCTCTCTCTCTCTCTCTTTCTCTCTCTCCGTCCACCCCCCCCCTCTCTCTCTCTTTCCCTCTCTCTCTCTCTTCCTTGTTTCTACTGTGTGAGACAATGAGTATTGGGTTTATTATTAGGATGTATTCCTACGGGCGGGGACTAGATGTAAAAAAAAAGCACACGAGTGTTTATTCATTATCCTCGAAATAAAAGAATTTGTCATTGTCATTGTCATCTCTCTCTCTCTCTCTCTCTCTCTCTCTCTCTCTCTCTCTCTCTCTCTCTCTCTCTCTCTCTCTCTCTCTCTCTCTCTCTCTCTATCTATCTCACTTTTTTCCCCCATTTTATTCTTTTATATCGAGGATAATGGAATAAGCATTCATGTGCTTTTTTACATCCAGTCCCTGTAGGTATGCGGTTTTGTACATTCTGTCATCTGTTCCTACCGGCACACGATGGCCTACTCTTACGAAAAGCGGAACAGGATTCAACGTGTGCGCAAGATGTTCTGCGTGCGTTCGCACACGGGGCCTCGGTTTATAGTCTCATCCGAAGGACTTCCGCGCGCGCACGTGTGTGTGTGTGTGTGTGTGTGTGTGTGTGCGCGTGTGTGCGTGTGTTGTGTGTGTGTGTGTGTGTGTGTGTGTGTGTGTGTGCGCGCGCGTGTGTGTATGTGTGCATGCATGAGTGTGTGTATATGTATACGGATTATGTTGTTGTTGTTGTTGTTGTTTTCGTTGTTGTTTTTGCTGTCCTTCAAAATGTCCTTGCAGTTTTATGGCAAGATCAGGCTATGAGTGCGTATCAGATCAGTCAGGATTGTTTACGCAACACGCTGTTTACTCCACAAGGGCAGTTTATAACTGAGTGTTCGTCTGATGATGTCCTTATATCATGCCCTTATCATGACCGTAGGAAGGGGGGGGGGGGGTGCTGCAATACATAACGATCGACTGATTTAAATGATTCACAACACACACACACACACACACACGCACGCACGCACGCACGCACGCACGCACACACACACACACACACACACACACACACACACACAGCGCGCGCGTCGTCTAATATCACTAGAAGTGAGCAGACGTAAAATTGAAGTCAACAACAACAACACACAGCGCGTGTGCAAAAAAGCACACACACACGTACATATGCACGTACGCACACTCACTCACTCACACACACACACACACACGTAACAAACATACAAAAAAGCACACACACATACATAAATACATACATGCATACATACATACAAACATACATACACACACACACACATTCTTATTTTTATTCTGTTTTGTCTTCTTTGTTTGTTTTGGTTTGGTTTTTCTTTGTTGCTTGTTTGTTTGTGTTATGACGGATATTTTTTCAAGATTTTTGAATTATTTGAATTGTATTGTCTAATATTTTTCTGGGTTTTTTGTTTTGATTTTTAATTTCACATATGAAGAATTACAGACCTGTTTCCAACCTTCCTCTTATCTCTAAAGTCCTTGAAAGAGTAGTTCTGAAACAGCTCAACAACCACCTTCTCTCCAACAGTCTTCTTCCTGCGTTTCAGTCTGCCTATCGCGCCAACCACAGCACTGAAACCACCCTAGTTCACACTTTAAACATGCTTCTACTTGCTTCTGACTCAGGGAAAATCTCCCTCCTCACTCTACTCGACTTATCTGCAGCCTTTGACACTATTGACCACTCTATCCTTCTCTCCCGTCTTCAGGAAACGTTTGGTGTTACTGGTACGGCCCTCACCTGGTTTAGCTCATACCTGACTGACCGACTCCAGACAGTCACAGTAAATAAGATTCAGTCAGTACCTGCCAGACTGGCATGTGGAGTCCCGCAGGGATCAGTTTTGGGCCCTGTTCTTTTCACTCTCTACACCGCTCCACTGTCACATATAATTAACCGTCATCAGATCAACCATCACTTTTATGCAGATGACTCTCAGATTCTAAGCAGTGACACACCTGAAAATCTGCCTTCTCTCTTGATAAATATGGCCTACTGCTTTCAAGATATCCAAAACTGGATGATAGAGAACAAGTTACAACTAAACGCTGATAAAACTGAAGCCATGCTTGTAGGGACCAAAAACAAACTCTCTTCCATTACAACAGCTTCAATAGAATTCGGCAATGCATCAGTCCCTCTATCCACTGCTGTAAAGTATCTAGGGGTCATTATTGACAACACACTCTCTATGCAAAAATTCATCACCCAGACCTGCCAGTCGTGCTTCTATCAATTACGGCGTATTAGTGCAATTCGAAAGTACCTGTCCACAGATGCAACATCAAAACTCGTGACATCTCTCATTCTTTCACGTCTGGACTATTGCAATTCTCTTTTGGCTGGTCTGCCAGCATCATCTATCCACTCCCTTCAACGTATTCAAAACTCTGCAGCTCGACTAGTCCTCAGAAAGAAAAAATCTGAGCACATTACCCCTCTCTTGCGATCTCTCCACTGGCTGCCTGTGCCACAAAGAATAACTATAAGATCAGTACCCTCTGTTACAAATGTCTCCACAAAACAGCACCCTCCTACCTCTGTGAATGTCTCCACCTGTACACCCCTTCTCGTTCCCTTCGCTCTGCTGCAGATTCCTTGTGCTTACAAATACCTAGATTCAACCAGTCCACTGTTGGCCGTCGCTCTTTCTCTGTTTCTGGTCCATCGATTTGGAATGGCCTCCCTATCTCTCTTCGCCAAAGACCTTCTTGTGACACTTTTAAATCTGGCCTCAAGACATATTTGTTTCAAACCTAAGAATTTCCTCTCCTGTTTCATTTCATAGCTATCCCTGCTTTTCAACAGCCAAAGATTCCATCACCTTGCCAAAGTGTATAACCTGTGCATTTGGACTTGTTAGAACTATTACTTGCTATTGGTTGCATGACTGTGTAAGAATGAGTTGAGTGCAAGCGCTTTGATTTGTCTGTGCAAGATACAGCGCTATATAAGTTCCATTTATTATTATTATTATTATTATTATTATATGCATATGTTATTGTTTTTCTTGTTTGATTTGTATAGTTTACCATAGATTAGGTTTTTTATTCTATGTCTGCATATACATTATCTTTGTTTTTCTCACTTTTTTTTTCTTTAGATAGATGGCTTGATGAAAAAAAAGCAAATGCACTGCTTATTCAATGTACCATCTGAAAATAAAAGTTTGACTTTGACTTTGACATACATACAAACATACATACATACATACATACACACACGCACGCACGCACGCACGCACGCTTGCACGCGCGCGCACATACACACACTCACACACACACACACACTCACACACACACACACACACACACACACACACACACACACACAAGTGTGTCAGAGATAAAATGTTTGATCAATAAATGTGTCATACGAGTGATTAATAAGCGTAAAAGCTATCGCGAATTTCTTCCGCACACTGTTTTGAACTAGCTTGAGCGTAAACATTTACCTGTGTGTGTGTGTGTGTGTGTGTGTGTGTGTGTGTGTGTGTGTGTGTGTGTGAGAGAGAGAGAGAGAGAGAGAGAGAGAGAGAGAGAGAGAGAGAGAGAGAGAGAGAGAAAGAGATTGTGTGTATGTGTGTGTATGTGTGTGAATGTGTCAGTGAGTGTGTGAGTGTGTGTGTGTGAGAGAGAGAGAGAGAGAGAGAGAGAGAGAGAGAGAGAGATTGTGTGTATGTGTGTGAATGTGTGAGTGTGTGTGTGAGAGAGAGAGAGATTGTGTGTATGTGTGTGTATGTGTGTGAATGTGTGAGTGAGTGTGTGAGTGTGTGAGAGAGAGAGATTGTGTGTATGTGTGTGTATGTGTGTGAATGTGTGAGTGAGTGTGTGTGTGTGTGATAGAGAGAGAGAAAGAGAGAGAAAGAGGGAAAGAGAGAGAGTTATTGTATTATATTATATTGTATTGCATTGTATACCCCCTTTAAGTCACGGCAAAACTTCTCTACGTGAAATTCGGGCTGTACCCCTAGGGAAGAGTGCGTCGCCACAAGAGCAGCGCCACCCATTATTTTTTTTCTTTTCCTGCCTGCAAATGTATGTGTTTCCCTATCATAGTGGCTTCTTTTCAACAGAATTGTGTCAAGAACAACTCCCTTGTTACTGTGAGTTCTTTTACGTGCGCTAAATATGTGTAGCACGCGGGATATCGGTTTTGTCGTCTCCTCCGAAAGACTAACGCCCAGACCACCTCTCATGATCTAGTAGATGGGGGGAAAAGTTTTGGGACTAAACGGGGATCGAACCACTGCACACTTAAAAGCCGGACTTTTGGCTTTCTAGGCAGGTGCATTACCTCTGGACTACCTATCATGTGTGTGTGTGTGTGTGTGTGTGTGTGTTGTGTGTGTGTGTGTGTGTGTGTGTGTGTGTGTGTTTGTGTGTGTGTGTGTGTGTGTGTGTTTGTGTGTGTGTGTGTGTGTGGTGTGTGTGTTTGTGTGTGTGTGTGTGTGTGTGTGTGTTTGTGTGGTTGTTTGCTTGTGTGGTGTGTGTGTGTATGTGTGTGCGCGTGTGTGTAAGCGTGCGCGTGAGCGCGCGCGCGTAAGTGTGTGTGCGCGCGCACGCGTGTGTGTGCCCGTCTGTATATATGTGTGTATGTGTGACATAATGTGCGTGCGCGCGCGTGTGTGCGTGCGCGCGCGTGTGTGCGTGCGCGTGTGTGTATGTGTGTGTGCCCGTCTGTCTATGTGTGCGTATGTGTGACATTGTATTTGTGTGCGTGTGCGCGCGCACGTGCGTGTGTATGTGCGTGTGTGCCTGCGCCCGCGTGCGCGCGTGTGTGCGCGTGTGTGCGCACATCAATTATGCTTGCATATTCCATTCACGTGAGGCTTATTCATTGACTGATAGTGAGTGATAGGATGAGAGAGTGAGTTAGCAGAGACATGAATCATCGTTGGTGATCAGTTGCTGCTTAGTTTGCGTTTTTTTCTGCCAGTATGTGTGTGTGTATGTGTGCGTGTGCTCTGTGTGTGCGTATGTGTTGTGTATGTGTGTGAGGTGTGTGGTGTACGTGTGGTGTGTGTGTGTGTGTGGTTTGTGTGGTGTGAGTGTGTGTGTGTGTGTGGTTTGTGTGTATATATATATATATGTATGTATGTAATAATAATAATAATAATAATGTATGGAATTTATATAGCGCTGAATCTTGTAAAGCAACAAATCAAAGCGCTCAAATGTTATTTCATACCACTTTAAGTCATGGCAGATTTCTCTCCTGAAATTCGGGCTGCTCTCCCCGGGGAGAGCGGGAGAACGCGTCGCCACTTAGCGCTGCGCCACCCTTTCACCCTTTTTTTTTTTCTGCAGCTGTATTTGTTTCCCTATCAGAGTGGCTTTTTTCTAAGAATTTTGCCAGGGACAACTCTCTTGTTGCCGTGGGTTTTTTTACGTGCGCTAAATAATTACGTGTAACACACGGGACCTCGGTTTATCGTCTCATCCGAAAGACTAGCGCCCAGACCACCACTCATGGTCTAATGGATGGGGGAAAAATTTCCGGTCCAAACGGGGTACGAACCGCCGCACACTTCAGACCCGGACTTTTCGCTTTCTAGACAGGCGCGTTACCTCTAGACCACCGATGTATATATATATATATGTATGTATATATATATATATATATATATATATATATATATATATATATATATATATATATATATATATATATATATATATATATATATATATATATATATATATATATGTGTGTGTGTGTGTGTGTGTGTGTGTGTGTGTGTGTGTGTGTGTGTGTGTGTGTGTGTGACCCTGAACTGTATGTTTCATCGACTACTGTTGTCCTAGATTATCAGTGTTGTTTTTCTACATACTAGTCCTACTTTCTCTCCACAATACACACACACGCGCGCGCGCATACACACGTACATGCACATATACACATGCACATACGCACACACACACACAAAACACACACGAGCGCGCGTGTGCACGTACGGACTCACTATGCACATACGCGTGCGCACGCACGCGCTCACTATGCACATACGCGTGCGCTCGGATGCTTACATACGCACGCATATGTGCACACATCCACACACACACACACATACACACACACAGCACGCACACGCGCGCACACACACACACACACGCTGACAACAAACACACACATGCACACAGTGTCATATTTCTCATCTGTGTGTGTGTGTGTGTGTGTGTGTGTGTGTGTGTATGTATGTATGTATGTATGTATGTATGTGTGTATGTGTGTGCACGTGCGCGCGAGCGTGTGCGCGCTACTGCTACTGCTACTGCCACACTGATTTGTTTAGTCATTTACTCGTTACCTTGATCCTAAGTTTGAATTAATACAGTCCACCACAGTTTATCTATAAGTATATTTTCGGCGTCTGTCTTCAATCCGTCATCTGCATCAGGTCAGTGCAGCACGACACGACACGACGTGAGAAAAAGAAAAGAGCAGCAGAGTGGGGCTTATTCCGTGGCCGACATGGTAATGCTATAATAATCTTCCTGGGCTGGCTGCCTGGCTGGCTGCCTGGCTGATGCACGTAGGCTAGCCCGTATTGATGGATACCATTCTCGTCCTCTTGGCTTTTGTTTTCGTGCTGTTCATTCTCTCTCTCTCTCTCTCTCTTCTCCTCTCTCTCCTCTCTCTCTCTCCTCTCTCTCTCTCCTCTCTCTCTCTCTCTCCTCCTCTCTCTCTCTCTCTCCTCTCTCTCCCCCTCTCTCTCTCACACACACACACACACAACACAACTGCAGACACACAGGGACTGGAATGTAACGAGCACATGAGAGCTTATTCCATTATCCTCGATAACAAAAAGAACAAATATAAAAATCTCCCCTGTGTGTGTGTGTGTGTGTGTGTGGTGTGTGTGTGTGTGTGTGTGTGTGTGTGTGTGAGAGAGAGAGAGAGAGAGAGAGAGAGAGAGAGAGAGAAGAGAGTCTGTCTATTCCGCTCTCCCTCTCTCTCATACACAACACGCGAAGCGCGCGCACATACACACAGACACATACACACACATACTTGCACACATACATTCACGCACATAATCAATAATAGTGACATTACGGGAGTCCTTTTTCTAGGCTTTGCTAAAGCTTTAGACGTTATAAGCTACTCTCTCCTCATTGCAAAATTAAAATGCTACACAATTTCCAACAAAGCATTATCATATTTATATTCATTTATCAGTAATCGTCAACAGCTTGTTGAAATCGGACCCAAGAGATCAACCTCATTACCTGTGATATATGGTATACCACAGGGATCAATATTAGGCCCACTCCATTTTTCTATCTATATTAATGACCTACCTCTGTTATTCATGGTTCATGTGAAATGTTTGCTGACGATACATCAATTCAATGTAGCAACAGTGATCCTAACCAGCTTGTGAATGATATGCAGGCAGATATCGATAAACTTATTGAATGGACAGAACTCAAGCATAATGTCTCAAGCACAAAACAAAATGTATGTTTGTAACGACTCGGCAAAAAAGACAGAAATTGCATTTTCCATTCGCGCCATATTTATCCAAGGACGAAAAATTGAAGAAGTTGTTTCATACAAAGTACTAGGTGCAGTAATTGACAATGATTTATCTTGGTCAGAAAACATAGCCACTTTAGGAAAACGAATCTCAGTAAGACTATATCAACTTAGAAAAATCAAACATTTTCTAAACCTACAGTCAGGAAACTTTTCTTTCACGCACATAGTCTATCTCTTATAAATTATGTTTCAACCTTATGGGAAGTGCTAGTGAAACAAACCTTAGTATATAAGCCGCCTACATAAACGAACTATCAAACTAATCCATTTGAATCCTAATACATTGACAACCAACAACTACAAAGAATTAGATATTCCTCCACTCAAAGACAGTCTGCATTTCAAAAAGTGTCTATGTAAGTACAAATACAAACGAGAAAGCCCCAAAGAAAATTGGGAAAATTTTGCCGTTAATGAAAACAAGCCTACTCATAGACTGTCATTGCCCAGGCCCCATAACAATCTCTATAAATCAAGCCTTGCTTATTCAGGAAGAACAGTGTGGAATGATCTGCCTATCTCTTTAAAATCAGCTCCTTGGAAACAAATGGTCAAGAAACTCTTGAAGAAACATCTGATGGACAAATTGGAAGTCCACTTTTATACTCAAGGTTACCTTACATATGGCTACCTTGTAATTCCTACCTTTGTTATTTTGTATTTTCTTTATTTGTCTGTATGACTGGAGCTTATGTTGTACTGTCTTTGTTTGCAGTATCAATGTTTTTGTTATCTATTACTATAAATTTTTTTAAAATCTTCATATATTTTTGTTTTCAACATATATCATCATATGTAATTTCGAATGCTTTATATGTCAGATATTCTAACTTTTGTGTAGGGCAGTATGACACAATTGTATAAACTTAACTTTTACCCTCAATAAAGTAGAGAATTTGACTTAGACTTGACTTGAGCACTCTGTCTCTCATCACTCACCCGCTCCACGCACTCACTTCACTCACTCACCCACACACACACACCAACATCAAAAAGACAACAACACTCACCACACACAACACACACGCACGCCCGCACAGCACGCACGCACGCCGACGCACGCACGCACGGACACGCACGCACGCACAGAGAGAGAGAGTGGTAGGTGGGGGGCTAGGACAGACAAAAACACAGAGAGAAAAGTGTAAGGACTACTACTACTTACTACTACTACTACTACCACCACCACCACCACCACCACCACCGCACCTACCACCACTACTACACTACTGCTATTACCACACCACCACACCACCACCACTGACTACTACTACGGAACGAACGACCGACGACTACTACTACTAACTACTACTAACTAACGACTACGACTACGACAACTACTGACTACTACTAACAACAACTACTACTCACTACTACAGACAACAACTACACTATCTACTACTCCTACACTACTAAAAGGATTTTTAATTGGGATGTAAGGGGAAATGAAAAAACAAAAAATAAAGGGGTGGTTTAAAACCAGATGTTTATTAAAAAATGGGTAGTTTGTCCCCTCGTCTTCATACTCTGGGCCAGGTCAGTCACATCCCCTTCCCCGTCGTCTTCTATACTCTAAGCCAGGCCCAGTCACCTCTCCTCTTCCCACTCGTTTCTAACATAACCCCGGGGTCTGTCACACTCTCCTTTTCCCCCACTTTTTTCTATAGTTGGGGTCATCAAACTCTCCTCCCCCCACGGTTTTCCATAGCTATAACCAGGTGTCATGTCACCCCCTTTTCCCACGCGTTTTTTCTAAGCCTAAGCCGTCAGTCAAAACTCCCTCCCCCCACCCCGCTTCTATAGCTCTAACCGTGCATAAAACAACCTCCTCTTCCCACCTTTTTCTATCTCTAAACCATCAGTCACACTCCCTCTTCCCAGGGGGCTTTCATAGCTCTAAGGCCATCAATCATGCCCACCCCTCTCCTTTTCCCCCCCCGCGTCTTCTAAAAGCTCTAACCAGGTCATTTACACCTCCTTTTCCCCACGTCGTCTTCTATACCCAAAAGCCAAGTTATGTTACACTCTCCTCTTCCCCGTGGGTTTTAAGGCTTTAAGCAAGGCATGTCACACTTCCCTTCCCCCGTCTCTTCTAAGCTCTAACCATCGGGTCATGTCAACTCTCCTCTTCCCACTCGTCTTCTATACTCTAACCATCAGGTCATTCACACTCTCCTTTTCCCACGTCGGCTTCATAGCTCTAAAGCAGGTCATTACCCTCCCCCCCCACGTCGCTTCATAGCTCTAAAACCCAGGTCATGTCACACCTCCTTTTCCCCCCAGGTCTTCAAGCTCTGCCGGGTCATTAAAACCCTCCCCCTCTTCCCCGTCGGTTTCTTTGAGTGGTTTCTTGGGGTCTTTCTTCTTTTCCCCTTTTCTTTTGCTTTTCTTTTTCATTCTTTTCTTCTCTTTGAAATTCTTCTTCTTCTTCTTCTTCTTCTTCTTTCTTCTTTCTCTTTTCTTCTTCTTTTCCCTTTCCTTCTTCTTTTTCCCTCTTTTCTTTTTCTTCTTCTTCTTCTTTTTCTTCACAATTTTTTTCAAAATTTTTCTTCTTTTTCATTCTTCTTCACAATTCTTCTTTTTCGTTTTCTTTGCAATTTTTTTTTAATTTCCTTTTTTCCATTCTTTTTTTATCTTTTTTTTCTTTTTTTCTTGTTTCTTCTTTTTTGCAGTTCTTCTTTGCAATTCTTCTTCTTCGCAATTCTTCCCCTCTCCTTTTTTTTCCCTTTCGAAATTTTCTTCTCCTTCTTCTTCTTTTTTTCGAAATTTTCTTCTTCTTTTTCCAATTTTTTTTCTCCTTCCTCTCCCTTTCCCAAATTTTTTTC
>CM054137.1:42996616-42999116 GCA_028751875.1 Rapana venosa
GGGGGGGGGCCATGAATTCCACTTTAAGCTTAGTCTTTAGTAATCGTTGACCTTTGACTGAGGTTTGACTGCACAGTCTTATGTGCTGCAGCCCTGGGGGCTGGTTGGCTTTGGAGAACATCTCCAAAAGCTGCTGTCCTTATGCCCACTTGGCCGAGAGAGTTGGGGATGTGCTGTGGGCAAGGCATCTGCACTTTAATCAAATTTCTGCCCTGTTTCCAAAACAGCAGCTGCCTCCTCTGCTGTTTTGGAGGTCATCGTCGGACACGACGGACAAAGATACATTTTATGTGTGTGTGTGTGGTGTGTGTGTGTGGTTGTGGTGGTGTGTGGGGTGTGTGGTGTGTGTGTGCGGGTGTGTGTGTTCGTGCGTGTGTGTGTGTGTGTGTGTTGTGTGTGTGGGTGTGTTTTGTGTGTTTTGTTTGTTTGTTTTTTTTTGTTTAATGTCTTATTCACTACATGGTGATTTAGACACACCCGCATTCATCCCAAAAGTACCTATTTTTTAACACCGCATCTCTCTCTCTCTCTCTCTCTCCCCTCTCTCTCTCTCTCTTTCTCTCTTCTCTCTCTCTCTCTCTCTCTTTCTCTCCCTACACGCACCAACTCCACACACACATAGGTATATAAATATTTTACATATATATTTTATTTATATGAATGTACATATTTTATAAATATATATATATATATATATATATTATATATATTTTTATTATATATATATATGAAATTACAGTAAGGTTTTACAGGTGAAGAAATATGATTTCAGCAACTGACACTATGAATTGCTGAGAGTCATTTTAAAACTTCTTGACTAGTGGCATTTCTTATGAATTTTAAAACCCTTCCTTTTATACATGTCAAGAAGGAATTGGGCAATAAAACCCAACAAATGGTGGATGAAAGTGGAATAAAAACAACAACATGTTACATTTTTTGAATATTAGTTTTCATGCATTTAATTCGTTTTATGTATTAGAATTTCTAATTTCCGTGGGAAAGGGAAAAACTGCTGATAATGTTTTTCTATAATCTTTGAATGTATGCATTTCTTTAAACTTTAGAATGAATTTATAAGACGACAATGCAAGATTAGAATCAACACTTCAGTACTGTATTCAGAGGCACCTTGTTTTGCCAAAGATTCAACCAGCTCATTCGAAAAAATTTCCCTTCAATGAGAGGGGATCCAAAAAGTTATGCTGATGCCTCTGCTCTGCAAATAGAATGTTATCAGGAATTTTATCTCAAATACAATATCATTCCTTATTTTACCATGCCATGACTTTATTTGCATTAACACTTGCCTTTGAGTCAAGCAAAACAGAATTTGGCAAACTCAATAGCAGTATCAGACAAAAATTCAAAGCCATAAGAATTCCCAAATAATTCAGAAGTAAAATTAGAAAAATGTTGTCCTAAATAAAAAGATTTTTGAATTTTTAAAAGTCGGAATCACATATGCAGCACCACTTTTGCCTGTTTTATTACAGACCCGTCAGTATACACTTTTAAGTGTTTTAGAATAATTATTTTCTAAGTGACTTTTTACATCAACGGTGAGAAGATTTTGATCTTCATTTTTCTTTTTTTCGTGGGTCAATTTTCAAATTTAGCTAAAATTATGTTCCCAAGGAGGTAATTGTGGAACAATCGGAAAAATTGGAATTTTTGATATATCGTGTCATTTTCTTTATAAATGTGTCTGTTATAATTTTTAATTGGCTGCAGAAATGAAATATTGCGTGCCCGTTTAGGAAAAATCGTTTTCTTGATTAAATAATTTTTCCTCTTTTACTGAATTTGGAATTGAGATACTGCGAACCACTATTTTGATACTGGCCAGTTTCGCTGATCAGAAAGAGATTGTAAATGAGCTTCTTTATAAGTATTAGCTGTATTTGCATGAGCCGGAACACCAAGAGCTATCTTTATGCTTTACTGTCTAGACTTTGTAATTTTTTAAGTAGATAATCTGCAGCAGAAAATAATTTCTTGTCCGTTTTTTTAATTTTGAACGTACCAAGGACAGAGCCAGATGTATTCAGAGTCGTAGTGTCTTGATCCATGCCGGGAGAACTTATTTTATCTTTAGGAAATTAAGTCTTTTCCTAGCTTCAGTTATCATTTGGTTGATGTGCATCTTCCAATTCAACTTTCTAGTTAAAAATACACCTAAGAATTTGACATCTTGTTTGTATTGAAGCACCTTTCCTTCTAATTTCAGTATTGGTAATTTTAATGCGTTGTCACCGTTATTAAAAAGCACAAGACACGTGTGTGTGTGTGTGTGTGTGTGTGTGGAGGGTGGGGTGGGTCTAAGCAATTAGACATCACACAACAGACTTATAGTGTAGTATAAAAACATACTAACATACATACGTTCATACTGTTCCAGAGAATGTTAATTAATCACACCAGTTCTTGACTATGAAGCAGGAAAAGATTTGTATCTAAGTTGCAGTGATTCTATAATATATACATTCATCTAGGGGTA
>CM054137.1:43004116-43009116 GCA_028751875.1 Rapana venosa
GTGCAGGCATACTCTTCTGGGATCGAGGGATTGTCACGGGGCAAAAGGTGATCCCACAGTCATTCTTGTCCTATGTCATCCTGTGTGGGATCGTCTGTGCCGCGCCGGCCCCTACCACCAGTGAGTAGTGACCTGTGGTTGTTCGGTTTTGTTTTTGGGGGTGGTTTGTTTGCTTGTTTGCTTGCTTGTTTTGTGGTTTCGTTTGTTTTTGTGGTTTGTTTGTTGTGTTTGGTTGTTGTTTGTTTGTTTTGGGGTTTGTTTGTTGTTGTTTTGTTGGGGTTTTATTGTTGTTGGTTTTTTTGGGGGTATATATCATTCTGTGTTTGTCTTTCTGGGAATCTGTTCTGAGGGTAAAATTCTGGTGAGAGAGAGTGTGTGTGTGTGTGTAAAGAATCCCCTAGGATTTGGTCCAGTCACTTCCATTTATTACTCAATTACATCCCCGAGGTCGGAATGCGGCTACCTTAAGTTAGGGTAGGTTAAAAAAACCCACACACAAAACAAAACAAAAACCCTGACTGTTGCTGAGCCTCTGAGCTGTAGCCGAGGATCAATAATAATAATAATAATAATAATAACAATATTGATAATAATAATCATCATCATAATATTAATACTACTACTACTACTACTACTAATAGTAATAATAATAATAATAATAATAATAATAATAATACTAACGCAATTACTGTAAATGTATTTTTAAGCTGAAGTTTTTGTTGTTCTTGTTGTTTTTAACTCAGGTCTCAGTTTCCAGCAAAGCGAAATCCAGTATGTTAACAATACAGATACAAGCACCAAATAGTACAACTCAGGAATGCCCACACACACGCGCGCGACACACACACACACACTCTCTCTCTCTCTCTCTTTCTCTCTCTGTCTCACTCTCTGTCTCACTCTCTCTCTCACCCCACTCACACACACACACACACACACACACAACACACACACAACACACACACACACACCACACACACACACACAAACACACACTCACACACACACAAACACACACTCACACACACACACACACACACACACACTCACACTCACACACACACCTCACACACACTTTTGACCAACCAAAAGCAAAAACAAACAAAATACACGAATGAATGAGTAGCTAAGTAATGCAAAACCCAACCAAACCTGAGTGAACTAGCCACATCCAATTGCTGTCTGAGGCACACGTTGTCAGCAAGTAAGCATGCCATAAAGTATTATATATGGTGGATCGGTGGTCTAGAGGTAACGCGCCTGTCTAGAAGGCGAAAAGTCCGGGTCGGAAGTGTGCGGAGGTTCGAATCCCGTTTGGACCCGAAACTTTTCCCCCCATCCATTAGCCCATGAGTGGTGGTCTGGGTGCTAGTCTTTCGGATGAAACGATAAACCGAGGTCCTGTGTGTTACACATAATTATTTAGCGCACGTGAAAGAACCCACGGCAACAAGAGAGTTGTCCCTGGCAAAATTCTGTAGAAAAAAAGCTACTCTGATAGGGAAACAAATACAGTTGCAGACCGGAAAAAAAGAAAAAAAAATGGGTGGCGCTGCTCTTGTGGCGACGCGCTCTCCCCGGGGAGAACAGCTCGATTTTCACGCAGAGAAATCTGCCGTGACTTAAAAATATAAAGAAATAAATAAATAAATAAATAAAATGAATACCATGCGCCTGAAATTTCATCTGAGCGTCTAGAGGGCAGATTTCGCAAGTCTGTTTCTCCATCTCCTGTTTGTTTGCTGCTGTTCAAGTCCCCCTCCTCCATCCCATTAATGTTTATCTCTTTTGTTTGTTTGTTCGTTCGGTGATTTATTTGGTTGGGTTTTTTGTTGATGCTGTTATTCTAGATTTTGTAAAAGTTTTTTTTTATTTTTAAAGTTTCATTTGTCAGTCATGCTACTATCAATTACGGCGTATTAGTGCAATTCGAAAGTACCTGTCCACTGATGCAACATCCAAACTTGTCACATCTCTCATTCTCTCATTCTTTCACGTCTGGACTATTGCAATTCTCTTCTGGCTGGTCTGCCAGCATCATCTATCTACTCCCTTCAACGAATTCAAAACTCTGCTGCTCGACTTGTTCTCAAAAAGAAAAAATCTGAGCATACTACTCCTCTCTTGCGATCTCTCCACTGGTTGCCTGTGCCACAGAGAGTCAAGTACAAGGTCTGTACCCTCTGTTACAAATGTCTCCATAAAACAGCACCTTCCTACCTCTGTGAATGTCTTCACCTGTACACTCCTTCTCGTTCAAATGTCTCCATAAAACAGCACCTTCCTACCTCTGTGAATGTCTTCACCTGTACACTCCTTCTCGTTCCCTCCGCTCTGCTGCAGATACCCTGTGCTTACAAATACCTAGATTCAACCAGTCCACCGTTGGCCGTCGCTCTTTCTGTTTCTGGTCCAGCGATCTGGAATGACCTCCCTCTCTCCCTTCGCGAAAAGCCTACTTACAACACTTTAAAATCCAGCCTCAAGACATACCTATTTCAAACCTAAGACCTCCCCCTACAGTTTCATCTCATAATTATCTATCCTTGCCTTCAGTGGCCTAAATTCTCATCACCCTGCTGAAGCATATAACCTGTGTGTGTGTGTGTGTGTGTGTGTGTGTGTGCGTGTGCGTGCGCGCGCGCGTGTGCGCGCGTGTGTTTGTGTATATTTGAACTTTTTAAACTATTAATCATTGTTGGTTGCATGTGTAGGAGTGGAATGGATGCAAGCGCTTTGATTTGTTGTTTTTTACAAGATATAGCGCTATATAAATTCCATTTATTATTATTATTATTATTATTATTATTATTTGCTTTTGTGTCATCTGAAATTTCTTGCCCTCGTTGTTCAATTTGGAGAGGGGGAGGGGAAAGGGGTAGTAGGTTGTATGTGTTGTTTTTAAAAAAAAATCTAATTCTTTCTGATTCCTTCTTCTTTTCTCTTCTTCATCTTTCCACCCCTCACCCCCCCCCCCTTCTCTCTGTGTGTCTTGTCTGTCTGCCTGTGTGTCTCCCTCTGTCCTCCCCCCTCCTCCTCTCTCTCTCTCTCTCTCTCTCTCTCTCTTGCCTTTTTCTGTCTGCCTGACTGCCTGCCCGCCTGTTTGTCTGTCTACCTGTCTCTGTCTCTCTTTTTCAGTCTGTCTGTCTGTCTGTCTCTCCGAATCGCTGTACCACTTACTTTTTATTTTTTAAGATTAACCGAAACAGCTGAAAAGTTTCCATGAACGGATTAACATTTTTTTAAAGGACAAATGAGAGAGACAGACACACACATACAGACATATGGGGAGAGACAGATACAGATAGAAAGGCAAACAGACAGACAGATAGACAGAGACAGAGACAGGCACAGAGACAGACACGGATACAAACAGAAATTGGAAAGTATCGAACAAAAAGAAAAGAAAAAAAGGGACAGCCCCAATCCGACCACGTGTTGATGTAATATGTGTGTGTTGACGTTCTTTTCGGCTTAAGGGCACACCGCAAACGTCTTTCAACGTAGGTACACTCCTTATTTTTCGTATTAAATCGGTTGATCTGGCTCGTGTCGTTCTATTATAGGCTACACAATCGCTTCAGGGGTAGAGGGAGGTTGCCAGCTACCGATAAAGTGGCTCCTCTATGGTGTGGTTAAAGGGATTTCTTGTCGTTAAAAATTGGATGAAGACATTCAACGGCGCGAACCCAGTCAAAAACAAACAAACCCAAACAAACAACAAAACAGTAACTTTGAAATACTTCGTCTTTTTCTTCTTCTTGTCATCTTCTTTCTTCTTTTCTTTCTTTTTTTTTCTTTCTTTCTTTCTTTCTTTCTTCTTCTTCTTCTTCTTCTTCTTCTTCTTCTTCTTCTTCTTCTTCTTCTTCTTCTTCTTCTTCTTCTTATTCTTCTTCCTCTCCTCCTCCTCCTCTTCTTCTGCTCCTCCTTCTTCTCTTCTCCTCTCTCCACTTTCTTCTTCTTCTTCTTCTTCTTCTTCTTCTTCTTCTTCTTCTTCTTCTTCTTCTTCTTTTCTTCTTCTCTCTTCTTCTTCTTTCTTCTTCTTCTTCTTCTTTTCTTCTTCTTCTCTTCTCTTCTTCTTCTTCTTCTTCCTCTTCTTCCTCCTCCTCTTTCTTCTTCTTCTTCTTTTCTCTTCTCTTCTTCTCCTCCTCTTTGTCCTCCTCTCCTTCTTCCTCTCCTCTTCCGCTCCTTCTTCTTCTCGCCCTCCTCCTTCTTCTTTTCTCTTCTCTCCTCCTCCTCCTCTTCTTCTTCTTCTCCTCCTCTCTTCTTCTTCTCCTTCTCCTCACCTCTTCCTCTTTCTTCTTCTCCTTCTCCTCCTCCTTCTTCTTCTCCCCTCCTCCTCCCCCCCTCCTCCTCCTTCTCCTCCTTTTCCTCCTCCTTTCTCCTCCTCCTCCTTTTCTCCTTCTCCTCCTTCTTCTTCTCTTCTTCCTCCTCCTTCTTCTTCTTCTCTCTGCGTTCCCTAGCTATGCTAAATTGTTTGTCTGGTCTGGATGGCTAAGTCTGCAGTCTGGCGCATTGACCCCTGCCAATCCCCCCAGTTTTTCATGGACTGGGCCGGGCCATGTCTGGTGCCGGTGTCTCAGAAAGAAAAAAAAAGAAATCCTTTATAAACCGTTTAGCACATCGTTTTTTGTCACCACTCACTGAAAACGCGACCAAAAATTAATGGCAATAAAAAGATGTCACATAAGTAAAAAAAAAAACAACCACAAAAATCTCAGTCGGTTGTGAAACGAGTACTCCCTATCTTTCCCAGGGGAAGAAGAAATCTGACAGTTTTTACACGATTTGCACACTCAGAAAGACGATAGCAATTGTCAGATTCGGAATCGTTTGTCTTGCAACTTTGCATTCTGCGCATGGGCAGCCCACCTGGTGAAGGTTTTTATTTCCCTCCATCCCCGCCCCCATCCCCTGCCCATCCCTGACATGCAGTTTCCACACCCCGGGAAGAAGTTGTCATCTCCCACTTTAGGACTATAACAACTTTAGGACACACT
>CM054137.1:43026616-43029116 GCA_028751875.1 Rapana venosa
GTTGACAGTGTGTGTGTGTTGACAGTGTGTGTATGTGTTGACAGTGTGTATGTGTGTTCGTGTGTGTAGTGTGTGTGTGTGTATGTGTGTGTTGACAATGTGTGTGTAAGTGTGTGTGTGTTGACAGTGTGTGTGTTGACAGTGTGTATGTAGTGTGTGTGTAGTGTGTGTGTGTAGTGTGTGTGTGTGTGTGTGTGTGTGTGTGTGTGTGTGTGTGTGTGTGTGTGTGTGTGTGTAGTGTGTGTGTGTGTGTTACACCGTGTCACTGACCAGTCTCTAATCTGAAGCGTACGCAGTAGGTAGCTTACCAGATAACATTGACAAACAGATAACAGTTGTTTTCTCTTTTCTCTCCCATCCGCTACCTTTGTCTTTTCCAAATCAGAGTCTGCCAATGTCTGCTAAGTAGGTGTGTTGTTGTTTTTTGCAGATTTCCCTCTGCTGTATTAAATCTGTCTGTCTGTCTGTCTTTAAGTCTCTGTCTGCCTATCTTCATCTTTCTGTCTCTCTTCGTTTCTCTGTCTCTCTTTGTCTTTCTGTCTCTGTCTGTCTCTGTGTCTGTCTCTCTGACTGTCTCTATCTCTGTGTCTGTCTCTCTGTCTGTCTCTATCTCTGTGTCTGTCTCTCTGACTGTCTCTATCTCTGTGTCTGTCTGTCTGTCTGTCTCTCTCTCTCTCTCTTCGTATGTCTGCCTCTCTCAGTCTGTGTGTGTCTCTATGTCTCTGTCTGTCTGTCTGTCTCTGTGTCTCTGTATGTCTGTCTGCCAGTCTTGTCTCAGTCTTTCCATCTCTTCCTGTATCTCTGTCTCTTTCCCCCTCTCTATCTCCCCCCCCCCCCCCTCTCCCTCTCTCACTCACTCACTCCCCCCACCCACCCTCCCTCAAACCCCTCTCTCTCACTTCACTGTTGTGTCTGTATTTACGCCATTTCCATGTGAACAGCCTCTGCCCCTTTGACCGAACCCCCCTCCCTCACCCCCCCCCCCCCCCCCACACACACACACACATCTTCCCCCCCCCCCCCCCTCCCGTCCCAACTCCTGTAACCAGTCAGCCAGCCAGCCAGCCAGCCAGTCACATGGTTGTGTGATGATAGAGGAGGTAACCAGCAGCACTGGTAGCAGGAGGTCTTGCATCATTAGTCTTGTCTGTATCTGACCTCACCCCGGCCCCCTTTTTAATTAAAAAAAAAGAAAATTCTGGCATGAAGCTGACTGCAAATAATGCATGCAGACCTAGTGAGCAGTTGGTTTGGAGCGTTGATTCTGTTGATTTTGATAGGTGGGGTAACTGTTTAAATCTTGTGATTCTGATAGGTGGGGTAACTGTTTAAATCTGGTGATTCTGGTGATTCTGATAGGTGGTGTAATTGTTTAAATCTGGTGATTCTGAAAGGTGGGGTAACTGTTTAGTCTGGTGATTCTGAAAGGTGGGGTAACTGTTTAGTCTGGTGATTCTGATGATACTGATAGGTGGGGTAACTGTTTAGTCTGGTGATTCTGGTGATTCTGATAGGTGGGGTAACTGTTTAGTCTGGTGATTCTGATGATTCTGATAGGTGGGGTAACTGTTTAGTCTGGTGATTCTGGTGATTCTGATAGGTGGGGTAACTGTTTAGTCTGGTGATTCTGATGATTCTGATAGGTGGGGTAACTGTTTAGTCTGGTGATTCTGGTGATTCTGATAGGTGGGGTAACTGTTTAGTCTGGTGATTCTGGTGATTCTGATAGGTGGGGTAACTGTTTAGTCTGGTGATTCTGATGGTTCTGATAGGTGGGGTAACTGTTTAGTCTGGTGATTCTGATGATACTGATAGGTGGGGTAACTGTTTAGTCTGGTGATTCTGATGATACTGATAGGTGGGGTAACTGTTTAGTCTGGTGATTCTGATTATACTGATGGGGGGGCTGACTGTTTAGCATACCTGGGGTTTTGAAAGAAACTTTGTCTTGCCTTGCCTTGCCTTGTCTCTTGCCTTGTCTTGCCTTGCCTTGCCTTGCCTTGCCCTGTCCTGCCCTGCCCTGCCTTTCCATGCCCTGCCCTGCCTTGCCTTGTCTCTTGCCCTGCCTTGCCCTGCCCTGCCCTGCCCTGCCTTCCCTTGCTCTGCTCTGCCTTGTCTTGCTTGCCTTGTCTTGCTTGCCTTGCCCTGCCCTTGCTTCACACTTGTAGCAAATTGCCCAATCATAAATATACTCCCAGTTCCTTTCTCTGCCAGTCTGCGTTGTTGTTGTTTTTGTTTTTTTACTCGCTACTACGCTAGGTCATGCAATCCAGTCTTGTTGTCTGATCGCTATATAATGATAGCTGCTAGGTAGGCGTGGAGCAAAAGGTGATGCGGCTTGTTATCTTACAGTCCGTCAGTTGGTGTTGTGTGGGTCAGCGTTATCTGTTAGTCTCTGTTGTCTCTTAACGCTGTTATGACTGTGTTTATCTGTCTGTCTGTCTGTCTGTGACTTTGTGTCTCTGTCTTTGTCTGACTGTCTCTCTCTCTCTCTCTCTGT
>CM054137.1:43039116-43041616 GCA_028751875.1 Rapana venosa
AGAGTCAGCCAAAGAATAATATATCTGCCGACAGATGGTTGCAGCACTTCAAAACCCTGCTAGAGAAAGTAGACAACTCCATGAACACTGATGGTCACTATGAAGAAACTGAGGAAGATTTTGATCGTCCCATATCTAAAGATGAAATATTATTGGCACTTAGAAAACTTAAACATGATACAGCAGCTGGTCCTGATCAAATCATTGGAGAATTACTTTAAAAATGGAGGTAGAAATGTTGTACTTTTTCTGCTAAAATTATTCAACAAAATCTTTGATAAGGGTCTTTTTCCAGATAACTGGACTGAATCTATCATTCTAACATTACACAAAAAGGCGATTTTGACAACCCTAATAACTACAGGGGAATCTCTCTTAGTGATATAAGTAGTAAGCTGTACAGTACCATCATTAATCATAGGTTACAGGAATGGGTTAAGAAAAACAACATTACAGGTGAACACCAAGCTGGTTTTAAGAGAGGGTATTCCACTATAGATCATATGTTTACTCTACTTGCATTTATCCAGAAACAGTTTGCTCATAACCGTAAGCTCTATGTAGCATTTATTGACTTTGAAAAGGCATTTGATTCTGTTAATAGAAACTTGTTATGGCCTATTCTCCTGAAAAATGGTGTGAAGGGTAAATTATTACGTTGTTTGAGAGCCATGTATCAGAATGTCAAAAGCAGAATAAGATGTGGATCTAAGCTGGCGGACATAATATACAGCACCACGGGGGTCAAACAGGGTGATGTATGTAGCCCTCTTTTGTTTTCTGTTTTCATTAATGAGTTAGCCATAGAAGTCATTAATAAGGGTAAACATGGCGCCACTTTCCCCAAGATTTCACAGAACTGTTTTTTCTTCTACTTGCTGATGATGTCATCCTGCTATCTGAAACTGTTGTAGGCTTACAACAGCAGCTGATAGCTTAAGCAGTGCTGCAACAGCACTTGATCTTAAGGTTAATCTGAATAAGAGTAATATTGTTGTATTCAGAAAAGGTGGTTATTTAGCTGCTCACGAAAAATGGCTGTACAGTGGAAAAGTCATGCCTATGATTAATGTATATGATTATTAAGGAATCTGTTTTTCTACAAAGCTTAGTTTCACAACTGCATGTAAAGATCTGGCAAGTCGAGGTACAAGAAGCTTGTTAATTGTTTTGAAAAAATTACGATTATTGAATAATAATGCTTTTTACTTGTTCATTAAGATATTTGATGCACAAATACAACCCACTGTGTTATATGGCGTGGAAATTTGGGGACTGGATGCAGCTGTAACACATTGTGAATCGGTACACCTCTTTGCTTTAAAGCAGTTTTTAGGCTTAGATAGACATACACTTAATGATCTTCTTTATAGTGAAACCAAAAGATATCCTCTCTCTGTTAATGCTGCTGTAAGATACATTAGATATTGGATTAAGATTCTGCGTATGGATGAGTGCAGGTTACCTTTTAAGTCTTACAAGATGCTTTATGATCTAGATGTCAAGAGGAAAAGCACCTGGGCTTCACAAATACGTGCCTGTTTATGTGAACTTGGCTTTGGGTTTGTTTGGCTCAATCAAGGTGTCGGAAATTGTAGAGAGTTTATCAACTTTTTCAGGCAAAGATTGATTTACTGCCGTTGGCGGCAGTGGAGTGGTCATATACAAAACAATGAAAGATTTCAAATGTACAGACAGTTTATAGGCTCACACGATATCAAACCTTATCTAAAGCTTGATATGGACATACATTTGAAAAGAATTATGTCTAAGTTTAGACTTGGTGTATCAGACATAAATGTTCATAAATTTAGATATATAGAACATGATGATGATGACCTCAGGTTGCAATGCCCATTATATAAGCAAACAGTGGAAGATGAAGTGCATTTTGTGCTGTGCTGTCCAGTATTAGAAGATGTAAGACAGAATTACATTCCGGTAAAGTATAGAAGACAGCCTAATTCATTTACATTCTGTCTACTCATGGCATCTAGTCACCCTGTGGTTGTGCGCAGCCTTACTTTATATTTGTGTAAAGCCTTTAGAATAAGAGAGATCTTGATTTTTTAAGTAATATTTTTTGTAACTGATTTTTGTTGCGGTGGTTGTGGTTATACAATAACATTTTGGGGTTTTTTGGTGCTTCCTTATTTTTCTCACTAAAATACTAAGCAGCTCGGCAACCCCCCTTCATGTATGGGCCAATGGCCTTTTTGTGAATAAATCTTTCGAGTTCGACTTCTCTCTCTGTCTCTGTCTCTGTCTCTTTCTCTCTGTCTGTCTCTTTCTTTCTTTCTTTCTTTCTTTCTTTATGTATCTATTCATATTCCAAACCCAATTTCTTAACAGGAAGAGCAGCTAACATCGCGCGGAGCTAACTTTCTGTCTGTGTCTCATATTCTCTGTATATTGTGATTCTTTCTGTCTGTCACAATATCTCTCAATCTGTCTGTTCATTTCCTTCTTGGTTCCTGCCGTCTGTCTCCTGAGGTGACAT
>CM054137.1:43049116-43051616 GCA_028751875.1 Rapana venosa
TTTCCATTGTGAACGCCCTGGCTTTTGTCAGCATCACCCTGGGTGTGTCAGATATCTGCAGCAGCAGCATTACCATCGTCATCGTCGTCGTCGTCATCGTCGTTATCATCGTTTGTTCGTTCGTTCTTCAGATGTTACCTATTTTCACTATCAGTGATATTAGACTACAGGACACAGGGAGAAAAAGAAGGAAAAGCAGATGCCTGTGTGTGACTGAAAGTTTGTGTTTTGTCACGTTGTGTGTGTGTGTGTGTGTGTGTGTGTGTGTGTGTGTGTTGTAGTGTGTGTGTGTGTGTGTGCGAGAGAGAGAGAGAGAGTGTGTGTGTTTTTGTGTGTACGTGTGTGCGTGCGCGCACGCGCGAATAAAAAGAATCAACTGAGTAACATCAAATGGCGAAGTCAATTGGAACAAAATTGCATTAACAGTTAAAAAATCAAAATAAAAAACCTCCCCTCAAAACAAACAAAAAATCCCCTCCTAAAACAAAACAAAACAAAACAAACAAAATCCTACCTTCTTAGCGGCCACTATATAAACCTGAAAACGGGACTATGTACAAGGGATTGAGCAGTTTCAATCGTGTGTGTTTGTGTGTGTTGTGTTATGTGTGTTGTGTTATGTGTGTTGTGTGTGTGTTTGTATGTGTGTTGTGTTTGTATGTGTGTTGTGTTACGTGTGTTGTGTTGTGTGTGTGTGTTGTGTTATGTGTTGTGTTGTGTTATGTGTGTGTGTTGTGTGTGTTGTGTTTGTTGTTGTGTGTGTGTGAAGTCAAGTCAAGTCAAGTCAAGTCAAATTTTTATTTCCAGATGGTACATAGAATAAGCAGTGCATTTGCTTTTTTTCCATCAAGCTATCTATCTAGTGTTTGTGTGTGTGTGTGTGTGTGTGTGCGCGTGCGTGCGTGCGTGCGTTAGTGTAGTGTTGTCTTTGATTTTACGTCTGTTCACTGTAAGTGATAATTGGATGATGAAAAGGGGGAAAGCGATTTTAGTTGATGTATGTGTGTGCAATAAAATGAGTTTCTACTTCTAAAATTGATGTACAATGTTCAGTGGAAGTGATAATTTGATGAGATTTTAAATAGGGGGAAAGCACATTTAGTTGATGCATGTGTGTGCAGTACAAATTAAATGAGTTTCTACTACTAAAAAATGGTATACAATGCACAGCAGAGGGTCCAGCAACGATAACAACTACAAATATAAAAAAATAATCAAGTAGATCATGACAAAATTGTAACAAGCGCCCCATACGACTCTTTAATACACTTTAAAAAAACAAAACACCAAATGCTAGCTTTACATTTTTGAATATACTATCCAATGAATTTTCAAAAAAAGAGGGGTACCATAGGTTTTAAGATTCTTTCACTCAAAAATCATACAGAAACCAGTAATTCGTCCAACCCACCCTCCGAAATGTTCATATCTTTGCTACAGTTTGCTGCTAAACTGCACACAGTTTTGCTCTTCAAAGCAAAGCGCTAGCTCTCCTTGCCTTGACAATTATCTATATAGGTCTCAGCGTGAAGAATATCCCTTTTTATAAATGGACGTTGGATAAAAGATGTATCTGAGCGTTCCTCCTTTGGTTAATTAGTTTTTGTGGCCCCTACTCCAGGGTGCCTTTTTCTAGTAAATGACAGCGCTCTTGTAAAGATAATGGAAGGTGTAGTTAGTTAGTTCTCCACAATCCTCTCCATGCTTTGCACCTCTCTTTGCTGCTCTGTCAGCCAGCCCACTCACTTGGGGAAGAAATCCAAATCATTACGTGAAGGCACTCAACCGAAAAGTGTGTGTGTATGCGTGCGTGTGCGTGTGTGTGTGTGTAGGTGTGTGTGTGTGCGTGTGTAGGTGTGTGTGTATGTATGTGCGTACGTGTGTGTAATGTGTGTACATGTGCTTGCGTGCACGCACGTGCTTGCCTACGTTGCGTGCGCGTGTGCTAATTCTTACATTTCATGCGTATCAGTGTGTACATGCGTGTGCGTGCATGCATGCATGCATGCATGTGTGTGTGTGTGTGCGTGCGGCCCACATGCGTTCCAGCAGTGCTTGATTGCGTTTGTGCTTGCATGTGTGTGTGTTTACAGTGGATGCTGGTGCAATATGGGTGTGTACATAATATGCGAGCGCGTGTGTGCATGCTAGCGTGATGTGTGTGTGTGTGTGTGTACGTGGATGCTGGAGCAATATGTGTGTGTACATAATGTGCGAGTGCGTGTGTGCATTACTAGCGTGACTTGTGTGTATGTATGTATGTTTGTGCGCGCATGCATGCCTCTGCGCTCGGGGCGCACATGTGTGTGTGTGTGTGTGTGTGCGCGCGCACGCGCGTGTGTGCATGCATGCATGCATACATAGTAAGCTACATGGGACAGTGTGGTAGGTGAAGGGCTGGGGCAGACTCAGCCATGCATGCCTCCCCTATTGCAGGGCCCGCCACCTGTCGCCCCTTTATCACCTGCTGTTGGGTCCTGCTGCGATTTGGTTTGCCTGT
>CM054137.1:43056616-43064116 GCA_028751875.1 Rapana venosa
ACTAAGTCCTTCGGATGAGACTATAAAGTAAGGCCCTGTGTGCGAATGCACGCAGAACATCTTGCGCTACGTTAAAACCTGTTCCTCCTTTCCAAGAGTAGGCCATTGTGTGCCGGTAGGAACGGATGACAACATCAATAGCAAAACCGCATGCACACACGGACTGGATGTAAAATAAAGCAGTTGAGTGCTTATTCCATTGTCTACGCAATAAAAGAATTTGAACAGAAATAAAATATAAAATAAACCTGTCTCTGTCTCTCTTTGTCTCTCTGTATGTCTGTCTGTTTCTGTCTGTCTCTGTCTGTCTGTCTATCTCTCTGTCTGTCTGACTCTCTGTCTGTCTCTCTGTCCTCTCTGTGTGTGTGTGTGTGTGTGTGTGTGTCTCTCTCTCTTCTCTCTCTCTCTCTCTCTCTCGTGTGTCTCTCTCTCTGTCTCTCATTAGCTTAACATTTGTGACTAAACTAAAGTAACATTTTGTGACACACCTAAAGAAACATTTATAATTACGCTTTAGTCTCCAGCAAGAATATTTTTTGAAATGTCACATACAATTTCAATGGATGGTCTAATATAGCATTCTAGAATGTTCTTTTTATTATTTTAGTTATTGCTTATTGGTTCCTATTGTTCATCCTTGTTATTACTTTGTGTTCAGTTTGAAACTTGAGTTTACGTCAGAGCTTAAAGCCGTATCCGTTCATAGAGAGCTCATTTTTGGGTTTTTTGTTTTCATTACGTTAAATGCATCATGTGATTTTTCTTGTATTTATTTGTATTTACAAAAGAAAGTCGTGTATAACCCCCCTTGTCAATAGGCCACTTTGGGCAATGACAATAAATTGGTCAAAGCGTGAAAGCGTCTCTCTCTCTCTGCCTGCCTGCCTGTCTGTCTGTCTGTCTGTCTCTCTCTCTGTCTCTCTGTCTCTGTCTCTGTCTCTCTGTCTCTCTCTCCCTCTCTCTCTCTCCCTCTCTCTCTCTCTCTCTCTCTCTCTCTTACCCCCACGCCCCACTCCCTCAGTCCCCGTACCCTCACGCGCACATTGACTGATGCATCACCGCTTTTGACGGCATTGTCAAGACTGCAGAAACATGTCTCTGAAATCGCCAAGTTACAAACGTTGTCAATACGGAAACTCCAAAATAAACATGAAAAAATACACAGTTTGTTTTTTTCAAACGTCTTTTTGTTCTTTGTTAAGTACAATAACCTACTGTCTTCTGTTCAAAATGAAAGAAAAAATGTAAGTGAAGGATGGGTGGGTGAGGGGCTATACTATCCAAATCAGTGGGTGTGCTGCTTTTCCTGTGTATATGTGTTTGTTTGTGTGTGTATTGTGTGTATGCGTGCGCGCGCGCGTGTGTGTGTTTGTTTGTTTATATAGTATTTATTCTTTCATACGGAGGATAACGGAACAAGCACTCACGTGCTTTTTTTTTTTTACATCTAGTCCCCGTGTGTATGCGGTTTTGTCAATAATTTTGTCATTCGTTTCCACAGGCACACAATGGCTTAGTCTTTTAAAAAGCAGAACAGGTTCTAACGTATGTGAGTGTGTGTGTGTGGTGTGTGTGTGAGAGAGAGAGAGAGAGAGAGAGAGAGAGAGAAAAGAGAGAGAGAGAGAAGAGAAGAGAGAGAGAGAGAGAGATTGAGAGAGACACATACAGAGAGAGAGAGACAGACAGACACAGAGAGAAACAGACAAACAGACAGAAAGAGAGACAGAGGCAGAGACAGAGGCAGAGACAGAGAGGGAAAGAGCGAGCAAGCGAGCGTGCGTGCGTGTGTGTGGTTGTGTGTGGGGTGTGTGTCGTGCGTGCGTGCGTGTGCGTACTTGCGTGCGTGTGTGTGTATGTGTGCGTGCGGGGTGTGTGTGTGTACGTGGTGGCCAGCTGAAAAGGAAGCAGGATTTGAACAGATCCTTGAAAGTCTTTCCTGGGTTGTTCCTGTGGTGTGGTGGTGGTGGTGATGAAGGGTGGTTTTTAGGAGGAAGAGGAGGAGGAAGAGGAGGAGGAGGAGAGGCATTGTTTCACACCAGCAGAACTGTCAACAGCGGAAAACGTGCGGCCCACACAACGCCCACCATGACAGCACAACTTTTTACTTACCACACACACCACTACGCGCGTACGTGCGCACACACATGCACACACTCATAACTTAGACACACACACACACTCACGTATGCAACACACAACGCACGCACGTACACACACACACTCATAAGGGCCCGTGCCTGCGCGCACACACAGTGACATGCACACACATGTGGGCGCGCGCGCTCACAAAACACACACACCCACACGTGAGCGCGCGCGCGCGCACACATACACACACACACACGCAAACTCATGCACACACACCCATAACATAGACAGATACTCACACACATAGTCTAGACAGACACGTTCGTATACATACAAGTGTGCTCGTGCGCGAGAGCACGCTCTCATACACATATTAAGATGAACGCGTATACATACGCGCGGACACACACACACACACACACACACACACACACACACACACACACACACACACACACACACACACACACACATACATACATACATACATACAATAAAGAAAAAGAAAACCACAGAGTAAACACACACACAGAGGATCCCCCCCTCCCTCCCCGAGAAAAAACACATACACACCTCACCTTCACCTATCTCGTAGTCTTGTAGACCCGTGAGGGCTTCACTAAAGATTTTGCAACCACTTCCTCCACAGAGTTAAACAAAAAGCACGGAGTACACACACCACACACACCCCACCACAAACACACACACACACACGCGCGCGCGCGCGCACACGCACGCACACACACACACACACACACTTTTAAATATAGAAGAGCGAAGTGGGAACAACAAACATTGAATGAATTTTGCATTTGTGTTAAATGAATTTTGCATTTCAGTATACTTCTTCCTTCTTCTTCTTCTCTTCTTCTTCTTCTTCTTCTTCTCTTCTTCTTCTTCTTCTTCTTCTTCTTCTTCTTTCATTTCGGGGGATAATGGAGTACTAGATAATGGAATAAGCTCTCACGTGTGTGTGTGTGTGCTTCTTCTTGATTTTTTTTTTTTTGGCAATTGAATGATTCAGCCATTGAAGTGTTCCTGGTCCTTCATGGAAAATGATTATTCCAAGACTTCATAGTTGGATCTGCCCGGCCCCCTCACTCCTGGGGAAAAGACAGTTCCGATCATGAATATTGCCAGGTTACTCAAAATAATATCTGACTTTTCAATCCCCTTTGGGTATCGGAGATTTTTGTGTCCGTGTGGTGTTTGGTTTTTTTTAACGAAGAATGTAAATATGATGTTAAAGATGTGTAGATACTATTCATACCTCTACCGCTTCTTTCTCAAATTCAAAATTTTTGGTTTTGGTCATTCCTTTTAGGGAAGTGGAGAGGGGGGGGGGGGGGGGGGTTGCTTGCATAATACTAAGACAAAAATTCATTTATTTATTTATTATTTTATATTGAGCATAATGGAATAAGCACTCAGGTGCTTTTTTACATCCAGTTCCCGTGTGTATGCGGTTTTGTAAATTTTGTCATCTGTTCCCACCGGCACACAATGGCCTACTCTTTCGAAAAGCGGAACAGGATTTAACGTGTGCGCAAGATGTTCTGCATGCGTTCGCACACGGGGCCTCGGTTTATAGTTTCATCCGAAGGACTTTTATGTTTTGCCTATGATCTCCCCCCTCATAATCTGCCCATACTCTTCTTTGGCAGGCACCCCTGTCTCCATCACCCTGCCTCAGCGTGCTGTGCGCGCGAGCACGCTTGTGTGTGTGTGTGTGTGTGTGGTGTGTGGGGTGTGTTGTGTGTGTGTGTGTGTGGTGTTGTGTGTGTGTGTGTACTCGGGTGTGTGTGTGTGTGTACTCTGTGTGTGTGTGAATTTAAGATCTGTTCATCTTATTCGTGGACGATTGCATGTGTGTAGATAATTTGGATGTAAGCGCTTTGATTTGTCGCTTTACAAGATTCAGCGCTATAGAAATTCCATACATCATCATCATCATCATCGTCATCATCATCATGTATTAGTAGTAGTAGTAGTAGTAGTAGAAGTAGTAGTAGTAGTAGTAGTAGTAGTAGTAGTAGTAGTAGTAGTAGTAGTAGTAGTAGTAGTAAAGTAGTAGTAGTAGTATCATTATTATCATTATTATTATTATTATTATTATTATTATTATTATTATATCTAAACAAAACGTATACACCATTTAACCAGATATTTCAACACGATACCAAAGAACAACACCAACAACAACAAATTATGTTAACCTATTTCAAAATTCTTTGAACATGTTTTACATGTTACTGCCCAAAATGTGAAACATTTCCACAACATTGAGCAGTCCCTCTTTGGTCTCGTTACATCAATCTTTCATACAGTCCCACACGAAGCAAGCGATCTCAATATTATCGTTAATAATTATGAAGGTAGTAAAAAGTATTTGTGTTATGTAAGGCACGTAGTGCTTGTTGGGTCTTGTTTTGTTTTATTTGTTTGGGGGTTTATTTTTGTTTTTGTGGGTTTTTTAAGAATCGTCTATCGAGTTCCTGGTTTGTTTCCTGATGTTGATGGCTGTTTTTTGTTGTTGTTTTTAAAGTACTTTGAACAACCCATTGATTTTTTTTTTCGTTTATCATTTTGCCCAGACTTTGAATAATGCATAAAACTTTTTTTTCAAGTCGTTTGTGGGCAAATTTTCTTCCTTAGGGACAGAATTGTCATTTAAACCACACACAAAAAAAGTGATTTAATTCATCCCAATCTGAATTCCGGAGAAGACCATTTTCCCACAAATCACCGCTCATAATGAACGGAATGTTGGCTATTTCCTTCACCGTGAAGAGAGTGTCGTCTGCTTGTGGCTTGATTCTCAGCGTTAGTCAAAAGAGCCCGTAGTGACATGTGTGTTGCGCTGCCTTTAGGGGAAAAAAAGCCTGTCTCCTTTTTAATTTAAAAAAAAAATGTAGATTTTAGACTCCAAACAAAAATGTAATTATGGCCTTGTAATTCTAGCATACTGGGAAGAATGTGTACATTAAGCTTTCGGATAAAGAAGCGCATTGAAGTTGAATTTGTGACATTATCTCTTGGTTTGTTTTTTGTTCTCAGCATTATAGTCACGCCGATTTTATTTTGCGTTGTGGATAGACACCCATCTCCCACCCTCCTTTCTCTGTCTATCTGTCTGTCTGTGTCTGTGTCTGTCTGTCTGTCTGTCTCTCTCTCTCTCTCTCTCTCTCTCTCTCTCTCCTCTCTCCGTCCCTCTCCTCTCTCTCTCTCTCCTCTCTCTCTCTCTCTCTCCTCTCCTCTCCTCCCTCTCTCTCTCCTCCTCCTCTCCCTCTCTCTCTCTCTTCCCTTGTTTCTACTGTTGTGAGACAATGATATTGGGTTTATTATTAGGATGTATTCCTACGGGGGGGGACTAGAGTGTAAAAAAAAAGGCACACGAGTGTTTATTCATTATCCTCGAAATAAAAGAATTTGTCATTGTCATTGTCATTCTCTCTCTCTCTCTCTCTCTCTCTCTCTCTCTCATCCCCCCCTCATCTCTCTCCTCTCTCTCTCTCTCTCTCTCTCTCTCTCTCTCTCTCTCTCACTTTTTTTCCCCCCCATTTTATTCTTTTATATCGAGGATAATGGAATAAGCATTCATGTGCTTTTTTACATCCAGTCCCTGTAGGTATGCGGTTTTGTACATTCTGTCATCTGTTCCTACCGGCACACGATGGCCTACTCTTACGAAAAGCGGAACAGGATTTAAAGTGTGCGCAAGATGTTCTGCGTGCGTTCACACACGGGGCCTCGGTTTATAGTCTCATCCGAAGGACTTCCGCGCGCGCACGTGTGTGTGTGTGTGTGTGTTGTGTGTGTGTGCGTGTGTGTGTGTGTGTGTGTTGTGTGGTGTGTGTGTGTGTGCGCGCGCGCGCGCGCGTGTGTGTATGTGTGCATGCATGAGTGTGTGTATATGTATACGGATTATGTTGTTGTTGTTGTTGTTTTCGTTGCTGTTTTTGCTGTCCTTCAAAATGTCCTTGCAGTTTTATGGCAAGATCAGCCTATGAGTGCGTATCAGATCAGTCAGGATTGTTTACGCAACACGCTGTTTACTCCACAAGGGCAGTTTATAACTGAGTGTTCGTCTGATGATGTCCTTATATCATGCCCTTATCATGACCGTAGGAGGGGGGGGGGGGGTGCTGCAATACATAACGATCGACTAATGTAAATGATTCACACACACACACACACACACACACACACACACACACACACACACACACACACACACACACACACACACACACACACACACACACACACACAACACTAAACACAGCGCGCGCGTCGTCTAATATCACTAGAAGTGAACAGACGTAAAATTGAAGTCAACAACAACAACAACAACACAGCGCGTGCGCAAAAAAGCACACACACATTCATATGCACGCACGCATGCTCGCTCACTCATCACTCACTCACTCACTCACACACACACACACACACACACACACACACACACACACAACACACACACACACACACACACACACACACACACACACACACACACACACACACACACACACACGTAACAAATACGCAAAAAAGCACACACACACATACATACATGCATACATACATACACACGCACGCACGCACGCGCGCGCGCGCAACACACACACACACACACACACACACACACACACACACACATCACACACACACACAAGTGTGTCAGAAATAAAATGTTTGATTAATAAATGTGTCATACGAGTGATTAATAAGCGTAAAAGCTATCGCGATTTTCTTCCGCACACTGTTTTGAACTAGCTTGAGCGTAAACATGTACCTGTGTGTGTGTGTGTGTATGTGTGTGGTGTGTGTGTGTGGTGTGTGTGTGTGTGTGTGTGTGTGTGTGGTGTGAGAGAGAGAGAGAGAGAGAGAGAGAGAGAGAGAGAGAGAGATTGTGTGTATGTGTGTGCATGTGTGTGAATGTGTGAGTGAGTGTGTGTGTGTATGTGTGATAGAGAGAGAGAGAAAGAGAGAGAAAGAGAGAGAGAGTTATTGTATTATATTATATTATATTGTATTGCATTGTATACCCCCTTTAAGTCACGGCAAAACTTCTCTACGTGAAATTCGGGCTGTACCCCTAGGGAAGAGCGCGTCGCCACAAGAGCAGCGCCACCCATTATTTTTTTCTTTTCCCGTCTGCAAATGTATTTGTTTCCCTATCAGAGTGGCTTTTATTCAACAGAATTTTGTCAAGAACAACTCCCTTGTTACTGTGGGTTCTTTTACGTGCGCTTAATATGTGTAGCACGCGGGATCTCGGTTTTGTCGTCTCCTCCGAAAGACTAACACCCAGACCACCTCTCATGGTCTAGTAGATGGGGGGAAAAGTTTTGGGACCAAACGGGGATCGAACCACTGCACACTTAAAAGCCGGACTTTTGGCTTTCT
>CM054137.1:43069116-43074116 GCA_028751875.1 Rapana venosa
GAAAAAAAAAAGAAGAAGAGGGAGGAGAGGGAAAAGAGAGAAAAAGGGGGTGGGCAAAAACAGACAAAAACCGGAAAAAAGTTAAACACTTACTATCCCACCCACCACCACTACACACTTTACACCCACCCCCCCCACTACCAAAAAACATTAAACCCCCCACCCCACCACCACTACTCTACTTTACCACCCACCACCCCACCATCACCCCTACACTCTATCTACTACACTATACTATACGACGACGACGACGCGACACGACGACGACGACGACGACGACGACGACTATATACTACTATACTTACACTACTAAATACTTTACTACACTACTACTTCTCTACTAAAGACAAAGCGTACTAACTATACTAAATACTACTACTACTACACTACACAAATGCTTTTTTCAATTGTTGGATGTTGATGGGCCCCCAACTGCCCCACAACAACCCCTAAAGCGGTGGGTTGTAAAAAAGCAGCTGTATTTAAATTAAAAACCAAATTCCGCTTATAAAAGTCCCCTCGTCTTTATATCTAGGCCGGTCCTGTCACACTCTCCTCTTCCCACTTTCTTTTTACCCAAGCCAGGGCATGTCACACTCCCTCTTCCCCCCGGGTTTATACCTAAACCCCTCAGCACACCCCCTCTTCCCCGTTGCTTTTTATGCTCAAAACCAGGTCATGTCACATTTTCCTCTTCCCAGGGGGTTTTTTTGTTGAGGGATGGGGGGGGGGGGGGGTTTTTAAATGGGATGTCACCCTCCTCTTTTCCCACGTTTCTTCTATGCTCTAAACCCGGTATGTCACACTCCCTCTTCCCCCGTTTCTTCATAGCTTTAAGCCGGCATGACCCTCCTCTTTCCCACGTTTTCTTAGCTTTAAAACCAGGTCATGTCACACTCCCTTTCCCAAATTGTCTTCTATAGCTCTAAGCCAGGTCATGTCCACCCCCTCTTCCACGTTCTTCTTAGCTTAAGCCAGGCATGTCACACCTCCCTTCCCCCGTTGTCTTTCTTTGCTTAGCAGGTCTTCACACTCTCCTCTTCCCAAAGTTTTCTTTTATAGCTCTAAGCCAAAGGGCCCGTCACACTCTCCTCTTCCCCCGTATCTTCTATAGCTTTAAAAGCCAGGTCATGTCACCTCTTTCCTCTTCCCACGTTGTCTTCTATAGCTTAAGCCAGGTCATTCCCAACTTCCTCTTCCCACGTTTCTTCTATAGCTATAAAACCCCGGTCATGTCACACCCCTCTTTTCCCCTTGTCTTTCATGCTCAAGCCAGGTCTGTCACCCGCCCCTTTCCGCGTTGTCTTCATTCTCTAAGCCAGGTGTGTCACACTTCCCCTTCCCCGTCGGCTTCTATAGCTCTAAGCCGGTCATTCCCTTCCTTTCCCCGTCGTTTCTATACCTAACCCGGGCTGTCACACTCTCCTTTCCCCGTTGTTTTCATAGCTCTAAGCCGGGCATTCACCTCTCCCCCTTCCCACGTCACTTCTTAGCCTAAAACCCTCATGTCACACCCTCCTCTTCCCCCGTGGGTTCATAGCTCTAAGCCCGTCAGTCAACTCTCCTCTTTATTTCGGCTTCTAAGCTTTAAGCCCCCCGGTCCCCGTCAACTCTCCTTTCCCACGTCGTCTTTTATAGCTCTAAGCCAGGTCATGTCACATTCCCCTTCCCCGTCGGGTTTTTTTTGATGTTTTTGGCGTCTTCCTTCTTCTTCTTTTTTATTCTTCTTTTATTCTTCTTCTTCTTCTTGCAATTCTTTTTTTTCTTCTTTTTCTTCTTTTTCTTCTTCTTTTTCTTTTTCTTTTTCATTTCTTCATTCTTCTTCACAAATTTTTTTTTCACAAATTTTTCTTCTTTTTCATTCTTCTTACAATTCTTCTTCTTCCCAAATTTTTTGCAATTCTTCTTCTTTTCAATTCTTCCCTTTCTTCGCAATTTTTCTTCTTCATCTTCTTTTTCTTTCTTCTTGTTTCTTGTTTTCTTTTTTTCATTCTTCTTTGCAAAACTCTTCTTTCCCAAATTTTTTTCCTTCTCCTTCTTCTTCCCTTTTCCCAAATTTTTCTTTTCCCCTTTTTCTTCTTTCCCTTTCGCAATTTCTTTTCTTCTTTTTGCAATCTTCTTCTTCTTTGCAATTCTTTTCTTCGCAATTCTTCTTTTCTCCTTCCCCTTTCCCCTTCCCCAATTTTTCTTCGCAATTCTTCGCAAATTTTTCTTCTTCCAATTCTTTTTTTCATCTTCATCTTTTCATCTTCTTCTTCTTTGCAGTTCTCTTCTTTTCTCCTTCTTTTTTCCTCGTACGCCCAACAGCCACTATTTTTTCTGTCTAGAGCGAAACTGTTCGCTGCCGATAACGCCCGACAAGTCAGGGCCCACGCATCCGACTGGGCGCAATGTTGTTGGCCTGTTCTACCATCGTTGATGATGTCGGCCACACCGTTGTTGTAGATCCTTGTCCCCATTGTTGTCATGTCATACCATCATTTCTTAGGTTTTTCCCCTTTTTTCTTCTTTTTCTTCTTCTTCTTCTTTTTTTCTTTTTCTTCTTCTTTCCCCTCCTCCTCCCCCTTTTCCTCCTCCTCCCTCTCTTCTTTTTCTTTTTTCTTCTTTTCTTTTTCTTCTTCTTTTCTTCTTCTTTTTCTTCTTCTTCTTCTTCTTCTTCTCTCCTCCTCCTCCTCCTCCTCTTCCCTCCATTTTCCTCCCCTCTTCTTCTTCTTCTCCCCTCTTCCCTTTTCCTCCTCCTCCCCTTCCCCCCCTTTCTCCTCCTCCTCTTTTTCTTTTCTTTTTTCTCCTCTTCTTCTCCTCCCCCCTTTTTCTTCCCCTCCTCCTCTTCTTTTTCTCCTCCCCCTCTTTTCCCCCTCCCCCCCTTCTCCCCCCCCTCTTCTTTTTCTCCCCCTCTTCCCTCCTCCTCCTCTTCTTCTCCTCCCCCCCTTCTTCTTCCCCCTCTTCCTCTTCTCCTTCCTCCCTTTTTTCTTCTCCTCCCCCCCTTTCCCCCTCCCCTTCTTTTTCCCTCCTCCTCCTCTTCCTCCCCCTTTCTCCCCCCTCCTCTTCCCCTCCTTTCTTCTTCTTCTCCCCTCTTCTCCCCCTCCCCCTCTTCTTCTCCTCCCTTCTTTTTCTTTCCTCCTTCTCCTCCCCCTCCTCTTTTTCTCCTCCCCTCTTCTTCCCTCCTCTTCTTTTTTCCTCCCCTTTCTCCTCCCCCTCCCCCCCTTCGCTCTTTTTCTGCTTCCCTCCTCCTCCTCCTCTTCTGCTTATCCTCCTCCTCCCCCTCTTCTTCTCCTCCCCCTTTCTTCCTCCTCCTCTTCTTTTTCTCCTCCTCCTCCTTTTCTTCTCCTCCCCCCCCTCATTATTATTATTATTATTTTATTATTATTGTTATTGTGTGAATCACACAGCAGGGCGAGTAAACAACAAGTTTTCGTTCTCCTCCTCTGATTAACAAAATGGTGGGCGTGATAAAACAAACAATACAAGGTCAGGGTAAAAGGATATATGTCTATACATAATATGTATATGTATATATATATATAAAAATAAATATATATATACATACATACAGAAGAGAGAGAGCCAGAAAAAGAGAGAGAGAGAGAGAGAAAAACAGAGACAGACAGATAGAGAGAGACAGAAGAGAGACAGAAAAGAGAGAGAGGAGACAGACAGAGAGAGAAACAGAGAGAGAGAGACGAAGGAGAAAGAGAAACAGAGAGAGAGAGAGAAAGAAGGAGACAGAAAGAGAGTGAGAGAGAAAAGAGTGACAGAAAAAGAGAGAAATAAAGACAGAGACACAGAGAGAGACAGACAGACAGACAGATTTGTTAAAATCTTGTTCCACACCATTATGTGGTTCAAGAAGAGTCCCTGTACCAGATGAGGAGAGATCGCTAGTGCAAAACGAAAATGGATTTTAGGCCCTTCACACCAATTAAAATAGGTGTACGCCCGTGACAGAGAGAGAGAGAGAGAGAGAGAGAGAGAGAGAGGGGAGAGAGAGAGAGAGAGAGAGAGAGAGAGAGAGAGAGAGAGAGACTCACAGACAGAAGACAGACAGACAGACAGACAAACAGAGAGAGAGAGAGAGAGAGAGAGAGAGTTTTAAATTTATTTATTTATTTATTCTTTTATATGGAGGATAATGGAATAAGCATTCATGTGCTTTTTTACATCCAGTCCCCGTGTGTATGCGGTTTTGTAAATTTTGTGTGAGCGAGCGAGAGAGAGAGCGACAGACAGACAGAGATACAGAGTGAGAGACAGACAGAGAAACAGAGACAGACAGGCAGACAAAAACACTCAGAGATTTTATTTTATTTTATTTATTCTTTTATTTTGAGGCTTTTTTTAAAATCCAGTCCCCGTGTGTATGCAGTTTTGTAAATGTTGTCATCCGTTTCCACCGGCACACAATGGCCTACTCTTCCGAAAAGCGGAACGGATTTTAACGTTTGCGCAAGATGTTCTGCGTGCGTTCGCACACGGGGCCTCGGTTTATCGTCTCATCCGAAGGACTTTTGGGGAGAGTGGAGTCGGCACTGATGTTAACTCCAGAGGAAACATCCTCTTGAACGAGAATCGAACCCGGGTCAGCAGATCACGAATACATCACTCTAACCTCCAGGCTATCCCGTCCCCCTTGCCTGTCTGTCTGTCTGTCTGTCTGACTGTCTGACTGTCTGTCTGTCTGTCTGACTGTCTGTAGCAAGAGTCAGATGACTCGACAAGAAAACGAGAAGTTGATGTAACAAGCAGCGATATCACCACAGGTGTAAAAAATAAAACATAAAAAAATTATTGAAAAAACAAAACAAAACAAAAAAATGGACACAGGAGCCACACACATTGCATTGTTCCTTTTGACGACGTCAACAGCAGATAAAAATGGATGTCGCGGTAGGGAGAGGAGACAGCAGAAGACATGTGGAGTATGACTGTGATGAGTATGGTGTGGCTATCAGCTCCTCACCTACTTAACGTAAAATGGCTTCTAGTTATCTCTTCTTCGGAAA
>CM054137.1:43081616-43124116 GCA_028751875.1 Rapana venosa
CATACACCATTAGCCAACTGCTCCGAACAGAGAAGATGTACACAGATTCGAACAGACAAACCCGGCTGAATAGAAAAAATGTTCATTTGCTATTCGGCCTTTAATGCCCCTAAAAATGTAAATCATACACACATACAGTTAAGCACGTCATGTCATGTCCACATTACAAGCTTCGAATACAATCAACATTCTTAGGTCCAACCTCACCAGTTTTCATTCATCTTGTGAGTGAAGCCAAGATATTAATAAGAACAATGAATAGTTGCAGTACTCCACGAATGTTGATCACCAAGCATTTATGATGATTTTCATGATCATGATCATTGATGATGATAATGATGCACTTGAGACAGAAAAAGGCGAGGAAAGCAAAAGCAGTATAAAAAAAATAAACAGACAACAACAACAATGACGATGACAATGATGTCTTTCAAAACAACACACACTTGATAAAGAACAAAGACGAAGAATCACTTCATACAACGTGCTCACGTGCCGAATGACGCGCGCGGCGAAGTGACGCAAAATGAAGAGCTGAAAACAGCAAGAAGACAAGACTGGATGACGTCAGTGACACTAAAAAATATTGATCGTACAATGACTGGATGATATCAGTAATAAAAAATATTGATCGTAGAATGAGTGAATGATACCAACGATTTAAAAAAAATACTGATCATGATACAATGACTGAATGATATCAATGATGATTTTTAAAAATATTGATCATACAATGACGTCATGCTGATACGGCACATTGCGTTATAAGACCTCTACCGAAAAGTTGGAACAGAATCAAAAATACAACTTGGTCGATCATAAAAAACGGTTTGCATAATCATCGAGTTCGAAGAGTCGTACTGAAGGATACAAACTGGAACAATGCCTACAAGCCCTGAACTCTTCTTTTGAGGCGGTATGCATTTAATTTTTTAAGGCGGATGGTCCAATGTCATCATCATTCAGTGTGAAAAAAAGCAGAAAGAAAACAAATACCAAGATTTTTGTTTTAAAATCATAATCATCTCAAAACGTGAACCGGATTCATGCATACGTCATGTTGCGCCAGAGAGAGAGGCAAATGGCGAGGTATCTTCAGGTAATAAGATCTCCTTTTTAACAACCAAAAAAAATATTAAAAAATCAGAAACTGTCTTAGGCTGGTAGGTAAGCATGCTGCAAGTAACAGAAATAAGAAGAATGATAATAATCTGCAATTTTACAACGGTCAACGATTGGCGACACCTGCACCATGGCAAACAAAGCCAAGTGTTCTGCAAAAAGATCTCCCCCTTTCTAGCTGTCGTTGATACTACTGTAGGGGCCAAGGAAAGCAATGTGTCCGGCAAAAGATCTCCTTTCAAGCTGTAGTTGATACTACTGTTATGGCCAAGTAAAACAATGTCTCCTGTAAAAGATCTCCTCCTTTCTAGTTGTTCATACTACTTTTGGGGCCAAGAAAAGCACTGTTCTGCAAAAGATTTGGGACAAAGAAAAGCAATCAATGTGCCCAGCAAACGATCTTCTCTCTAGCTGGCATTGATACTACTGTTGGAGCAGGGCTTCAATATTCAGTGACCACTTGGGGGGCTGGCTACATCTGTATCAAGGCTGTACAGATCATCCAAAAACACTAGTCTGGTCAAGTTTTTGTTGTGGTCACATACCCAAAGGAGTGTAACACACTGTGTGTAATTTGAGCTGTTATCATCATCCCATGCTTGGTTTCGTGAGCATGAAGTACAAAATACTGAATTCTAAGTATCTGACCTCATCACTTTTAACTGTCTACATTCAAAGACGTGTGTGTGTGTGTGTGTACATAGCTCTAATGCATTACAAATAGATTCGGAAGCTAAAAACTATAGCCCCCCCCCCCCCCCCAAACAAAAAACAATAACCCAACTCCTTAGCATAACTGTTCAGCGATGAAAAGGCAGTTTCGAAGAAAGGTAAATCCAGTGTCGCTCCATCGTTTAGTCTTAAAGCTGTAGAAATCATGCAATTCAAATTAAGGGGGATTCTAACTGGCGTCAATGTGTCATAAAATCTGCTATGAAATGTGTGGCAACGCATCTTAGACCCATAACCTTAATGCTGCCGCAGCCAGACAACTTCCAACCATGCTGTGTCCAGCAACAACAAAACGTCTATAAAACGTGTGACAGTACACCTTAGGCCCATAACTCTAGCGCTTCAAAGAGACAGCGCTATACCTTGCTGCATCAGACGCTGCATTTTTATTAGCCTCCCGCTAGTCGGGAAAGCCAAGGAACTGGGTCACCCGAGAAACAATACACAGCTGACGAGGGACTATGCGCTGTTCTGTTTCCATTGCTACATCTCTCAGCTTCCTCATGGTCCAGACAACAAGTATAGATTCAAGATTCGGTATAAAGGGTGGGTAACTGTATCCTTTGTATCTAGGTATCCTCCTCTGTAACGATGGAAGGCGAGGATGTCTCTGTCATTGTTGCCGAGTGGTAACAGAGTTGTGTGGACGTAAACATTCATCTACAGCCTATGCAGGAAATGTTGGTGGTGGTTTGTTTTTTCCTCCACGAGAAAGCTAAACACACTCAGGACAGGATAGCCCAGCTTAGAAATAAGACGATGTCAACATCTTTGATTCGAGCAGCTGAAGAACCAAACAGTAACCTCTTATACTCCTCCGTTCATGATGGCTAAATTTCAGTCTTTCAGAGATAACAAAGCGTGGTCCTGAACTGAGCAGAACATTTCCTATCCTCCAGCTAATCTACAGTAAAAGCATTGCCGGTGATTCGAATGCTGTTCTTTTTGGAAGACTTCTTGCTGATCTTGGTCATCAGCATTACCCATCATTTTCATCCAGATTTTTCGGAAGACAAGGATAGATGAACAATGTACTGTCTGGAATCATCATTTGAAAGAAAGAAGAAAAAAAAACCCAGAACGTTACGTTACCATGGCAGTCTACTGAGTGTGACTGGCTAAAAATGATACAACAAAGTTCATGTCAGGAAGAATTTAGGCAAAACTTTTTGTGTAGCATAATAGTTCGATCTCGTCGAGGCACAGGCTACAAGTTTACAATTAATACTATTGTTTGGAAGGAAAAACGCAGGCAAAACATACATGCATGTGTAACCAAATGCATAACGTGTTAAGGCAAATAGAAAAGAGCGTACCTCTGGCACTTCTGGCCGCAAGATTTCTGTCAGTACTCGGCCTGTTCTGGCTAAGCAGCCGATTTTTTTGTTTACTTTTGCGCCCTGTATGCAGAACCGCCATCTTAGAAATAGCCAGCAATCCATAAAAAAACAAAACAAACAAAACTGTCAACACACCACGATGATTCAGTCTGCCAAAACTAGCTAGCACATTCTTGAACACAACAACCTGTTCTTAACATTAACACATAGACTGCATTACATCAAATTGGAAATGTTTATAGTTTATACATCATTTTCAGCATCCCTTATATTACATGACGTCAGATAATAACGCCACAAGAGGCCATAAGCGAAAGGAGAGAGACGTCATGACAAGTGACTCCAAACATGAACATACCATACAGTCGAATGTTTCAAGCTCAACACGCACGTGCAGTAATCCTCAAAACATGGCAACAAATGAGAATGCATAGATGTACACATTTACACCCCAAAATACGACATACAAAGCACAGTCAAGTTGTTGGAATTTTTTTTTACCAACGTATTACTCTTATTTGCAAAAACCTTGAACAAAATAACACGATAGTCCGTCATAGTGTTCAAAGCATCTCATTGTTCAGGTCATTACATTCAATGATATTTATTTTTGGCAACGGGTCGCACTACCATATCGGGGAGAGTCCATATTTGGGGTGATTTGATTGGCGGAGCTAGCTGTCAACAGAAGGGATGGATAACCCCGTGAGCAGTTATTGGATGGACAGAGCTGTGCAGCAGCTGGTATACAAAGGCCAAACGCCAACTAAGCGATAACTTTCTGTAGTTATTTGTCTGGGGGTTTTTCTCCCCAAAGTAACATATACACTGCGCATTTTAACCATTATATATATATTATATAATATATATATTATAATATATATATATTATATATATACTCTTTGTCACACAGTAGCTTTGAAAATCCATGAAAACAACCACAATTGATTACGTTGAAAAACCAAACCCGGTTAACAGCTGGTCAATTCAAAACGCTATTTTCTAACGCATGTTCCACGCTTACTATTTCACTCCCACTGCTCTATCCCACAGTCACTTATTCTTCTTCCCCGGGAATTATCGACCTGCGGACAGCCAGGGCCGCTGGTTCAGTGCACATGGTGTTATAATATTATTATATAATAATATACTTGCCAGGTTCATAACGGCTGGAGGTTTGTTTTCCTGCTGCTGCTGCCCCAGGTGGCAATTTGCTTGAAAGGTAATAAGCCTTCTCTTTCCCTGCGCTGCTGCCGGCCACACATGCACCGCAAACCTGGGTGTTTGACACGACAGCTGACGGGAGTGACACGCAAGATGACAATGATACATACCCCGTGTGGCGCCGTATTCAAGGCTGAAGCAGAGGTGGGGGTGGGGGTGGGGGGGTATGTATGTATGAGGGAGGTGGCAGGTTAAAAAAAATACTGGTGGAATGTCCAAGTGTTGTGTACCCTCACGTTGTGTACAAGTTTAACTGTCTGACCCTACGCTGATCTCCGTCAAGCGGCGGAGAACTTGATGGTTCGTGAGAACATTGGAGGTCAGCTTCGTTTTACTCCCGTATCTCGCTTTTTGTAATGAACCTCCTCCTGTGGGGAAGTGTCTATCAGGGGGTTAGCGTGGTAGATGTTCTCTATATGCACAACATCCTGACCCTGTATGGTTTTTTATTAAACTTCCCTGTATCCCACATGTCCATTTCCCAGGAATACTTTTCAGCTTGAACTTTGTCTCACAGTTGCATGGTTCTATGAATTGTAAAGGAACCTTGAAAGAAAGTACTTTTTTTAAAAATCAAGAATCAAACTCTGCTATCCAACGTTGTTGACAATCTGTTGTTGGAATTTTCTCAAACAGGGGAATCTTTTCTTTACTTTAGTCAATGTACAATCACCGTTCATATTCCTAAAGAATCCGTGAATATATTTGTTTTGAGGATCAAGAAAACACACACGAGACTACTGCTATAAACAAATAAGCCAGAAAAAGAGTAACTGTTATCATGTTACTAGGCACGTTTTAATGTGTCATACAAACTGGTATGCTTTACCTTTGCTGATGCAACAGGACTACTCTGACGCCTCTCTAAAGAAAACCAAGCAAATGACATAGTACAGATATCCCACCATGTCATATACACTGATCTTTTACAAAACCTTTAGTTTCCTCACGAACAACCCCCCCCCCCCCACCCCCCCTCCCAGAATGTACAAACACGCAATGTGAATGTTCATTGACATATTAAACGTAGAATACTCTCAGAGTGAAACAACATTCTCAGACAAAAGCGTTATACGATCAGTATTCCAAAAACGTCCATCCTTCCAAGGCGATTATCAGCAGTGCACGTGTTCCACGAATGAAATCTTTGAAGCATTACACGACAAGGCTTGTTCGGTGTCTTTATTCTTCCTCCGTTCATACCTTTTAAAAACTGTAAGATTCTTTTTTTAAATACTTTCTTTTTTTGTCAAAAAAAGCGAGAAAAGTCACAATGACAGACAGTGAAGACCTACAACAGTGGCGAATCTACCAATAAGCTTCGATGATGTGTGAAAATAAACGCAAGCCATCTTAACCATCTACAACTAGAAAACAAAATGTAGATCATGACACTTTCACCACAAACTCTTGTACAGACAGAAACGACGAACATCATCAGAACGACGATGAAAAAAACCCACACACACACACACATTTTATTCCAGAATCTCTTCATCACTTGAACACTGATGATGCCAAAAGCTGAAGTTTGCACGAGAAAAGAAAATGAAAAGACTATGTGAAAGCTTTCACTACTGGAAGCACTTAACATGGTACGAACAACCCCGTAGCACAGTGCACCTTTCACATACCCACACACACACACATCAGGCCAGATAAGCAATGGCAATTGTCTTTAGCTTTTCCGCATCAGAAGCACACAAAAACCTAAAAGGCTTAGCTACAATGTGACACAGTTGAAATCGCCTCCCACACAAGAGATGCTGTCCAGTCCACAGGTGATATATTAATATCGAAGAGGAAGGTCACTTTAGTCCAGACTCCTGTGGCATTTTCAATGTAGTAGTAGTAGACATGTCATGATCTGGTGCCAGACATTCTGATCAACAGTTTTGAGCAGAATGACTGATAAAGACATTCCAGAACCGGAAACAACGGTATATACATATCAGACAGACAGACAGATGGAAAGAGAGACAGACAGACATAGAGAGACAGACAGACATAGAGAGAGAGACAGACAGATGGAGAGAGAGACACACACAGACAGACAAACAGACAGACAGAGACACTCAGACCGAGAGAGAGACACAGACAAACAGACAGATATAGAGACAGACAGAGACAGAGAGGCAGAGAGAGAGAAAGAAGGTGAAAAAGTTCCCACATGTACTTTTGGAAACTTCTTCCTTTCAAAACAGACAACTTTTCCATTGAAAAAAACAACAACCCAACAACAACAAATAAAGTCTCAAAAAGAACAAAGTTTTTCTCTGTTGGAAATGTTGCACTAAATCAGAAACACCCAAATCGACGGTTATACAAAAATTGATGACATTGAGACATGTCACATACAAAGCATCAGACAGCAACTTGTACAAGATGCACAATTACCCATCCTTCTGGTCCACAAAAATACACATGTCACAAACAATATCAACATGAAATACTATCAAAGCATATCATATTATCAGTCATGTCAGCACTTTTCTTTATCTATATCAAAATGGAAAAATAGTTTTTTTCATCTGATGATCTCATTGCCACCTCAGAATGTATTGTTGTATCCACACTCTCAGTAAAAATATAGCTCATCTCTTTGACATATGTTCATACTGGTTCACACTACTTTGGGGTCTGGGAGCCTCTACATCAGCAGATGTTATTGCATCATTAAGGTCAAACAGTGCTGACGACACAAACGTACTGACGTCACTGCATCAGTTCCACAGCTATAGTACTGACAACACACACACACACAAATAAAGCTGACGTCGTTGCATCAAGAACATGGTATTAGAAAATGATTGGTAACAACGTTGTCAATGTTGCATTGATTCTGATATATATATATTGTTCTGTAGGTGAGTACAATGTCATTGATTCCAAGGACAAAGATATTGCTGAGAATGTTAATCAGCAGAGGGTAATTGCATCCTTTTACATAGCGTTGACATGTGTGTGTGTGTCAGCATAGAACATATTCTTATTGGAACTTCATTGCATCGTCTTTTAAATGAAAAGTTACAGTGATGAAGCTGCGATATTTCTGACCAAAAAAACATGACTGAATAGACGCCAGCAGATGTCACCGTCTGTAATGATGCTTAGCTGAACATTGGGCCAGTACATATTTTAGGAAAATCGCATCTGGCACACACAGCTAAAACAAAAAAAACTTTGAAAAAACGTTCGTCATGTGCATACATTTACAATATTGTAAAGCTTTTCTTTCTTTTCATTGTAAACGCATCAATTGGAAGGAAAATCTTGATGATTGTTTTGCTTGTTTTTATACTTAAATCAGATATTCATTAATTGATCATACAGAATAATAGTTCTCTTGTAAATATATAGGTTGGACACGTAATAGATTGAATCTATGGGTGGATACAGGGGGAGAGGGGGTATAAAGCTAGATCGAATAGCAAGGTCTTGCATAGCATGGTGACGTGGAGACCTTCAATTCGTAGTCAGCAAGTTCAGATAGAAATTGTCTTTAGTCAGCACCATTAGTATTTTTGTTGTTGTTGTCTATCCTGGTACCAGTGTTTTGGAATTAGGAAGACATCGACTCTTGCAATGTTGAATTTATGTATTCATATACGAGCTGTACTTACTTTCATGACATACATCAAAAGGCAAACAACAAACAAACATACATACATACATCGACACTTGCAGGCAGACAGTTGAGTGGGCAAATTACATTCATAACGACGTTTATTGTTAAAAATTCGTGTAAAAGATCTGGAAGCATATCTGGAAAAAAAGTTTATCCAAAAAACAGTACAAAATTAAAAATATAAATGGTAAAAGTCAGCATATTTCAACAAATATGTATAGCATTATTTATAGCAAGGCATTGAAGTTGTAAATGTGAGCACACGGTACCAATAAAGAGCAAAGAAGATTGAACATGATACAGAACTAGAGGCCGTATGTTACAACTGGCATTACAGTATTTATAGCAGACGGACACATCTACACTACACCCATACAATGTGCAAAACGACAACAAACACACCACGTATGTACCCACAAGTCTGGATTGGTACACACTCGGTGCCTCTGGAACAACTCACAAGGCAAAAAAGAAGGAAAAATTGCATAAAAAATCTCCACTTCTAGAAGAGCAGAAAGAAAAAGTACGCAAGTATACAAACAAAGAAATAAACAGCACTAACTTGACTGGTCAAACTCAACTCTTTACTTTCTTCTTGTGGTTCTAATCCGTTTGACTGGTAACACTAAAACCTTGTTATTAACCAACTATTTCATTTTTTCTTGGTAGATGTTTTGTCTTGAATCAAAGGCGTTTAAAGCTGTACAGTAGATATGTTGTCATGTTTAAGTGTTTTGTAAGTAGATAAATGTGTTGACCGGAGAATAAGGTTGTAGATGTTTTTGTTACCTTTAAGTGTTTTGTAAGTAGATAAATGCGTTGTAAAAAGAATGAAGTTTATCTGTAGCTGATGTCCTTGCTTTAACTGCAAGCATTTATAATATGTCTTTGCTGCAAAACCGATTGCATTGCAAGTGGTGGCCTCTTGTAAAGGCACTAAAGATGTAGATCAGATTCCAACTGACAGAAAATGGCTTCACTTGCACAAAGATGTATTTGCAATAAACAGTGTATATTGGCACTACTATCAAAGTTCTACTTTCATTTTGGAAAAAAAGCAAAAACAACAACATTCTCTGGAAGCTCAAGATGATAAAGAAATGATGCATAATATGACCAAGCACGACGAATTTATAAATAATACTACCACTACAATAAATTAATTTACCAACATTATAAATCTATTTCTGTGTTGTTGCCACATTTTGCGTTTTACATTCAAAACAGTTTTCTACATATAGCAAATATAATGCTGCAGCCTACACCATACAAATCAAATAAATGACCACTATGAAGCAAATCAAACATACACATTGACTAGAAAAAATGCAAAAAAGTAATGTTGCTGCTGGCAAAACAAACAAACTTGAGATTGCTTCTTGAGGACGCTGACTGAAATATTGCTGTTCTTTTTGCCGTCAGCTTGGAATAATCGACCCATCAAAAAAGTCATGAAGGAATTGGTAGGGTCATCTGTTAACACGGGACAAGAATGCTCCACAATTTCAGCATTTTTTTATTAACATTTTGGATGGTGCTGTCTGATTCATGGTACATGCATGAGAAGATCAACAGGAGAACAAAACTGGGTGGTAGTAAAGCCTTGTACCATTCACTCACTTCCTCCTCCAGTCTTTGCCCAGCTTGTCTTCAAGCTGTAGTGTAGGAATCCTTTTTTTTTTGCAAAGTCAGCCAGCCAGCCAAGGTCCACGTGACAGACAAAAGACCATTTCCAATTTCATACCCTATTTCTGTACCCAACAATACCAATGGCTTCGTACCCCGATTCCTCCGCTCTTTCAGCCAATATGCAAGTTAGGCTTTAAAAGCAATGCCCTTCTCCACCAAATTAGCCCTCAAGCGACAGACCAATCAACGAGCTGGGTTTCCAAATAGAGATGGACCGATCCACGAGTTGGGGTTTCGAGCGATCAAATCAGTTTGCTGGCCCAGGGTATACATTATATTATATTATACGGATGCGCTGATCAGTTCGCCAGGAACAACTCCAGGAGGCTGCCGCCCCCAAACCACACCATCTATCAGAGCTGCACGAGCACTTTGCCCTTGCCCACGCCCTCGGGCCCACTGTCACTCTCGATGCGGTGCAGCTGGTTGGAGCAGGACACGGCGGGCCCCGAGGTGAGCGGCGTCAGCCCCGAGGGCCCGTCCACCAGGCTGTCCAGGTCCGTGTAGCTGTACATGCCCGAGGACGGCGTGGACAAGGACACGCCATGCCCGGGAGGCGCGCAGGTCACCCCCAGCTCCGGCAAGCCCCCGTTCTGCTGGGGACGATCCAGGGCAAGGCTGGTGGGGCGGGAGGAGGCGTTAGGCATGTGAGAGGAGGAGGAGGAGGACGTGCAGGTGTTGAGGGAGGCGGTCCCCAGGCAGCTGCCCTCGGAAGGCTCGATCTTGATGGTGGCGGCCCCGGGGTCCACTTTACAGAGGGGCACGTGGGCCTGCAGCAGGAACTCCAGCTGGTCTTTCTGCTGCTGCAAGGACTGGATCTCGTTCTCCAGGTCCGACTTCTCCGCCTCCAGCTTCTCCGTCTCCTGCGCAACAAAACGTGCCAAGAATAAAGGTTTTTGTGTAGTCGTCTCTCCTAGTGAGAGTGTAGGCGGCTAAGTCTTTGTGTCATTATTCTGTACTGTAGGCTTTGCAACAAACTCATTGGATAGACATGGATTGAAAGATCTGTGCTGGAATGTCTAAGTTTGTTCTCAAGTTGCGTTTTCTTATTATTATGAATGTTTAATGCCACTGCGCTGCTTCATTCTCCCTGTCTCTCCCTTTTTTCTCTCTCTCTCTCTCTCTGCGCGCGTGTGTATATACACTAGGATTTGTAAAAAAACAAGAAACAAAAAACCTATTAATTTGAACTGGCTGCATGTGAATGAGTTAGATGAATGAAAGCGCTGTGTTTTGTTTTTTGCAAGATATAGCGCTATATGAATTCCATTAATTATTATCATGATCATCTTAATTCGCCTTTACTCTACCCTCCATCAGGGATTGTATAATGCTTTTGTGAGATATCTGTCGCTTCCTGTGCACCTGCACCTACTTCTCTCTCTCACACACACACATCTCAATCTCCTCTACTTCCCCCCCCCCCCCCCCCCCCCCCACACACACAACACACGAAACTGACTAGGCATACCGCACACAGACAAAAAACGAATAAAGGTGAACTTGATCGACCGTAAATCTCCAGTTTTCAAACAACAGGGAAAACAAAAGACCACCAAAAAACCAAAAATAACGGAATGGGAAGTAAGAACGCGGGGTTGGGGGGGAGGCAGGGGAAGGTGGTGAGACTCCTTTAATCTCTAGCCAGGCGAGACTCCTGTAATCTCTTGCGCATTATGACATAACGGCATCGCTACAGTACAATACAGTTATTAATATTCCCCAGGCCCATGATTATCAAGGCTCAGAGCCTGATATAATCTCCAATAATCCTGGCTAAGACATCCTCAGTGCTATTCACGTGCCCCCTTCTAATCCTCTATCTTTTCCTGCCATAATCGTGGTGCACTGTTTTTTTCGTTGACCTGAACAAAATAGTAATACTCTGAATCCGTTTGTGAAATAAGCTCTTACATTTTAAAAAAAAACCTCCCAAAGAAAACAAACGGATACGTGATAAAAAGTGCAGGTGATATAGTGCTGATAAATAGTACTTGTGCTGTTGTTATGATTGTAAGTCGTGCTTCTCTCTCTCTCTCAACTCTCTTATGTGTGTGTGTGTGTGTGTGTGTGTGTGTGTGTGTGTGTGTGTGTGTGTGTGTGTGTGTGTCCGTCCGTCTCATTTTGTTTTTATCTTTCAGCAATCTTGATCTTTATCATCTTTTATTTTGTGTGTAGTCTCACAAACCGGCCTTTCTGGCATTAAAACGTTGTGATGGAAAAGTCAGGAACTGACATAGGCCTAGTACTGTCTACTACGTTGTCTATCTATCCATATCTAAATACATTGGAACCGATTTCTGCTGGCTTCCCTGTGGAATACAGTTGGAATGATGTCGCCGATTTATCAGCTAAATAGAAAGAAAGAAAGAAAGAAAGAAAGAAAGAAAAAAGAAAAGGGGCTGTTTCAGAATGCGACAGCGAGGATTTGAGTTCCAGTTACTTTTAAATTATTCTCAAATTTAATCTTCTTTTTTAAAAGCAAAATCTAAACCAATGCAAGCAAAAAAGTGTTGCTACTTAATCTGAAAGACTACCTTGTATACTATACCTTTTTGTGTTTGAATGTACTGAACACTACGTTTTCTAACAGAATTAACAGCAGCAGCGCAACGCATTCATTTTCGCTCAGATGACAGACTGTGACAACAATATTAATTTTGCTGACTGAGTGTTCGATGTAGAAGATGAGGAAATAATTTTATCAGAGTAAAGGAAAATGCAAAATACAACTGAGCGTTCATGATATGCTAGCTACAAGATTCCAAACCTTTATTACATCACTTGCAGATGTTGTTGTAAAGCCTACGGTAGGAAAATTGTTGTGACTGACACAATTAATCATGTAGTTTCGTGTATTTCCTTTTTTGAGAAATTCGAATGTGTTGATGATTAAAACAGTGGAGACTGCCTCTTTCCCTAACGTATTAAAATCTGCTTTACACCCTTCATCATCATCATCGTCATCATCATCACTATCATCCCCGTTTGTAATTTATTTTTGACATGATTAGTTAAAAATGTGTCTAAATCACCTCGAAGTGAGTAGACATTTAACGAACGAGAGGAAGAAAACGACAGACTGACAGTCAGACTGCATGACTGATGACAGTCATTTAATGTGGGGCATCTCCCTGCCCCCTTCGCTCCACCCCCCCCCCCCCCCCCCCCCCCCTCCTCCCCTTGATCCTGATGAGTTAATTAAGTACTTTTGATACTCACATTTTATTTTTACTCGTATCTTATAACTGTGAAGTTTGTACACACACACACACACGCACCACACACACACACGCACGCACGCACCACACACTACCTGTTGTGTCTCCCTTCTTTTCACACAGAACCATAAACAACAGATCGTGATGGGTTAAGTACGTTTGTACTCACATTTTATTTCATTCGCATTTTACAACTCTTGTGAAATGTGTACACACACACACACACCACACACGCACGCGCACGGCGCACACACACTACTACTGTCATGTCGCCCTTCTTTTCACACAGAACAATAAACAAACGACGGTGCAAAGTTGTGCTGGTTTCACTTTTCCTATCTCGGTTCGCTGACAGACAAGACAAACATTGTGAAAATGAAATGAAGAGAAAAGGCGCGAGAGAAGAGAAAAAAAGGAAAACAGAAAAGAAAATAATAATGAGCCTTCAGAGTTTTTGCCAGGCCAACAAAGAAACAAAAAAGTGATGATGGTTCGATCGAATCAAGGAGGGGTAGGCTAATGGAAACCACACTGTGTATATATATATATTTATTTTTTGTGTGACACTAAAGCAATGCTACATCCCCCATAACAAATACAGTGGGACGGGCACCCTGTCTAGCATGCATGGTAAGTTTCGTTTTTGATCCCCAGCTAGACCTCCCGACGTTTTATTTCATTTATTTATTTATTTTATTCTTTTATTTCGAGGCTAATGGAATAAGCGCTCGTGTGCCTTTTTTTCCCATCCAGTCCCCGTGTGTAAGTGCGGTTTTGTAAATTTTGTCATCCGTTCCCACCGGGCACACAATGGCCTAATCTTCCGAAAAGCGGAACGGGTTTTAACGTGTGCGCAAGATGTTCTGCGTGCGTTCGCACATGGGACCTCGGTAAACAGTCTCATCCGAAGGACTTTTGGGGAGAGCTAGTGGAGTCGGCACTGATGTTAACTACAGAGGAAAAGTCCTCTTGAACGAGAATCGAACCCGGGTCAGCAGATCGCGAGCGCATCACGCTAACCACCAGGCTATCCCGTCCCCCGTGTGACTAATGATGAGAGTTGGTGTGGGTTTTTTTTGTGTTGTTGTTTTTTGTGGGGTTTTGGGGGTTTTTTTTGGAGGGGTGTATGCGACCGTTCCCCCCCCCCCCCACCCCCCCCCCCCCCCCCCCACACACACACCACCACAATTTCGGTAGCCACATTCCGATTTCGGGGATGCATGCTGAACAAAACAGCAGTAGACAGCACAGGAAAAACTGGGATGATATAATATCAATGCGATGAAGGATAAGCCACCGTTTAGAATTGCACTGTTTTCAGGGAAAACTTTGTGACGGCTATATTACAGCTAATGAAATCTTCGTTTCTTTTCTTTGGGTTTTTTTGTTTGTTTTGTTTTTTGTTTTTCTTGTCTGTCTTTCCTTGTTGAAAAAGATGCATCCTTTCACGAGCAGGTAAAAAGAAACCCAAAAACAACAACAAAAACCCATACCAAACGAACAAAAAACCCCACCCGACTACGACAGAGGAAGAAGAAAAAGAACATAAAATGGACAGGCTTTATGTCGACAAAAGAAACCAGGTTTCAAGAAAACGATCTTGATATGGATGATGCTGTAGCCTATGCAATTCAGGACCAAAACAAGTAATCTCATATTTATTGTACTGACAGCGGTCGACAGATTCCGGATTTTTTATTACAGACTGATGCGTGTAACTGTATCAGATATATATGCTGTTCGTGTATGTGTACGTGTGTGTGTGTGTGTCCTGTGTGTGTGTATGTGTGTGTGTATGTACTGTGTGTGTGTGTTGTCCTCTGTGTGTTGTGTGTGTGTGTGTGTGTGGAGAGAGAGAGAGAGAGAGAGAGAGAGAGAGAGAGAGAGAGAGAGTACAGCTTCATATCAATCTGAAAATAAACAGATGGTGATGATGGTTGCGCGCGCGCGTGTGTGTGTAAGTGTGTATGTAAGTGTGTGTGTGTGTGTGTGTGTGTGTGTGTGTGTGTGTGTGTGTGTGTGTGTGTGAGAGAGAGAGAGAGAGAGAGAGAGAGAGAGAGAGAGAGAGAGAGAGAGGAGAGAGAGAGAGAGAGAAACGACTTCGTGTTGATGTGACAATAAACAGATGATGATGGTGGTGGTTTGTGTGTGTGTTTTGTGTTAGTCCGCGTGTGTATGTGAGTGTGTGTGTGTGAGTGTGTGCGTGCGCGCGCGCGTATTTGTGTGTGTGTGTGCGCGCGCGCTCGCGCGTATGAGTACGTGTGTGTGTGTGTGTGTGTGTGTGTGTGCGCGCGCGCGCACGCGTGCGTGTGTTACGCTTATGTACTTCAACATGGCGGCTTAATCATTTCCGATTCGGTTACACGATTTCAGGGGCAACAATCTTATTGATTGTAATTCAAGCACTAAGCAATTACAAAAGCAAGGTCAGACAATTTTTTTAAATATATAAATTGCTACGTGAACACTTCTGTTTTTGGTCCATTACTTCCATGCCGAAAACTGCGTGCTGGTGTTAACAGATTCACGTGTAGGCGTGCGCGCACGCACGCGCGCGCGTGTGTGTACGCGCACACACATGTATACAATGCACTATAAATATAAATACAGATAAATGCACAAACAAACAAAAACTGTCACATACATCTATGCATGCATATACGCGAAAAACTTGCCATGCATGCACCCATGCACACACACAAATTCACACACACACACAGTCTCTCTCTCTCACTCACACGCGCGCGCACGCACGCACACACACACACACACACACACACACACTAACAAAAAAACCCAGACAATTCACACTAAAACAACACCAAATATTGCTGACACACAAACAACAACACAGTTCAGACAATATGACAGAAAACAACAAATCTCCACTTTCAACACCTTACCCCCACCCCCCTCGCACCCCATCCCCTTCTCCCGAACCACCACCACAACAACCACCACCGTCACCACCACTACCACCTCTACCCCTAGGCGGCCATCTGTCGCCTTCAGATCACATGCCAATGGAGACTGACGGTAGGGGGAGAGGGGAGAGAGGGGGAGAGGGGAGAGAGGAGACAAGCAGTCTAACATATATCCCCAGCTCGCGACAACAATAATAACAAAACCCCTGCTGTGTTTCTGCCTCCCTGTTTATATATATATATATATATATATATATATATAAACACTTGGTGTATATAAATATATATTTTATATATATATATATATATATACACAAGTGTTTGCTTCTGGTTCGTCTTCTCTCTCTCTCTCTCTCTCTCTCTCTCTCTCTCTCTCTTATATATTAATAATATATATGGTGTGTGTGTGTGGTGTGTGTATATGTGAGAGAGAGAATAATAGGGGATGATATCAAGGACAGAGGAGTCTAGTGGCATGAGTGTTTAAATTTGTGACGTGGCAGTAATCGGAGGGTGGGTTCGAATTTTTGCTGAGAGATTTTGTTTATTTTGCTTGTTGATTTATTTAAGGGAACTCTGAAACGATTTATTGTACTTCGGCTTTTGGCCACAATACAATTCAATGGGCAGAAATGAAAAACAGAGAGAGAGAGAGACAGAGACAGAGACAGAGACAGACAGAGAGGCATGAATGTTTAAATTCGTGACTTGCCAGTAATCTCAGAATGAGTTCGAAATCTCTAGCGAGGGTTTTTTGTTTCATTTGTTTCAAAATTAGAGAGAGAGCAAGAGAAAGCGAGAGCGAGAGAGATTTGTTTTTACTAGAGTCAATTTTATTTTCAGAATACGATAGAATAAGCAGCTTGAGAGAGAGAAGAGAGAGAGAGAGAGAGAGAGAGAGAGAGAGAGAGAGAGGAGAGAGAGAGACAGAGAGACAGAGAAGACAGGAGAGATTTGTTTTTATAGAGTCAATCTTTTTTCAGAATAGGATAGAATAAGCAATTTGAGAGAGAAGGGGAGGAGGAGGAGAAGAGAGCGAATAGAGAGAAGAGAGAGATGAGAGAGAGAGAGACAGAGAGAGAGAGACAGAGAGAGAGACAGACAGAGAGAGACAGACAGAGAGAGACAGACAGACAGGCAGAGCGATTTGTTTTAAACGAGTCTTTCTGTTTACCTCCACCAGGGCATTGGTATGGTCCACCCTTCGCTGTCGGCATTTGGCGGCTGCTAGTTTATTCCTCTCCCTCCTCACCTTCCGCCTCTCCTCTTCCTCAGGACTCAGCTGAAACATACCACTCACCATTATAAATACCGTCATTGAAATCTTGTACCTACCTTTTCTTTTCTTTTTTTGTAAAGGAAAGAGTAGGCCATTGTGTGCCCGAGGGAACGGATGACAACAAATGCATAATCGCGAACACACGGGGTCTGGATGTAAAAAAAACACCCAAAAAAACTGCACGTAAATATTCTATTATCCTAGATATAACAGAATAAATAAATAAATAAATAAACAAATTAAATAAATAAATACAGAGCTTTCCTGTCACGATTACACAGAACTTTCCAGTCACGATTATACAGAACTTTCCAGTCACGATTATACAGAACTTTCCAGTCCCGATTGATTATAAAGAACTTTCCAGTCATGATTATAAAGAACTTTCCAGTCATTATTATAGTTACAGAACTTTCCAGTCACGATTATACAGAACTTTCCAGTCACGATTATAGTTACAGAACTTTCCAGTCACGATTATACAGAGCTTTCCAGTATAGTTACAGAACTGTCCAGCCACGATGATACCGAACTTTCCAGTCACGATTGTACAAAACTTTCCAGTCACGATTATACACAAACTTTCCAGTCACGATTACACACAAACTTTCCAGTCACGACTGACTATACACAACTTTCCAGTCACGATTATACAGAACTTTCCTTTAGGTGTTAGAAGGGTCGATTGTTCTATGTGTGTGCGTGTGCTGTGCGTGTGTTCGTGCGTGCGTGAGTGTGTGTGGTGTGTGTGTGTGTGTGTGTGTGTGTGTGTGTGTTGGAAGCTCACAACTGACAGAGAAAATTCAGCAATAGTAACAAGTTTGTCCATTTGTTTCTCATTTTCTTCTTCTGACGGACGCTGTATAGCCGAGTGGTTAAAACCGTTCGACTTCAGTCCCTAGGGTCCATGAAGGCGCGGGTTCGAATCTCGGCAGCATCTGGTGAATTAAAGGCGGGGAATTTTACGATCTTCCATGTCAACCTCAACTGCGGACATGCCAGTGCATTAATTCCCTGCACGCATGCAGAAGATCAAATATGCACGTTAAAGATTCCGTTAATTCACGTCAGCGCCCCGTGGGTTACGGAAACAGGAACATACCCAGCATACATCCCTGAAGTCGGAATGCGGCTACCTTCATGGTGGGTTAAAAACGGTCGCATACGCAAAATCTCACCATTGGTGAACCTCGGGGCTCTAGCCGAGAAACGAAAAAAAAAAAAAAAAAAAAACAACCAACCAAACAGTTTGTTTAGTAGTTTAGGAGTCAGAAGTGTGGAATAGCACAGATCTTTGTTTCTTTGTTGTTTGTTTGTTTGCTTGCTTGCTTGTTTTGGAAGGTTGCAACTAACTAACCAAGAAATTTTAATCGTAGTAACAAGGTTTTCCGTCTATTTTATCTTCTTTTTTGGTCATCGAACGTTCAGACAGCAACTTGTATTGTTGTCTGTCCATATGAGAGAACATGCGATGCACTGCTGCCGTTAAGTGCCTGACAGGGCAGGCCCTGCGCATCCGACTACAGCGTGGGAGAGAATCGATATAAATCTGTTGAGTCTGCCTGGGGAAAAAAAGGTCAAAAGAATGGACCAAGAAGGCAGAAAACTGACAATAGGAGGCGATAGGGAAAAAAAAGGAACAAGGCAGAAATGGAGGGACAGAAAAGAGGAAATTTCTGGCACAGAATTTCCAGAAGGTGCTCGTGGGGATGCTATTTATAGTATTCTGGTGGGTCCCCGCATCCCAACGAGTGAGTTTATTCTATCTGAAAGAATAGATTAGTTCGTGTGCGTGTGTGTGTGCGTGTGTGTGTGTGTGCGTGTGTGTGTGTGTGTGTGTGTGTGTGTGTGTGTAAGTGTGTGCGCGCGCCTGATCATGGTTCCACACACACACAAACACCACTACACTCCATAGCATGACTTTAAATTGCAGGCACTTTCATCAGATAATTCAAACGGAAGAGCGGCCAAGTTTAACACCAGTCTGTTAATGGGCTGATGATGACTCTTATCTAAACGAGGTCGCATACCCCGGAGGCCCAGTTGTGTTAGGATGCATCATCAAGTCTGAAAACCCTCAAAGCATAAAACTTTATATCTAGTTTTATATTGTTAGGTGCTTTGTTGCTGTTGTTGTTTTTTCACTGATTACTTTCCTTTTGTTGTTTTCTTCTTGTTCTTTATATTAACCAACAACATCAACCATTTTCTTAATAGCAACATCAACCATTTTCTTAAAAGGTCTGCAGCTTTCTGATCTACATATAATGAGCTGTTTTGTTGTTGTTACATTGTTTTGTTTTGTTTTGTTTTGTTTTACAATAACCAGTCAGCTCTAACCTCGAAATCTGTACCCTATATTGATTTACACATAAAACGGTTTGTTGTTGCTGTCATCATTCTTAGGCCGAATGCGCCGATTACTTTTCTTCGTTGTTCTGTGTTTGTTGTTTTATGCCAACCAGTCAAATCTATGCCCCAAAAGTCTGTAGCGTATTGATTTGCGCATAAGTTGTTCTGTTATTGTTGTTGTTTTTTGCCTATTAATTTCCTTGGTTGTTTTGTTTTGCTGTTTCATACAAACCAGTAACATCAGCTATAACTTCGAAGCCTGTAGCATATTGATTTGCGCAAAAGTTGTTTTGTTGTTGTTTCTGTTGTTATTCTGTTCCCCCATGACTGTTCTTTGTTGTTTTGTTGTTGTTGTTTTATGCCAGCCAGTCAACTGCATCCTCATAGTCTGTACATTATTGATCAGCACTTAAGTTTTGTGTTGTCATTGTTGCTGTTGATATTCTTCTTCTCGCTGATTACTTATTCCCCGTGTTTTGCTTTGTTGTTCTATATATACCAACCAGTAACACCAACTTACTACACTCTCTAAGTCTGCAGATTATTTATATATATATATATATATATGCACATAACTTGTTTTGTCGTAATTGTTGTTGTTGTTTTGCCTCTTACTTTCCTTCGGTTTTCGTTGTTGTTTTGTACAAACCAGTAACATCAACTATACATCCTTTGAAGTCTGTAGCCCAATGATTTACACCTACGTCGTTGTTGCTGTTATTTTTGTTTACCCGTTAGTTAAACAGTAAACAAAACAAAACAAAAACGAAACGAAACAAACAAGCCGTAAACAAGTGCACCTAAAAGGTCGTTTCTGACAATAATGGGGGGGAACACGCATTCAGACAGAAATAATTATTCGTCTCACTTTTCCAAAGAGAGAGAGAAGATAGGGGGGGGGGGGGGGGGGGGGGGTGAGGTGTGTGAAACAGTGTGTGAGAGAGGTGGTGTGAGAGAGAGTGGTGGTGGTGTGTGCGTGCGTGGTGTGGTGAGAGAGAGGAGAGGAGAGAGAGAGAGAGAGAGAGAGGCGCGTGTGAGTTTTGACTGTGTGTTTTTGGTGTGAAACAGAGAGAGAGAGAGAGAGAGAGAGAGAGAGAGAGAGAGAGAGGAGAGGAGAGAGAAGATCCTACGTGCGTGGGAGCATGCGCTTCAGGGACGTGTGTGTGTGTGTGTGTTCAGTGATAGGACAGTGACATTCCTGCACCATTTCTTTGCTCATTAAAATCCGGCTGCGTTCTTCACAATTTCCTACCTTTTTTTTTTTTAACAGTGTACTATTAGCTAAAATTGTTAGCCATGCGTTCAGTAAATTTATTTTTTTCAAAAGTGGAATAAATTCCAGTTCTCGAAGTTGATTTTTTTCAGTCCGCCTAGTAAAAAAGCACAAGTTAGTTCTCAAAGCTACAAATATACTAATCAAAGGCAATCAAACAAATCAAACAAAAGAAAACCCAATTTATATCCTCGCAAAACATCTCTCTACAACGTACCCGACTAAACCCCTCACTCATCCTACTTACCATATCGGTCAGTTGGCAGCAGTTAATTTAAACGTTGACCACACTCACTCAAACAAAAGCACTCGCTACAAGGATGGCAGTATTAGCCTAGAAGATCTACACGAAAACCTACGAAATTTGGAGTGAAAGACGCGGGGAATCTATTTATAGACATGACGCCAGCCAAGCTGGTTCCAAGCCCCGTTACAATACTGAGATCGTAACTATCTGATCGTGTCTTTGCATTACTTATCGTGTTGTGTGTGTCAAGATTCAAGATTCATGATATTATTTCAAGAAAAAACCCCAAAGGGGCACATGAAATTTAACAAAACCACAACTTGCGACACACAAATTCGCTCCAAAATGAAAGAGCACAAACCATGGACATGAAAAGTGAAAAAGCATTCACAACACAGGAAAGGCATAGCAACCTAACATGCCTGAATACATTTCCCGCAACCAACTGCACACTCTCTCTCTCTCTCTATCTCTCTCTCTCTCTCTCTGTAATATGGCCTAAGGCTGAGATACATTAAATTTCTGAGTTCTGAGTTCTGAGCTCTCTCTCTCTCTCCCAGAACACCACGCCCAACGCAGTCGGGTGGTGCAAGACAGTAGGGAGTTAGTTGGGTACAAGAGTCGGAGAACATAACTATGGAGCCTGATTCAAGTTATTGCATCAGTTGTTATTTAGCTTTCTTGCATCAGTTGTTATTTAGCTTTCTTGCATCAGTTGTTAGCTTTCCTTTTTTCTTCCTCTTCGGAGGGCGAAGTGTTTAATGAATCGTGTTCTGCTTTGAAAATTTCGCGGGTCAGTGACCAAGTCGTAATTAATATCTTGTTTAATCTACTAGTTCTATGTCCTGTTCTGCTTTTCTTTGAAATCTTATTGGCCAAATAAATACAGGTCGCCACCATGTTGTTTAATCTACTGTGTGTCTTTTTCCGCTCTTCTTTGAACATTTCGTGGGCCAATTACGGGCGATAATTAAATTGTTTAATCTGCCATATCTTTTTGTCTGCTCTTCTTTGAAACTCTCGTGGGCCCAAACTACCTGTCATTTATGTCGTCTGGTTTTAAGTCGTGTCGGTTGTCAGATTTGCAATCATTGCGTGCACAAATCAGTCTGAATGGTGTGGTGCAGATGTGTTTAAATATTATGAGAGAGAACGAAACAAATGATATATCACTACAGTTGAGGAATGGGGAGTTTTGTATTGGTGCACACATATACACGCATGCGCGCGTGTACACACACACACGTGCTTTTCTGAATGAAGATTTGCACGCGCATTCATTACTTCGTGTGTTTACGCGCGCGCGCGTGCGTGCGTGTGCGCGCATGCGTGCGTGTGCGTGTTTGTGTGTGTGACTGTATGTCTCTTGTCTGCCTCTGTCTGTCTGTCTCTCTCTCTCTGTTCAATTCAATCCGAGACATAAATAGATTATACATAATAAAATCTGGCTATAACCCCGCAAGCCCCCAGGCTCGGCTAGCTGTATGACCTGCTGCACAGTCTGTCTACCAGCTGTACTTACTTCCTCCACAGCTTTGCTTTGCTGACAGCCCGCTTTTTTGTACAGCTGACATACGTGTACATCATTATATAATATATACATACATGTGTACACTTATATCATGATATTATTATTATTATTGTCTTTTCCATTTTTCACTTTTTTTGTGTGTCGGAGGTACTGGTTGGATTATTGATAACGTTCACGAACCTTTTAGATTGTTCAAGATCGTCCTAGGGGAAAATTAGACACTTCGGTTACACACAAAGTGACACGCGCGCGCACACACACACACACACACACACACACACACACACACAAACTCTAAAACAGTTTAATGTACATCGGCCTTTGGCTAAAATATAGAGAGAGTGATGGGGGTGAGGGAGAGAGAGTGTGATAGCGAGAGAGAGACTGTTTGGCGACCTTATTCTTCAACGTGTCAGATGATTGATGTACTATAATAATTATTTATATTACACACAAGCTGAGCAATGTCATTTCAAAGACTAGCTTCAGTATCTCCCAAACATATTTCTGTACTTTTCCACAACAAAAATCAACTTATTTATCCTCGCTCTCTTCTGCAGTATGCACTCTGAGCGAATGCAGGTAATCAAAAGAATAACACTGAGTTTGTTCTTTAAATACTGAAATTAAACCCTCCCCCCCCCCCCCCCCCCCCCCCCCCCCCCCCCCCCCCCGTCTGCAGACTAGACAACAGACACGGCATCTAGGATGATAGGCAAATTTGAATCAGACACCAATTCGAAGCCCGCCAAAACTGCGTAATTTCTGTTTCATATTGAAACGCAATTAACTTACGGCCTATGAATAGAACTGATGGGGGGAAAACTCTCAAAACACAGAAAATCTGAACTGTTATTGCATCAGTCTTTTGTGATAGGGGACGGGATAGCTCAGTGGTCGCAGCACTCACTTTCCCCCAGCCAAGTGTTAAGCAGCGTCGAGCGTGGTTACCAGTTTGGATGGGTGACCGTTTGCGCGCCTTGGCTTCAGTACAGTTCCCCCAGTTCACCCAGCTGTAAATGGGTACCTGTCCTCTTCTAGGGGTCAGGGAAGGTAAAGCAGCGAGGGAGAGGAGATGGGCGCCGCCCTCAATATGCTGGCCCTAGAGAAGTGGGGGGGTCTCTGACGCCTGGCTCCCCTACGACCTTACAGCCTTTGGGACACCTTTACTTTTCGTGATACGAGACGTTTGGGGGTGCAAGAGCAAAAGTGCGGTGGAACATCGCATGAGATGAGTTTCAGAGACTTGCTGTCTATTGCGTGTTTAGTCAGTGTTGAGGACAGTGATTGATTCTGGCGTGTGGCTGTGTCACAGACACAGTCTGCAGGCCATACACATATATACAACACACCTTGCCCGGCTCTAAATCAGCCTCGTCCTATCAACCGGTATTGATATATTATGCGTTCTTGTTTTGGTGTACGCACACAAACACACACACACACACGCACGCGCGCACACACACACGCACGCGCGCGCGCACACACGCACACACACGCGCGCGCACACACACAAAATCTTTAAAAGAAATAGCACACACACACACACACACTAAATCCTCGAAAGAAAGAAAGAAATAACACAACACAACACCACACCACCACCACCCGACACTACACAACACAAACGCCCACATACACAAACACAACACAAACACCCCATCCTTCCTCCCCTCCCCCTCCACACACACTAAATCCTCGAAAGAAAGAAAGAAAGAACACAACACATACCACACCACCACCACCCGACACGACACAACACAAACGCCCACATACAGAAACACAACACAAACACCCCACCTTTCCTCCCCTCCCCCTCCACACACACACACACACTAAATCCTCGAAAGAAAGAAAGAAAGAACACAACACACACACACACCACCACCACCACCACCACGACACGACACAAACGCCCACATACACAAACACAACACAAAACACCCCACCTTTCCTCCCCTCCCCCTCCACACACACACACACTAAATCCTCGAAAGAAAGAAAGAAATAACACAACACCCCACCCCAACCACCATCTTCACCACCACCACGACACACGACACAACACAAACGCCCACATACACAAACACAACACAAAACACCCCACCCTTCCTCCCTCCCCCTCCACACACACCCACCCCCACCCATATCCACCACCACCACACCCCCCAAACTCCCCCACCCCCCACACACCACACCCTCACCCCCCTCACACCCCACCACCCACACACCACATCCTCCACCACCACCCACCCCTCCCCCCACCCCGCCCCCACACCCACCCACACCCCCTCCTCATCACACCCCCCCCCACCCCCCCCCCCCACCACCACACACACACCCACAACAAACACCCACGACTCACCTTCTCATTCCGACTCCTCCTGGTGTATTTCCTCTGGGAGCCGCCGTTAGCCTGATGATGCCCGCCCCCGCCTCCACCAGGCGAGTCCTCTCCCTCTCCTCCTCCCATCACCAGACCCCCTCCTCCTCCTCCTCGGCCCCTCTTCAGGACAGGCTCCCACTCGGGGTCGGACTCGAACGAGTCCTGGCTTTGCTCTCGGCTGGAGGGATCTACCACTGGAGGCACGAAGCCACTCTGGGTGTGGGGGTCGCATCCCCCGATGTTGTTGTTGTTGCTGTTGACACCGGCTCCTGCGCCGTTGCTGCCGTTGTTGTTGTGGCCGTTGTTGTTGCCGTGGTGGTGGGGAGGGACGGACTGCAGCTCGATGAAGGTCTGCTCCAGGCTGGCCAGGGAGGTGGGCGTGAGGGTGGGCGTGCTGGTGCCCGCGCCAGAGCTCATGGGGTTGAGGAAGTTGGGCATGGTCGGGTACTGTTTGTTCAGGGGTGGGTGGAAGAAGAACAGAAAAAAGGATTTCTATTTATTTATTTATTTATTTATTTATTTATTCTTTTTATATCGAGGATGATGGAATAAGTACTCGTGTGCTTTTTAAAAAAATTTTTTTTACATCAAGTCCCCGTGTGTATGCGGTTTTGCAAATGTTGTCATCTTGTTCCCACCGGCACACAATGGCCTACTCTTTCGAAAAGCGGAACAGGATTTAACGTGCGCGCGAGATGTTCTGCGTGCGTGCGTTCGCACACGGGGCCTCGGTTTATAGTCTCATCCGAAGAGTGAACAGACGTTAAATTATTGAAGACAAGGATTGGTGAGAAAAGGGGGGAGGGGGTGTGTGTGTGTGTGTGTGTGTGTGTGCGCGTGCGTGCGTGCGTGCGTGCGTGCGTGGTGTGTGTGTGTGTGTGTGTGTGTGTGGAGAGAGAGAGAGAGAGAGAGAGAGAGAGAGAGAGAGAGAGACACACACACACACACACACACACACACAGACAGAGTATGATAATTTGTCTTCACTAGACGACTATAATCTGGCCACTAAAATGGCCAAGGTACCGATATTTTTATAGACCATCAGGACCAACGGCTTTTCTTTCATTATCACCTTTCAGCCCAACCCGAAAACCCTGCGATCAACTGAGCGAAACCGTTTCGCTACATTTCACTCCATACACGTCCCACCATTAGCTGGTTACTAGGAATGATGAGGACATACACAGCCAAAGCAAAATTATGAAGAAAAAAGAAACGGTAAGTTCGCGCGCGCGCGCAAACAACCGCGCGCGTGACACACACACACACACACACACACACACACACACACACACACACACAGAAAGAGACAGACACACACACATGCACACGAACACACACACATTTTTTAAAATTATTAATTAAGTTAAAAAGCGTACAGACAGTTTGGGTTTTCATTCCTCGTTCAGCTACAACGTTCCGAGGTTCACCAATGGTGAGATTTGGATAGGATGACGGTGATACAATGGTTGACATGATGATGGTGGTGGTGTGACGATGATTGACAAGATAATGGTGATGCTGATGATACCAACATGGCAACCTTATTCACCTCGCAGAACTTGTATTTTCTTTAATGCTGCTGCAGTCCTACCACCTTGCACCTCTCCAGCTGTATCTGTTCTAAGACGTAAAATATTTCAAGTGAAGAAGCCTGGTTTTCTGGCTAGTAATAATAATAATAATAATAAATGGAATTTATATAGGGCTGTGTCTTGCACAGACAAATCAAAGCGCTTGCACTCAACTCATTCTTACACAGTCATGCAACCAATAGCAAATAATAGTTCTAACAAATCCAAATGCACACACACACACACACACACACACACACACACACACACACACACACACACACGTTATACACTTTGGCAGGGTGATGGAATTTTTGGCTGTTGAAAAGCAGGGATAGCTATGAAATGAAACAGGAGAGGAAATTCTTAGGTTTGAAACAAATATGTCTTGAGGCCAGATTTAAAAGAGTCACAAGAAGGCCTTTGGCGAAGAGAGATAGGGAGGCCATTCCAAATCGATGGACCAGAAACAGAGAAAGAGCGACGCCTACAGTGGACTGGTTGAATCTAAGTATTCGTAAGCACAAGGAATCTGCAGCAGAGCAAGGGAACGAGAAGGGGTGTACAGGTGGAGACATTCACAGAGGTAGGAGGGTGCTGTTTTGTGGAGACATTTGTAACAGAGGGTACTATACAATGTATACAGTAGTATACAATGGTTATAATACATTTTCGTCGCCACAGCCGTTGGCAAGATGCGAACCACCGACCATCAATGTGAACATGCAGTTAACACTCTGACCAGTCGGTAGTCGCCTTCTTCATTCCTCGGCTTGTTCTGTGGGCAGTTTACTGCACAACCATTGGGACCGTGTGATAAGTGTCGTGTACGTTGTGTCCTTAAGTGTCTGGTGTCGTAAAGTGGACAGGCTCAACGAAGATGAGAGCTTCTTCTTCCCTAGTCTTCTTCCAAAGTTCTTGAATACGGAATACAGCGTACTGTATATCAATTTGCTCAGGGAGTATTCGTTTTACGTTCGCGCAGTCTCGGCTGAGTTTTTCATTGATATCTTTTTCTTGGCGTTATTTTGGGTCGTGTTTTTATCTGTGTTGTTAACAAAAAGGCGATGTGCTGAGCAGTTTTAAAAAATAATTTCCAGTTACTTTTGGGTCGGGGGTTCGCGCAGTGGAATGTCTTAATCCAGTTAGGGACAAAAACACCGCTAACGACATCACAATCGGAGTTTGTACCAGTATGTACAGGTAATATAATTCCAATCAATATCATAACACGGTATATTAAGATTGTGTTATATACCTCCTGGGAATCAAAAGCAAACACTCACACACGCACGCGCGCGCGCACAAACACACACACACACACGCGCTACACACATGCATCTATGCGTGCTCACACGCACGCATACCTGCACCACACTCGCACACGCACATACACACACCACTTGTATCTGTGCATGACATGTACGTACACACACACACTCATTCACTCAGTCCACACACACACACACACACACACACACACACACACTCACACACACAAACCAAAAACGCACACACACACAATCTCCCTCATAAAGGACTACTATCAAATCGAAATTGATCATACCATCAAGCAGCAGTCGTTCAGACTGCACGAATAATACTTAACGGCACAAGAGAAGCCAAGTGCTGACACTACCTACACCAGTGCATTTGCCTGGCCCCACTTGAAAACGACAATACAATACAACACAACACAACACAACACAACACAACACAATACAACACAACACAACACAATACAATACAACACAACACAACACAACACCGGCAATGCAAAAACAGTGCTGTCACTCCGCTCAATACTTTTTCCCCCGTTCCTCGCTCGGCTAAAAAAAAGTCCCAGGTACACCAAGGGTGTCATTTTGCGTATTTTAGATATAAACGCGACCGTTTAAATCCACCATTTAGGTAGCCGCATTCCGACTTCCTGGAAGATGTCTAGACCGTTTATCCACCATCAAGGTAGCCACATTCCGAATTCGGGGATAATGTGTAAACCGACAACAAATGCCCATGCGTTTGGGTTTTTTATTTAACTTAAAAAAAAAAAAAAGTTTGCTTTGTTCATCTGTTCCTACCGGCACACAAAAATGGCCTTCTCTCTCTCTCTCTCTCTCTCTCTCTCTCTCTCTCTCTCTCTCTCTCTCTCTCTCTCTCTCTCTCTCTCTCTCTCAAGGCAGAACGTTCGGTTGTGCGCAAGATCTTCTTGCGTGCGTCCGTACACGGGACTTCCTCGGTCTAATAATCTTATCCGAAGGACTTTCGGGGGTACTTATGTTGTTGTTAATTCCCGAGGGAAGGGCAGGGAGGTGGGGGGGAGGGGAGACCCCCCTCGAACGGGCAAGAGTTCCGGTGGTGGCTCGAACCCGGGCCGTCAGACCACGAGTTCAACGCTGTAACCACTAGGCTATCTCGCTCCCCCTCCTGGTTCGATAAGTGCAGACCAGCGGGCGGGGGATAAAAATGTAGTATATTGATCTCTGGTTGTTTTCAAACACAGGCACACTGACATTGAGTGGTTTTGTTGGGTTGTTGGTGGTTTATTTTACAGGTAAGCTGCTTGTTACAATTTGCCTAGAGTTGTATTAAGTCCGTTTGCGTAGAAATGCTGAATTGTTGTCTTGCTGAAAATATCGTCACTGATGTATGTTTTGAAATTGCATAATTCTATATATATAACGATATAGATTTTAAAAGTTTTATTTTCTATAAATACCAACAACTGAACAAGAATTGATACACAGTTGTGATGCAGAGGGAAGGGGGGGGGGGGGGAGGGGGGGGGGGAGGGGGGTTGGGGGGGAGACTCAGAGAGACAGAGAGAGACAGACAGAGAGAGACAGGGAGAGAGAGAGAGTGTGTGTGTGTGAGTGCGCCTGCACGGGCCGTATGTGTGTACTATGCGCGCACGCGCACGCGTGTGTGTGTGCATGCTCTATGTGTATGTGTTCTTTTCATATATTTAAAGTTCCCACAGTCCTCCAATCAGGGAACCTTTCGCAGCCTTCATACCAACTTCGACACCTAATGACACAATGTCAAAACCATCGAAATTAATTAGGCATCCCCCACCCACTCCCACTCAACTCTTAATGAATCTGAGATAATATCTGCACCCCCACCCTGCCCCCACCCACCCACACACCAGACGCTGCTCCCTCTAATGAATCTGAGATCAGTCGACCAGATGAACCGACACACATACCAGGTCGCGTATGGTTTATATATTTGATCAGATGCAAGCATAGATAGATATAATATATATAATCTGGTCTCTTGTTGGAGAACGCAGTCAGCTGCACTCTTCGCTCTTCTCGTCCACTTAGAATCCATCTATTTCGTAGCAGCAGCTGTGCTCACTTCATACTACAGTGCCACTTTGTGTTGCTGCTGTTTGGCTTGTTGTTTTGTTGGTCCTTTTGTGTTTGTTGTTTTATTTTTTTTTAGTTGTTCATGTTGTGTTCGTTTCCTTGCTCTCTGTCTCTCTGTCTCTTTGTTGGGGTTCTTTTTGTTTGATTGGTTGGGGGTTTTTTTCGTGGTTTTTTTTTTCTCGTTTTCTGTTTCCTGTCTCTTTTTTTTTTCTTTTTTCTTTTTTCTTTTTTTGTTTTGGGGGGGGGGGGGGGGGGGGGGTCGTGCTTTCTCTCTCTCTCTCTCTTCATTTTGTTTTCTTTAACAAGGAGTAGTTCTAGAACAGTTGTAAGTTACTTTAAGTAGTGTTTTTCACATCTGTTGATTACTTATAGCAATCCCTCCCCCCCCCTCTCCCCCACCCCCGGAGTAAACAAAATAGGGGCTGTCCTTCGTATTGGGGAGATCTCCTCAAGACAAACCTGGGTTGTCCTTTACTACACCTTCGTGCTTCGTTTCTCAGCTACAACTCAAGAGGTTCATGTATCTTTGCTTGTTTGGTCGAGATTAATATATCAGAGTCCCAGCGGAGTTATCCCATTTTAGGGGCACTGTGGTAACCGCAAGGCACCCCCCACTTTGTCGCCGCGCGCGCGCGCGCGGGCCACCCTAAAAACAGGACAGTACACTTCTTGAAGCAACAGTGCTAGGCTAGTCCTGCATGAACACAAAAGATCAAGGAGTTCGGTACTGGTGGTCGCTGAGTTACACTATAAACCACAGCCGTTTTCTCATAGAATCGCTACATTTCACACTTCGACTTCTTCCAAGACGATGTTTCTACGCCAGAGTGCAAAGAGTTTTATCTTTTGTTCCATTCCTTCCATCGGGAAAGGGGGGGAGGGGGGGGGGGGGTGTCAAGGAGGGGGGGGGGGGGGGGGGGGGGGTGGCGATCGCCTAGTGGTTAGAGGTTGCGGTTGGGATCTGACTGACAGCCTGGCCCGTTTTAGGAAATTTTACCCTGGAGTTAACATGTACTACTGACTTCACTCTACCTCAAGTCATCCCGATGAGGACACTGATAAACTGAGGCCTCGTGTGCGAATGCACGCAGAGCATTAACATCTTGCGCGCACGTAAAAAAAACAAACACCAACCAACCCTGTTTCACCTTTACGAAAATGTAGGCCATTTCGTGCCCGGTAGGAACCAACGACAAAATCTTTTTTCGAAAAAATATTTTTTTAAAATAAAAACACGGACATGCACCCAGGTTTTGTGTTTAGAGACCATCCCTGAAAAAGGAATGCAGCTACCTTACCACGGTGGGTGAAAACGGTCGCATGTGTCTATATATAGAATACAGTCCTGCAAGAAGTCTCACCATTTGTGAACATCGGAGTTCTAACCCGAGGAACTAGCAAATAAACATGTTCAGGCACAGGACCTCTGAAAGGTCTCGACATGCGAATGACTAGCCAGGCTAACCAGATACAAAAAACAACCCACCGCCAAATGGCACAACGAGATGAACCTCTCAGAGCTATTGAGAAACATGACAAACTTCATCAACAAAGAGTCCTCGGAATTTCAAAACGTCTTAAACCTACAGAACTTTCATAAAAAAAGACAGCATGTTCATGACAACACAAAGTACTGGGATTTCGACAAAAGATTGTTGGACACTTCAAACAAAACCCAAACCCGTGAGGATTTTAAAGACAAACGCGGCAACACCAAAAGCTGATCCAAAGGAAAGTTGTTGTTGCCAAATTCCTCTACAAAAGGGGGCGGGGGGAGGTGGGGGGAGGGAGAGAGAGAGAGAGAGAGAGAGAGAGAGAGAGAGAGAGAGAGAGAGAGAGAGAGAGAGAGAGATTATTTATTTTGTTTTTATTTTATTATTTTATATCGAGGATAATGGAATAAGCACTTATGTGCTTTTTTAAGTCCAGTCCCCGTGTGTATGCGGTTTTGTAAATTCTGTCATCTGTTCCCACCGGCACACAATGGCCTACTCTTTCGAAAAGCGGAACAGGCTTTAACGTGTGCGCAAAATGTTCTGCGTGCGTTCGCACACGGGACCTGGGTCATATCTCGGTTTATAGTCTCATCCGAAGGACTTTTGGGGAGAGTGGAGTCGGCACTGATGTTAACTCCAGAGAAAAAATATCCCCTTGAACGGGAATCGAACCGAACGGGAATCGAATCGAATCGAGAGAGAGAGAGAGAGGAGAGAGAGAGAGAGAGAGAGAGAGAGAGAGAGAGAGAGAGAGAGAGAGAGAGAGATTATAGCCAAGTGTGCTCAAACGAAAAGTTAGAGACAACAAAAAACCCTGATTACCTGATAGGTAGGACGGAAACCAAGCAGAAACAGGAGTTGGAAAAATTGGTCTATGTTTGAAAAAAGATAGGGAGAATTTGAGTGAGAACAGAAGAAAACCCTACTTTTTTTTCCAAAGTCCTTTGGTAAAAAAAAAAATTCTTGCTCAACAGTTTGTAATGAAACATTCATGAAGCTTGAGAAAATATTTGATTGCCACACAAAAAAAATGTTTAACTCGTTAGCGGCGAACAAACTAACAAACAAAGGACGAAGGAAAAAACTGAAAACATTCAAGCTTCCCATGCCATCTTAAATTAAACAGCCCTTACAAAACTCAACAAAGTACCCCACCTCCTACAAACACACACACACACACACACACACACACACACACCACACACACACACACACAAATCATAGCCAAGGAAACTGCTATGATAACTGTTATTGACCCGTTTTAACTCTGACAGCCAACTTCTGCCAGGCCCCTGTTCCCTCAGTAGCCTACTCCTCCTAGCCCTACTCCTAGTCCTTCCTATCTATCACTATGCCCTCAGAGACGTTTTCGACAAACCCCCCGTTAGCAAGCTTGTAGCATTAGTTAGCAACCTGTTGACTTCAGTCTCGGCATGCACGAAGTGATATCCATACATACACATGCACACAAGGAAAACATCCTCTTGCCCGCGGCAAAACTAAAGGAAGGGGGGGGGGGGAGAGAAAAAGGAATGTTTGGATTTGATTTTGTATCAGCTCAAAACGTGTTAGAGGTTTGGAGTGGTGTGTTGTGTGTGTGTGTGTGTGTTGTAGTGGTTTGAGTGTTGTAAGTGGTTTCGAGAGAGAGAGAGAGAGAGAGAGAGAGAGAGAGAGGTAGTGTGATGTGAGAGAGAGAGAAAGAGAGAGAGAAGGATGAGAGAGAGAGAGAGATGTGATGTGTTGTTGTGTGTGTGTGTGTGAGAGAGAGAGTGGAGAGGAGTAGGTAGGAGATGTAGAGTGTTGAGAGAGAGTGAGAGAGAGTAGAGAGAAAGACGCGGAGTTCGGACGCTAGTGTGAAACTGCAGTGTGGTGTCAATTATGTTTACAGTGATATGTTCGATAAAAATCTAGCGATGGATTTCTATAGATGAGACTAAGTAAGGGAAAAATTACCACCAGTGGGCATAGATTAAAATTAGCAAGAGTTGAAGAATTCATAGGGTGAGAGAATACTTTTCATAATGAATATAACAAATCACGATAGTTAAAGGAAGAGAAAGTTTTCAGAAATTGTTACCGTGTTATGGGAAATTCGTCAGTTTCAATCGGGAAAAAAGACTAAGAGAGTGACTTATAACGGAAGGGAGAGAGACAGGGAAGAGCAAATTGTATCGTGATTTGAAGCTTCATTACGTTCACAATTGAGAGAGATGAACTAGAGAGAAGTAGGGGGGAGGGGAGTGAGATGAGAGGAGTCGAAAGTGAGAGAAGAAGTTGATACAAGCCATATCAATTTATGTTGCACAGATGGAAACTTCTGAAAAACTGAAGTTTCAAGGGGCGGGGGGAGTTCGTGGTGATGTCGCAAACGGAACCATCAACCACATGTATACAAAAAACTGGATCATTCGCAAAATCAATGGAAACTTCGAGAGCCAAACTTGAAGAATCTTCTAAACACCGATATATATCGATCTCCGTAATCGCTGGTCACACGGAACGTCAGTGCCGCTTCTACTACTTCTTGACTAGGCTACTCTACTAAAGTTCGTTTCCCAGATCACAATCATGTTGAAAAATCAAAGCAACCACCCCAACTAAGAAGTTTTCCTCTGAAAGTGAAAGTCACTTCTAACACACGGCGACATTTTTATCAGCCGAGGGGATAAAATATTGACTTTCGAAGATTCTGTGGGGTCCACGGGTCGAAGCTGGATGGACAGAACCAGGTTCCATGATAAAGGGAGCAAGAGAACGGTTTTTCGACTTTGTACAAAACTGATTTTTCAGTAGCTGATATCCGTTCTCGGTGTTCGTACGTTCTTTGATTTAAAGTATCTTTTCACTTTAAATTATATTAGACCACGTTCTCAGTGTGTGTGTGTGTGTTGTGTGTGTGTGTGTGTTCGATTTTACGTCTGTTCACTTAAAGTGATATTAGACGAGTGTGACTCGTGTGTGTGTGTGTGTGGTGCGTGTGCGCGCGCGCGCTTCGCTCGCGCGTACGTGTGTGAGTGTGCATAAGATCAATACATGTATCATAACATAACCCATATCAGTCTGACACAAGATGGAAATATTAACCACACACAACTGTTGCATGTGCTTCTCCACTGTCCCATGAAAGTAATATCAGCGATTGGCACAGCTGAGTTACTAAGTACAACGAAAAGAAAAAGATGGCAGTCTAGGTGATTTACAAAACGAAAAAAAGACAGGAACGCATTCATGACTTTGACTTCTTGTCGTTGGGGTATCACATTGAATTTCGCAGGTTGTGTTATTACTAATATTAGTATAAAAAAAAAAAAGTTAAAAGGAATAACTCTATACATATTCAAATTGCTTATACAGTAGCACTTCGATGGCTAAATTTTACGTAATTTTTTTTCTCCAAAGAAAACTGTTTGGACAAAAACAACGAAAAAGGAGGAAGAAAACAAAGTTTGCATCTTCAATCTTAGAGACACTAGCGGCATCTTCATTCTGAATAGCGTCCCTTCTTCTGCCAACTTCATCGATTTGCTCTGGCATCGTGAGCAGCGCCCTTCTCCCCTCCCTCCCTCTCTCCCCACCCCCTTCCTCCTGAAAAAAAATGGGGAAAAAAATATCAGGCACATGCCCCCCTCCTTTCCGCCCCCCTCCACCCCATCCCCTCAACACGAGCACACAGACAAGACAGATCGAAGGTATGCAAATGACAGGAGTCGATTGTCCAATCACTGACCGGCGGGTATTGCTGGGCATACTGAGGGGTGTAGTATTCAGGGTACATGTTGTACTGATGGTGATAGCTATAATCCATCATGGTGCCAGCCAGTCTTTGCTGCTGCTGCTGCTGCCTCCAGCGATAATCCAGGGTGAATGGAGAAGAGGACAACTCAATGACAATAAACACACTCTGCGATCAGAGGCACTTGGAAAACATGTTGCTGCTGCTGTTGCTGCCAGTAGCTGTGATGGTGGCGAACACTGAACGAAGTTGTTGTTACACAGTGACACATCATACACTTTAATACAAAAAAAAATTTGCGATATTTTGTTTCTATCTTATGCGAAGGCACTGATTTCGGTACACATACATACAGGCACTAGAATTGAAATATTTTGCAATTACAAAAATATACTTTTTTGGGGGTACAAAATGAATATATCAAACCATCCTGAGTTATTGAAAACCGTGTTCAGCAGTAATAAATTTACTAATACTTTTTTTTCTCTCATCGTGATCAAATTTCATCAATATTTTTGGAGGGGAGAGCGAATATTCCCACCAAAAAAAAGAAGGCAATCACTTGTTGGCAGACTTCAAAAGCTGCTGTCGCACTCCTCTGTAGCTGCGCAAACCACTGGACGAGTTGAAACAGAAAACTGTTGATATAACACGGGACACGACCAAATCATCCTACATCGATGCTGCTTTCTCTCTCTGTATATACACACACAAAACAAAAACGTCCCGACACAAGTCTGTAAACTTCCCTGTTCTAACGTTTGCACCAGAGTGTCGCACGCTGCGACAACCTGTTCGTCTATAAGCGGTAAGTAGAGGAGAGATCCCGATGGGTAACAACAGGCACACACAGAGAAAGAGAGAGAGAGGGGGGTGCAGAAAGGGGGAGGAGGCAGGGGTGACATTTTGGGAACCGAACGAAAAGTTGACCTCGAGCGATCCACACGCGCTTTAACACAGTGTGTCACCATCAGCCAATGAAAAGCCAGGACGGCGCGAGCGGAATGGAGACGGTTTTGCATACAGCTCCGGCTGCCGGTCCCGACTGTGGCTTTACACCACCAACTACACTAGGCTAGGCTAGCCTACTACTAGGCCTACAGACTTGAAACAGAGCAAGCAGACTACAACAGCCTAAATGTGGGGGTCTAATCATTGCCCTGAATGGGCAAGAGGGGGAGGGTCTTTGTCACACACAAGAGGAAGTCAAAGCCATCTGAGGTAACCACTGCTACACGGTGCTAGGGCTAGCCTACTTTACTTTCCGGGACTGCCGAAAGTTTGCAACCGTCTAGGCCTACTAGGCCAAAGCTCGAAGCAAGCAGTCAGTCATTCTTGAGTCACGGGACAAAGGCTTGCTTGCATGAATGAGCCAGCCTCTAACCCAGCTACCACCGCAGCCGCTTTCATTTACGACTGGCCGATCGGTCACTGTAGTGCATACCACGCCGACGATTACATACCCGCGATATAGAAGAAATAAAGAAGAAAATGTCGAAACTTACCGAACTGCTGGTAGCCGGATCGCCGTTCGACATCGTCGATAAGTTGGCCACGTATTTGGATTCAGCGCTGGTCGTGGCGGTAGCTTCTTCCTGGCCGGGGAACATGCTAGCTAGCCTAGCACGGGGTTTACAACTCGTAGTAAACCCCCACCACCACCACTACAATGGCTGCCGCCGCCTCAACCCCACCGTGCGCGTCGGAGATGTATCAATAGGCAATGATGATCACTGCGCGTGTGCGATTTCTCTCTTGTCTCACGGCAGTGCCACCGGGGCTGGAACCGTGCGTGGAATTTCAGGAGAATCTCTGGATGAGTCAGCGCTTGCACGTCTGAGGGAATACCTTCCTGTACGTCGCGCACATCTACTACTCCCAGTGACTCAGGATGAGTCACTCGGGCGGGTGTATTCTTAGCACCATGACCTCATCTCGCAAGCTCGAAGCCGACCATGTGACCCGGGCTCGCCTTATTTGGGCGGAGCTTGACGTCACTGCTGTGCCTTCATTGGTCGCGAAGCCCCGCACATTGACCCATTTCGTTCGTTTACCAGGTCATGGTCGGTAGGCCTAACTTGGGATCGGAATCAGGGGCTGACAGTTTGACAAGTATGTATGTACTTTGGAGAGGAAGAGAGAGAGAGAAGAGTGTGTGTAGAGATGGCTGGGAAAGTGAAGTGTGCAGAAGAGACATACAGTCAATCAGAATAAACCATAATTGCTTCCATTCATAAAATCACACTGGTTTAACCAAGGATAAGGTAGAAACTCAAACTTGGGAACCAGTGAATGGGCGGTGCATGTTCCATTTTTAACACACACACACACAAAAATAATCATGTATGGGAGTTATATAGCGCTGAATCTTGTAAAGTAAACAAATCAAAGCGGCTTGCATTCAAATCATTCACACGCATGCCTCACGGCAGTAAATTCAAAATGTAGGATGTTGTAGAAAAATCGAGAAGGCCTTCGAACACACTGAAAGACGCTGGGCGCCCCTCCCACCAAGCAAGTTAGTACACACACACACACACATAACACACAACACACACGGCGTTTGGCCTATTCATTCGCACGAGAATGGAACTCGCTTTCAGCGCAGCCAGCGCTGTGTTGCTCAAAGTAGCCTAGGCCTAGCTCGGGTCCCAAGATAGGCCCGTCCGTGTAGCAGTCATGTCAGCAGCCTCTTGCGTGTGTGCTAGTCTAGTGTGGCCTAACCAGACTTCCAAAGTTTTCAAATCAATAGTGTGTTGTCACCCGAAAGACGACGTCAGTTTTAAGCCAGGACACACTGTAGGCCTAACGGAAAGATTCAGATACACACACTTGCGCGCGCGCGCGCACTCACACATAATCTCATATATATATATATATATATATATATATATATATATATATATATATATATATATATATAATGTATGGAATTTATATAGCGCTGAATCTTGTAAAGCAACAAATCGATATATAGATAGATACATCTATATATATATATATATATATATATATTATATATATATATATATATATATATATATATATATATATATAATGCTCCAGAAGTTATATAAAATATATATATATATATATATATAAAACTGCTCCAGAAGTTAAACGAAAAGTCAACCAGTTGAATGAAACAGACTGCTAATCCTTCGGATGAGACTATAAACCGAGGTCCCGTGTGCGAACGCACGCAGAACATCTTGCGCACACGTTAAATCCTGTTCCGCTTTTCGTAAGAGTAGGCCATTGTGTGCCGGTGGGAACAGATGACAGAATTTACAAAACCGCATACACACGGGGACTGGATGTAAAAAAGCACATAAGTGCACAAACACAAAAATTCTATCACCCTGCCAAAGTGTATGACGTGTGTGTGTGTGTGTGCGCGCGCGCGCCGCGCGTGTGTGTGTGTGTGTGTGTGTGTGCATTTGGACTTGTTAGAACTATTACTTGCTATTGGTTGCATGACTGTGTAAGAATGAGTTGAGTGCAAGCGCTTTGATTTGTCTGTGCAAGATACAGCGCTATATAAAATCCATTTATTATTATTATTATTATTATTGTTCCATTATCCTCGAATAAAAGAAATAAGTAAAAAGAAGAAATCCCGAGTATGGTTAGCATTTTAAAATTCTTTCTTCGAGTTGAAGGTTCCTGCATCTTTCACGAAATCTTGCTGTTCATGCCAGCGCTCCACAAACACATAATTATGTACTGTGTGACCGTTCAGCTTCAGTCTAATCATTAGAGGAACATGCACATACGAGGCACCCATTTACGAATGCGCCCCCATACATGCAACACAAATACGAACAATGTATCATTAAAAACACACACACACACACACACACACACACACACACACACACAAGTAAATCATGTAGGTTACCAGCATAGCTGAAAGCAACAAGGAAAAGGTTGTCATATAAAATAGCACAAATCGACACCTCAGCTTTAGGCACTGTTCTATATGCTTATAAACAAAGAGTATTCGTAAAATAGAATTATAGTATCAGTGGCATCCATCCACACACAAGTAGGCAAGCCCTGAGGAATGGATGCACACGCACACACTTAAAAGTCATTCGGATGAGACTATAAACCGAAGTCCCGCGTGCGAACCCACGCAGAACATCTTGCGCACACGTTAAAACCCGTTCCGCTTTTCGAAAGAGTAGGCCATTGTGTGCCGGTGGGAACGGGGGACAAAAATTACAAAACTGCATACACACGGGGACTGGATGAAAAACGCACATGTGAATGTTTATTTAATTATCCTCGAAATAAAAAGATAAAATAAATAAATAAATAGAACTGGCCTGGCATACGCTAGCATAATATGTACATACGCACACGCACAGCCAGGTCCATCAGTGTGTATGAGTATGTGTGTTGGTATCCTCACAGACTGATAGGTTTAACATCCAGAGATCATGACTTTAGTCTGGCACAGCAGTCACACATGGTATGTATGTATGACTGGACTCTCTGAAAGGGGGGGGGGGGGGGGGAGGGGGGTGCGCCCGTGCACAGGCGCGCGCACACACACACACACACACACACACACACACACACAGGGGGACGGGAGAGCCTAGTGGCTTGAACATTGCGCTGGCAATCTGACAACCAAATCGATTTCCGTTCAAGGGGATATTTTCCCCTGGAGTTAAACATCAGTGCAGACTCCACTCTCCCCAAAAGTCCTTCGGATGAGACTATAAACCGAGGTCCCGTGTGCGAACGCACGCAGAACATCTTGCGCACACGTTAAATCCTCTTCCACTTTTCGTAAGAGTAGGCCATTGTGTGCCGGTGGGAACAGATGACAGAATTCACAAAAGCGCATTCACACAGGGACTGGATGTAGAAAAGCACTTCAGTGCTTATTCCATTATCCTCGATGTAAAATAACTTTAAAAAAATATATTTAAAAAACCACATTCACACAACACACACGCACGCACACGCACACACCACACACACACACACACACACACACACACACACACAACACACACACACACACACACATTCTCATGTACAGAACAATACATGCGAAGAAATGTGTGTGTATACATACACATACACAAGCACATAAATGATTTACATACACACACGCACGCTTACTCCACCACCCACCCACACTGATACACACATGCACACTATTCCACACACACACACACACACACACACACGCACGCACGCACGCACCACGCACCACACGCACCACCACACACACACACACACACACACACACACACACACACACCAATGTAAGAGTACAATGTTATAAAAACCGTTGACCAGAAAAGACATATAAACTTATAATTTACGCAGGTACACACGCACGCACGCACTCACACAGACACGTACACATACGCGGACACACATGATCTGAAAACTCTCCAGCATGTTACAAGAAATATCATGTTCGGGTCACACCTTGCTTGTGTTATAGTGTGTACTTTGAACACTATAACTTTTTAAAAATTGTACCCCCACCCCTCCCCTTCTCTTCGTCTTGTAGACAGGACGTGTTCAACTTGGTTACACTCTGTGATTTGCTGCGGTCAGTGAGTGTAAAGGAGTCCCCACCTGGTCAGTATAACTCGCTACTTTAGAGCGAAACCAGGTTATCCCAGCGAGCCCAAAGAAGACGATAACCTGTTTTGGCTTTAATGTAGCGAAATATCACCCCTACTTTCTGGAAATTCTTCGCTAGGAATTTCTTCTTTTCTTTCCCTTTCTTTGTTTCTGCCTTGTTCCTGTTCTTCCTGTCACCTCCTCCTTGTCCATTTTCCGCCTTGTTGGTCCATTTCACCCCCGCCTTTCTCCCCCCAGAAAGACTGAAAAGATAACAGTTCTCTCCCACCTCGAAGTGGGATGTGCCGGGCTTGACTTGTCAGGCACTAAGCGGCAGCGCAACGCATTTTCACATTTTCGCTCAGATTAATAACAGACAACAATAGTTGCTGTCAGAGCGTTCAATGAAGAAGAAGAAGAAGAAGAAGAAGAAGAAGAAGAAGAAGTGTAAAGCAGTTAAAGAATCTTTGTAAATCGCCCTTGACTTTGACTCAACCAGCAGAGGGACACCTCAGTCGAAAGCTTGAGAGAGTGATAGTAGTGTGCTGCTTCAGAGACAAAATCCTTTGTGTACATACATACCTTTATACACGCAACCACATGGCTTTGTAGCATGGATTGTTTTTTTCTTTGTTATGTAAAGAAAGCAGTGAAAGACTTTATTCATCTCCCATCCCCTACTCTTCTCTTCTCAAGTGACCAAAGGTCTGTGACTTTAGAGACTTGGCCGACCAGCATAGGTTAGTGTGGAAAACTGAGCTGTTTGTGTCACATCACCTAGTATATAGGCGTTGGACATGGCATTGTCTCAATCTTCTTTTGTCCGTCACAGGCCAAGGCAAAGTCAGAGGAGCTCCTTCCAGGCCAGCCTAGAACGCTGCTGAGTCCCTGTGGTTCTCCTTCTGTCTGCTAGAGCAGTGTCAGAGCATTTTCTGGCTGAAGCTTTGGTCTCTTGGCTACGACAGTCTGGTGTGAACACTTCGTAATGATGACTAAAGATGTTTCTCGTTTCTTCTCCCCTATAAACATGCCTATGGAAAAGGAAACCAGACTGCCGAGCACGCTATTCAGCGACCTAAGGAAGCTCGTGTAGCCCACGGAGATAACCTTACAAACCAAGCTGTAGGGCCCACAAGAGGAGCTGGAAAGGACTTGCCATTAGTTTTCCCACAAACATATCAAAAGGTGTAAAAAGCGAACGAGAGAAGAGAAGAAGACTAAAGATGTTTGAAGCATCTGAACCTCCTTATACCTCATCTCCATCCCTTCCCCGCTTTTTTATGCCTCTCCTTCAACCCCCCCCCCCTTCCCCCCACCCTCCACTCTCATCCCCTCTTCTCTAATGAATCGGGAATTCTGTCTTGTAGTCAGAATTTTGGTTGATTTCAACGTCCATTTCTTTTTGCTGTTTGTTTTTGTTTTTCGTTCCTTGGCTTAGAGCTCCGATGTTCACCCATGGTGAACCGTTTTTTTACCCACACGTGAAGGTAGCCGATTTCGACTTTGGGGATGTACAGTAATTATGTTCCTGTTTCCGTAACGCACTTAACGGTGACATGTTTCTTTTCTCTTCTCTTCATTGCTTTTCTAATTTTTTACAATTTCTTTTCTTTGCTTCTTTCTTTACTTTCCTTTCTTTGCTTCTTTCTGTTCCTTTCTTTTTTTTTTTTTTGTTCTCTTTTCTTTGTATTTTATTCCTTATTTCATTTTGGTTTCGGTTTTTCCTTTTCAGTTTTTCTTCTTTCTTTCCTTTCAATCAAAAATTCGTTTGGGGAGG
>CM054137.1:43131616-43154116 GCA_028751875.1 Rapana venosa
GTGTGTCTGTGTGCGCGTGTGTCTGTGTGTGTGTGAGTATTATATATGTCTATGTATATAATGTCTGTGTGTATCTTGTTGTCTGTCTGTATGTCTGTCAACCTGTCAGTGTCTGTATGGTATTGGGTTTGCGCGTCCTTAATGCGTACCTGCTCTTGCTCTACATTTTGATTCTGAAAAAAAGCAACCATGTTTACAGTGTCCATGCACGCACGCGCACTCTCACGCACAGGCGCGCACTGCACTAGTATTTAACCGTGTATGCGCGCACATATATACATGTACGCACGCACACATACACGCACGCACACACATACATACATACATGTATACATACATACATACATATATTATTACATATATACATATATACATACATCCATACATTCATACATACATGCATACATACATACATACATACATACATTCATACAAATATGCAAACATACATACATACATGGGCGTGCGCACGCGTGCGCACCCACGCACGCACACACTAGATCACACTGCTTCACATTTATGTGCACACGGAGCATGCAAGTGCGCGTGCACACATACTCATACATACATACATACATACATACATACATACATACATACATACATACATACATACATACATACATACATACGTACACGTAGCGAATCAACTCTGGTTCATATGTAAACGCACGTGTGCCTATGTATGAGAGTGTGCGTTTGTGTGTGTATGTGTGTGAGTGTATGTGTGTGTATGTGTGTGTGCGCGCGCATGCCTGTGTGTGTATGTGTGTGTGTGTGTGTGTGTGTGTGTGTGCGCGCGCGTGCGCGTACGCACTCGCCCCAGTGCGTTAAGATACCTCAGTTCAGGTTCAAGTCTACGTCTATCAATGAATTCATCAATATATTAACTCCCTCTCTTCTCCTTGCTTATTCCGTCAGTGAAGACGGTAATTAATTGCTATCGACTTTCTCTTCCGCTCTTTGCAGTCTAGAATAACTGGGCTTCCATATATTTCCTTGCGCGCGCGCACTCACACACGCACACTCACTCACATACATACACACACTCACTCATTCACTCACTCACTCAATCACATACATACACACATACACGCGTACGCGCGCGCACACACACACACACACACACACATACACACAGACACACGCGAACACACACACTCACTCACATACATACACACACTCACTCATTCACTCACTCACTCTCTCACATACATAGTGTACATACACACAGACACGCGGGGGCGCGCGCACGCACACACACACAAACACCCCCCCCCCCCCTTTTCTTTTAAAGATTGAATGTTCATTAACTTTCTGTGATCAATGTTGTTGTTTTCCTCTTCTCTTTATTGCTGTTATAATCAAATGGCTCGTAGCAATTCCTCTGCTAACTGAGAAGACAGAGCTAAAGTATTGATACTGGTAGTGGTACACACTCACACACTCACACACTCACAATCACACACACACACACACACTCACATACACACACACTCACACACACACACCACACACACACACACACACTCACAATACACTCACACCACACTCACACACTACACACCACACACACTCACACACACTCACACACACACACACACACACTCACATACATACTCACACACACACACACACTCACATACACACTCACACATACGCACGCACGCGCGCGCATGCACGCACGCACGCAGGCACGCGCGCGCGCACACACATACACACACTCCACCCGGCCGTCTGTTCCTCTCTCTTTCTATCTCTCTCTCGGCCACCACCACCCCCCCACCCCACCCCAACATTTTAAATTTTATTCCGGTGTGTCGGTCTATCTGTCGGTCTGTCTGTCTGTCTGTCTGTCTGTCTGTCTGTCTGTCTGTCTGTCTGTCTCTCTCTCTCTCTCTCTCTCTCTCTCTCTCTCTCTCTCTCTCTCTCTCTCTCTCTCTCTCTCTCTCTCTCTCTTCTCTCTCTCTCTCTCTCCTATGTACAAAAGATCCGTTGTGGTATTTCTTAATTAACGTCAGATCATTTTTTGGTTTAGTGTTGTGTTTTTTATCCAGCGTGGTAACAATTAGTAAGACAGTTTTTTGCAATCGACTTTTATCAAGCCACTCACTCACGCAATTACACACCATTTCGATTTTCTGTTGTCTTAGTGCCGAAGAGAGGGTCGAACACGTCGGTCATTAGCATTCCCTGTTTAAGCTGTAAGCGTATGACTTGACTTGACTTGTCTTGCCTTCTTCCTGACTTCTCGAGGAGTCGGTGAGAGACTGCACTGAATTTTGGTCAGACAGTAGTATTATGTCTAGAGCAAGTTTGAACCTGGTATACAACCTTCTCCGGTCATTTTTATAGAGAAATTTGTCTTTTCTTCGACTAGGGCTCCGAGATTCACCATTGGTGAGATTTTGCGTATGCGACCTGCCATTTTAAGGTAGCCGCATAACAGCGTCAGAGATGAAGGCTAAACACGACAACACCAGTGAGCATATATATATATATATATATATATATATATATCTTTTTATATATGTATGTATATATATATACACAATATATATATATATATATATATATATATATATATATATATATATAATATATATATATATATATATATATATATATATATAGATATAGGGGACGGGATAGCTCAGTGGTCGGAGCACTCGCTTTCTCCCAGCCAAGTTAAGCAGTGTCGAGAGTGTTTACCAGTTGGATGGGTGACCGTTTGCGCACCTTGGCTTCAGTACAGTTCCCCCAGTTCACCCAGCTGTAAATGGGTACCTGCCCTCTTTAGGGTCAGGGAAGGTAAAGCAGCGAGGGAGAGGAGATGGGCGCCGCCCTCAATATGCTGACCCTAGAGAAGTGAGGTCTCTGACGCCTCGCTCCCCTACGACCTTATAGGTTGTGGGACTCCTTTACCTTATATATATATATATATATATATATATATATATATATATATATATATATATATATAGTGTGTGTGTTTTGTTTTAAATTTTAGTATGTGTGCAAGATGTTCTGCTTGTGTTCGCACACGGGATGTGTTGGTTTATAGTCTCACCCGAAGGACTATTGGGGGGAGTTAAGTGGAATTGGTACTGGCGTTAGTTAACTCCAGAGTGAAAATCCCCTTGAACGCAGCATGTCTCAGTGGTGTCTCGACAAGGTATATTATATACAAAGAAAAATCCGTTTTCAAATAAAAAGAAAGAAAAAGAACTGTCTACAGGTCCTTTCACTAAAAGCTAGGGAGTAGTCTCGAATCACCAAGGATGATAAACAGTTTTGGGTTGTTCATTTTTTTAAGTTTTGAACTCTGAATAATTAATTGTTAGCATTACCTTGTAAAAATTATAGTTATATAGGACTGGTGATTGATTCAGAACTGGACAGAGAGAGAGAGAGAGAGAGAGAGAGAGAGAGAGAGAGAGAGAGAGAGAGAGAGAGAGAGAGAGTGAGTGAGAGAGAGAGAGAGAGAGAGAAGAGAGAGAGAGAGAGAGAGAGAGAGAGAGATGTAGTGAGAGAGCTATTGAGACAAAAAACCACCAAAAAACCACAAAAAACAAAAAAAAAACACAACCCCAAAACGAAGAAGAAAAAAAAGCAAAAAGACCAAGACAATAACAGAGAGGTACAATGGCTGAGCTACAGACTGTACCGCCAACGACAGTCTTTTGGGACAACAAAACATTCTCCTCCTCCTCGTCCTCCTCTTCTCTCCTCCTCCTCCTTCTTCTCCTCCTCCTCCTCCTCCTCCTCCTCACTACCACCACCACCACCACCATCATCCTCATCGCCAAAGCCCGCCCAGGACAAAAACTTCGCCTCGGTCTACCTTCAGCACGAGGCCACGCACGCGCTGTGGCTGGTGGTGCCTCCAGTGCTGCTGCTGCTGGGGTGCTTCGGGAACGTCATGACCATCCTGGTGATGCGCCGCATGCGCGCTTCCCCATCCACCGCCTGCCTCTCCGTCTACTTCACGGCCCTGGCCCTGTCCGATCTCTGCCTGCTGTGCACCACCGTGGCCTGGTACTGGCCCGAGATGGCCTTCGACCACCCCGTGTCCTACTTCCACGACCTCTCCTGCACCGTGCCCTACTTCCTCAGCGGCGCGTCCTCCATGACGTCGTCGTGGTTCTTGGTGGCCATGACGTCGCAGCGCTTGACGTCGGTGCTGGCGCCGCTGCGCGTGGGGCTGGTGTGCACGGCGGGGAGGGGGAAGGTGGTGACGGCCGGCGTGGCCGCGCTGGCCTGCCTGACCAAGGCGCACGTGCTGTGGAACAACCACGTGGTGGTGGTGGTGGCGGGGGACGGGGAGTACGCGGTGTGCGCCAGCATCGACGAGGACGCGGCCTACGTGCACAGGATGCTCGACCTCTTCCTGGTCTCGCTCCTCCCCTTCCTCTTCCTCATCCTGGCCAACTCGGTCCTCGTCCTTCACGTGCTGCGGTCCGCTCGCTTCCCTGGCCGAGCGGCGCCCAAGAGCGGCCTCCCGGCTAAAGCCTGGCGCGTGTCCTCCATGACCACCACCCTGATTCTGACCTCGGCGGCCTTCCTGCTGCTGACCCTGCCCTGGTGTTTGCTGTCGGTGTACCTGGCCCGGGCCGGCTTTTACGAGGGGCAGGTGGAGGACGAGGGCCAGAAGCAGGCGCTGGCGCTGGCGGAGACGGTGTGCGTGCTCTTGTGGACCTCCAACAGCGCCGTCAACTTTTACATCTACGTCCTGGGCGGTAGGAAATTCCGGCAGGAAACCAAGAGGTGTTTGTGTCTGCCTTGCCGGCGTTAAGTTCACTGACCAGACAGAAAGAATCGTCTGGTTGGGGGAAGAATGGGGGGCTCGTTCCAAACTGCTTCTGTCGGGGGCTTCTCTCTGTTCCCCTTCGTCAAAAGTCTACGTGTGACAGTTTCATGATTGTTCCAGCCTCAAAAACGCGCTTCTTTCTTGTCTGATGTCTTCCCTTCATTGTCTTTTCTCCTACTTTTCAACAGCTACCTTCATCTCCACAATTCTACCTAAACGTGTTGTGTGTGTTGTGTGTGTGTGTGTGTGTGTGTGTGTGTGTGTGTGTGTGTGTGTGTGTGTGTGTGTGTGTGTGTGTGTTGCGTGTGTGTGTGTGTGTGTAGGGGGGTGGGGGTGTGGTTTTTGTGAGTATGTGCGTGCGTGTGTATGAGCATAAATTTGATATACGTTAATTATAATTAGTTGTGGAAGGTTGTATGTGTGTGTAAATGATTTGAATGCAAGTGCTTCGATTTGTTTGGTTTACAAGATTCAGCGCTGTTTAAGTACCATGTATTATTATTATTATTATTGTTATTATTATATCATCATATTTCTTTTCTTTATGGATTATAATAATAATAATAATAATAATGTATGGAATTTATATAGCGCTGAATCTTGCAAAGTAAACAAATCAAAGCGCTTGCATTCAAATCATTCACACGCATGCAACCAGCCATAAATATCAAGATGAACAAATATCAAATTTATATACACAACACACTTAGGTGGGGATGGTGGAGGTGAAGGCAGCTATTGAGAAGTAGGAACAGATAACATGGGAAGATCTCGAGTAGAGTATAAGTGCGTTTTGAGGCTAGATTTGAAAGAATCAAATGAAGGCTTTTGGCGAAGTGGAAGAGGGAGGTCGTTCCATGTGGAGGGACCGGAAACAGAGAAAGAGCGACGGCCAACAGTGGTTTGTTTAAATCTGGGTGTCCGAAAGCACAAGGCGTCTACAGATGAACGAAGGGAGCTATACTCTAATCATCACTAAAAATTTTATGCTGTTTAAGTTGTTTTTTTAAAACAAACTTTAGCCGTCTTTTCCTTAACAAAGGATAATTATACGGTGTTGGCTTTTGTCGATGTGACTTTATCTACCCCAAACTAGTGTATAAATGTTTGCAAAAAGAAGGGGAAACTCGAGAAGGTACCAACAAGAAGCCGTAGAGCATTACAGTTGCTGCAGCTGCCGTTCTAGACTAATCACACCATGGTTAACATACTGCACATTAACTTGGCCTGTGTGGAAGGTGACTGACTTTCCACGTCATATAAAATCCCTCAACAAAGAGCATCACCTTTTAGCAAGAAAGAAGGGTGGTGGCCGGACGGTTAAGTCAGACGTTCACCTTGCCTAACAAGCAAACCACGAGGTTCTGGGTTTGATTCCCAGCCTCGCCCTTCTTCTTCCTCATTTTTTGACGGGAAAATCGCACTGAATGTCAAGTATTTGGTGGGAGACTCTAAACCAGTCGGATTCCCGTGCGCTTACAGACTTGAGGACGTCAACAGAACCCATCACACTTGAAAATCGGAAAGAGCAGGGGAGATATCCCCCCGACTGTCCAGACAAAAGTTGATAGGTTCAATTTCCATCTGTATCCCCGAAGATGGAAAGCGGCTACCTTATTGTGGGGCCGGGGGGAGGGGAAGGGGGTATAGGTGTTCAGCCGCATACGCAAAAATCACACCTTAGAGTTGTAGCCGGAAACACCCCCCACCCTTTATCGTGGCGGTGTGCCGGTAGCTATGATCCTAAGGAGCACAACTCTGCTGTGGCCGTCCTTGTGTTGTGTCTCTCCATCTGAGGCATCACTGGGTCCTGGTATTCCTCCCTGTTGTGGAACTCATTCGCTTTACTGTGAGTAATAATAATAATATAATAATAATATAATAATGATGATGATGATGATGATAACAACAATAATAATAATAATAAGAAGAAGAAGAAGAAGAAGAAGAATGTATGGAATTTATATAGCGCTGAATCTTGAAAAGTAACAAATCAAAGCGCTCAGATGACTGGGTTTTTTTTTTAAATATCGAGGATACTGGAATAAGCACTCATGTGCTTTTTTTTTTACATCCAGTCCCCGTGTGTATGTGGTTTTGTAAATTTTGTCATCTGTTCCCACCGGCACACAATGGCCTACTCTTTCGAAAAGCGGAACAGGATTTAACATGTGCGCAAGATGTTCTGCATGCGTTCGCACACGGGACCTCGGTTTATAGTCTCATCCGAAGGACTTTGACATTCAGTTCGATTTTTTGGGTCAAACTTTTGAGTACTTTTGAGATTGAGTACACTGACTTACCTCCACTCTCGCTTTCTATTACGAATGAAGTCTATGAACTTTGAAGGAATGTCATATTGGATGAAGGCAGTCTTTTGGTGTTCTGCCCCATCCTCTGTGACGTTGCATTCCTCCTGTTCTCCCGCCCGGTCATTCTGAGCTTCCCACCCCCAGCCACACCCAGCCAGGCTTGTCCTGTTTTATCCTCAGAAGCTGAAGTCCCCAGGAAGTTTATAAAAGCGCTTTGATTTGTTGCTTTACAAGATTCAGCGCTATATAAATTTCATACATTATTATCATTATTATTATTATTATTATTATTATTTTAATTATTATTATTATTATTATTATTATTATTATTATTATTATTATCATTATTATTATTATTATTAGGCTGCTGTGAGACCACCAGCCAGAAGAGCCCTCGCACTGCCGCTGGGTCACTTAGGTGGTGTTCAGCAGTGCCTGTTCTGATCCGATGTGCGCCGAGCACCACCTGTGAAGCCCACTGTTGAGGACGACATTAAGTTAGTCGAGGAGACAGAACAGGGAGGATGTCCGCCTAGGATGCCCTCCCTCCCTCCTTCCCTCCCTCCCTCTCTCCATGCACTCTCCTCCCTCAACTGCCAGGTCATGACGGTCATCAGACGATCTTACTCACCTGGGAGCGTGGGAAGCCAACAAGCCAGAAGGTCCTCATGACGGGGTAGCTAGCCTAGTGGTCAGAACATTGCGCTCGCAATCTGACGACCCGGGTTCGATTCCCGTTCAAGGGGGATATTTTCCCCTGGAGTTAACATCAGTGCAGATGCCACTCTCCCCAAAAGTCCTTCGGATGAGACTATAAACCGAGGCCCCGTGTGCGAACGCACGCATAACATCTGGCGCACACGCTAAATCCTGTTCCGCTTTTCGTAAGAGCAGGCCATTGTGTGCCGGTGGGAACAGATGACAGAATTTACAAAACCGCATACACACGAAGACTGGATGTAAAAAACCCACATAAGTGCTTATTCCATTATCCTCGATATAAAAGAAGAAAATAAACGAATAAGAAATAATTGGAACCAGGGCAAACGGGCGCTTTAGAATCAAGGAACGTTCACTTTTATTCCGTGCTAGTTGGTGGTGATGAGGAATAGAATGATGATAATTGCATGGTAGTACACCAGCTTTTGAGACTATTTTGACAGTGCTGTATACCTACGCTTCCTATCATAGAATATTCTAGGGTTAAGAGTGGCTGCAAGGATACCACACTTGGCTTCCTGTCTGTCCCAACACGAAGCAAGCTAGGTTTCCTGTGTAGACGCCATGTCTTGTCGCTTTCTCCCAGCTATCTGTCTTCTTTCTTTTTCTCCTGGGTTTAATGACTAGGTGGTTTTGACAATCCAGCGGAACGGATGACAAAATGTACAAAACTGCATAAACACGGGGTGTGGATGTAAAAAAAAGTACACGGGTGCTTATTCCATTATCCTTGAAATAAAAGAATAAAATAAAAGATTTTGTTAAAACCCGCTTATAACAAAACTATCGAGAGACGGGAGTATTCGGGGTCCTAGGAAAGACTGTAGTACCCTTCCTTCCCACTGTTGAATGGTGTGTGACTTCAGCAATTGATGTGATGTATTGCCGAGAATCGTGTAATAATAATACTTTGAACGTCTCCATAATTTGAAATCGAGTCAGTTCCCTTCTTTGTATACAACTCTTCCCCCGTGGGGATGCCGGGGTGCCTGTCAGTATAAATAGCATCCCCACCTTCTGGAAAGGTTGTGCTTGAAATTTCCTCTTTTCTATCACTCTCTCTCTGTTTCTGCCTTGTTTCTCCTCTTTCTGTCACCTCCTTCTTGTCTATTTTCTGCCATCTTGGTACATAATCGATTCTCCTGTCTTTTTTCCAGAAAGACTTTCAAGATAACTGTTCTCTTTTATGCCGAGGTCGGATGCGCTGGGCCTGACTTGTCAGGCTATTAACGGAAGTGTAACGCATTTTCAGTCATAAGACGGGCAACAATAGTTGCTGTCTGAGCGTTCGACGAAGAAGAAGAAGTGTACAATTCATTAAGAACAGGACAATTAAAAAGTAAGTGCTGGACTGTCAGAGAGAAGAACAACAGGAGTATATCACATTTTGGGAGTATTTTGTGTTCTAAGCATTTCATCGTGATTATGAACAATTGTCTCTATTTTTTTCATGGGGAAGACATACTTTTAAAACGCAGATTCTGAAGTTTAGAGTGGAAAGAAATTATCAGTGCTGATTTAATTTCTAGTTTCTGAAGTTTAGAGTACACAGAAATTGTCAGTGCTGATTTAATTTCTAGTTTCTGAAGTTTAGAGTGGACAGAAATTGTCAGTGCTGATTTAATTTCTAGGTTTTGAAGTTTAGAGTGGACAGAAATTGTCAGTGCTGATTTAATTTCTAGTTTCTGAAGTAAAGAGCAGACAGGAATTGTCAGTGTTGATTTAATTTCTAGCTTCTGAAGTTTAGAGTAGGCAGGAATTGTCAGTGTTGATTTAATTTCTAGTTTCTGAAGTTTAGAGTAGGCAGGAATTGTCAGTGTTGATTTAATTTCTAGTTTCTGAAGTTTAGAGTAGGCAGGAATTGTCAGTGTTGATTTAATTTCTAGTTTCTGAAGTTTAGAGTAGGCAGGAATTGTCAGTGCTGATTTAATTTCTAGTTTCTTAAGTTTAAAGTAGACAGAAATTGTCAGTGCTGATTTAATTTCTAGTTTCTGAAGTTTAAAGTAGACAGAAATTGTCAGTGCTGATTTAATTTCTAGTTTCTGAAGTTTAGAGTGGACAGAAATTGTCAGTGCCGATTTAATTTCTAGTTTCTGAAGTTTAGAGTGGACAGAAATTGTCAGTGCTGATTTAATTTCTAGTTTCTGAAGTTTAGAGTGGACAGAAATTGTCAGTGCTGATTTAATTTCTAGTTTCTGAAGTTTAGAGAATGCAGGAATTGTCAGTGCTGATTTAATTTCTAGTTTCTGAAGTTTAGAGTATGCAGGAATTTTCAGTGCTGATTTAATTTTCTAGTTTCTGAAGTTTAAAGTAGACAGAAATTATCAGTGCTGATTTAATTTCTAGTTTCTGAAGTTTAGAGTACACAGAAATTGTCAGTGCCGATTTAATTTCTAGTTTCTGAAGTTTAAAGTAGACAGAAATTGTCAGTGCCGATTTAATTTCTAGTTTCTGAAGTTTAGAGTGGACAGAAATTGTCAGTGCTGATTTAATTTCTAGTTTCTGAAGTTTAGAGTGGACAGAAATTGTCAGTGCTGATTTAATTTCTAGTTTCTGAAGTTTAGAGCATGCAGGAATTGTCAGTGCTGATTTAATTTCTAGTTTCTGAAGTTTAGAGTATGCAGGAATTTTCAGTGCTGATTTAATTTTCTAGTTTCTGAAGTTTAAAGTAGACAGAAATTATCAGTGCTGATTTAATTTCTAGTTTCTGAAGTTTAGAGTAGACAGAAATTGTCAGTGCCGATTTAATTTCTAGTTTCTGAAGTTTAAAGTAGACAGAAATTGTCAGTGCCGATTTAATTTCTAGTTTCTGAAGTTTAAAGTAGACAGTAATTGTCAGTGCCGATTTAATTTCTAGTTTCTGAAGTTTAGAGTAGACAGAAATTGTCAGTGCCGATTTAATTTCTAGTTTCTGAAGTTTAAAGTAGACAGAAATTGTCAGTGCTGATTTAATTTCTAGTTTCTGAAGTTTAGAGAATGCAGGAATTGTCAGTGCCGATTTAATTTCTAGTTTCTGAAGTTTAGAGTAGGCAGGAATTTTCAGTGCTGATTTAATTTTCTAGTTTCTGAAGTTTAAAGTAGACAGAAATTGTCAGTGCTGATTTAATTTCTAGTTTCTGAAGTTTAGAGTACACAGAAATTGTCAGTGCCGATTTAATTTCTAGTTTCTGAAGTTCAAAGTAGACAGAAATTGTCAATGCTGATTTAATTTCTAGTTTCTGAAGTTTAAAGTAGACAGAAATTGTCAGTGCGATTTAATTTCTAGTTTCTGAAGTTTAAAGTAGGCAGAAATTGTCAGTGCGGATTTAATTTCTAGTTTCTGAAGTTTAAAGTAGATAGAAATTGTCAGTGCCGATTTAATTTCTAGTTTCTGAAGTTTAAAGTAGACAGAAATTGTCAGTGCTGGTTTAATTTCTAGTTTCTGAAGTTTAAAGTAGACAGAAATTGTCAGTGCCGATTTAATTTCTAGTTTCTGAAGTTTAAAGTAGACAGAAATTCTCAGTGCTTATTTAATTTCTAGTTTCTGAAGTTTAAAGTAGACAGAAATTGTCAGTGCCGATTTAATTTCTAGTTTCTGAAGTTTAAAGACTTAATTTCTCTAGCTGTGCAAGTTTTAGGGGTGGTCTTTTGATCAGCCTGGGTTTTGGTCCAGACATGTTCCGGTGCATTGTCTTGGCTAGTCATTTTCGAACAAACAGTGCCAGCTTGAGAAAACAGGATCACCAGTACGAAACCATGTATGCAAGAACCAAGAAGTTACTGACAGAAAGCAACGCTACATATGACGCTGCATGATGAAAGTTTGACCAAAATCTCCACTCATTAACCCAACTGAACATGATTAACTGGAAATGCTAACACTTGAATGAGATCATCTGCCAAAAAAGACACGAATGTTTGTTTTTCCTGTAAGCCACTAAGGACCGTAGAATGTTTGAAGTGTGGGATATATTCTGCTCTATGTTCATTCTTAGCTATCGATACTATGTTTTTGCTTGTGATATTCATGAATTTCTGTAAACGACGAAGAAGTGAGTGCTAGTTAAAAACAAAACTACATACCCAAAAATACATTAAAAATTTTCAAAAGATACGAACAACATAAACAGAGGCACTACTGAGTAGATTCTATTGACTCTACCAAACCGTTTGACCAACTTCATGAATAACTTCAGTGCCTAAACTTCAGTCTGGCTGTTGTGTCTTCAATGCTGCTTGGACAACAGAATGTTCTGCCAATAAACAATTATTCTGTTCCGAGACATTGCAGAATTCACCATGACCGTTGTCTGCAGTGCATCTCATTCCCTGCATCTCACACTGACCTGCGTTTGGGGGAATGGTAATTTTAGGAACAATAGACATCACCGCTATCAGACAGACTTAAACAGCGGCAGAGCACAGCCTTTAACGGGTGTAGAATATACTATTTAATGATACAGAATTATCTTAACAAGAACTTAAGTTGTGGTCTGTGAAGAAGTCCCTGGACTCAAAAATAATCAATGTGGATGGGTGTCTTACTTTGTTTTACTCCTGAAACAGTTGTGCCGGAACTTGTTTGTTCCCCTCATCCAGTAGACCATGAGTGGTGGTCTGGGTGCTAGTCTTTCGGATGAGACGATAACCCGGGGTCCAGTGTGTTGCACATAATTATTTAGCGCAGGTAAAAGAACCCACGGCAACAAGAGAGTTGTCCCTGGCAAATATTCTGTGAGAAAAAAGCCACTCTGGTAGGGAAACAAATACAGTTGCAGACAGGAAAAGGAACAAAAATAATGGGTGGCGCTGCTCTTGTAGCGACGCGCTCTCTCCGGGGAGAGCAGCCTGAATTTCATGCAGAAAAATCTGCCGTGACTTACAAGTGGTATGAAATGAAATTAAATAGGAAATGAAGTGTGTGTTTGTTTTTGTTTTGTTTTGTTTAATGTCTATTCACTACATGGTGATTTAGACACACCCGCATTCACACCAAAGTACCTATTATTACACACCGCATCTCTCTCCTCTCTCTCCTCTCTCTCTCTCTCCTCTCTCTCTCTCTCTCTCTCTCTCTCTCTCTCTCTCTCTCTCTCTCTCTCTCTCTTTTTCTTTCCCCTACACGCACCCACATCCACACACACATAAGTATATAAATATATACATATATATAAATATATATATATGTATATACATATATATAAATATAAATATATATATATTATATATATATATGTAATTACAGTAAAGGTTTTACAGGTGAAGAATATATGACTTCAGCAACTGACACTATGAATTGCTGAGAGTCATATAAAACTTCTTGACTAGTGGCATATTTCTTATGAATATCTAAACCTCTCCTTTTATACATGTCAAGAAGAATTGGGCAATCAAACAACAAATGGTGGACTGAAAGTGGAATAGAACAACAACATGTTACATTTTTTGAATATTTAGTATTCCGTGCATTTAATCTCAGTTTATGTATTAGAATTTCTAATTTCCGTGGGCAAGGAAACTGTTGATAATGTTTTTCTATAATCTTTGAATGTATGCATTTCATTAACTTAGAATGAATTTCATAAGACGACAATGCAAGATTAGAATCAAACACTTCAGTACTGTATTCAGAGGCACCTTGTTTTGCCAAAGAATCAACCAGCTCATTCGAATAAATTCCACAATGAAGTGTGTGTGTGTGTGTGTGTGTGTGTGTGTGTGTGTGTGTGTGTGTGTGTGTGTGTGTGTGTGTGTGTGTGTGTGTTGTTTGTGTCTGTCTGTCTGTCTGTCTGTGTGTGGTGTGGTGTGTGTGTCTGTCTGTGTCTGTCTGTGTCTGTGATTGTAAACGATGCTAACACGGACGACAGACTGGATCAGGCAGCTCATACTACACCTTTAAATCTTCGGGGTTGGTGGCGGTATTCCTGCCTATTCCACAGTTCCACATAAAGACGGGCTGTCACCAACAACTCGGAGAGCGCAGGTGCTTTTTGCTTTCATCTTCCGTATTCCCCCGTAGGGATGCTAGGGGTCTGTCGGTATAAATAGCATCCCCACCTTCTGGAAATTCTCTGCTTAGAAATGTCTTCTTTTCTATCACTCTCTTTGTTTCCGCCTTGTTCCTTTTCTTCCTGTCACCTCCTTCTTGTCTATTTTCTGCCTTCTTGGTCCATTCTCCTGCCTTTTTTCCCCAGGAAGGCTGAAAAGATAACAATTCTCTCTTATGCCGAAGTCAGATGCGCTGGGCCTGACTTGTCAGGCGCTTAACGGCAGCGTGATGCATTTTCGCTCATGTAGCGGACAACAATAGTTGCTGTCTGAGCGTTGGACGACGAAGAAGAATCTTCCGTATACGGACATTTTGACTCCGCTCAGCCCAGTCTCATCCCCTTACAGTCAAAACTATCACACCTTCAGACTGGGCAGTCCACAGGGAATGAACAGTGTTGGGCCACCGTGAGGCCACCAGCGAGAGGAAAGCCTGCACTTTCGCTGGGTCACTTCGGTGGTGCTCAGTGGTGCCTGTTCTGAGCCAGCATGCACAAGACTTGGAGAGGTTTTTTCCCCCTGGAGTTAACGTCAGTGCCGACTCCACCTCCGCGAAAGTCCTTCGGATGAGACTATAAACGCAGAACATCTTGCACACACGTTAAAATTCGTTTTGCCTTTCGGAAGAGTAGGCCATTGTGTGCCTGTCGGAACGGATGACAAAATTTAAAGAAACAACACGCATGCACTTTGATGTCGTGTTTAGACATCAGGCCTGAAGTCGGACAGTGGCTGCCTCAGAGGCGGGCAAAGACGGTCGCATACGCAAAATATCACCATCGGTGAACCTAGCTGAGGAATGAAAACGAATATTTTTGAAGTTCTCCAAAACTGGGAGCTTTCACTTTATGAACAGTTCACATCAAAGAAGACAATCATCAAATCAATGGCCCGACCCAGAGTAGAGAAGGACGACTACCACTATCTCAAAAGAGAAGAACAAGACATAATTCTAAGACTCGCACTGGACACAACAGGCTAAATCACCACATGTCCACAAAGCTGAAACTCGTCCTTTCTCCTCTGTGTGCCTGTGGCAAAGAAAACCAGACTGGCGAGCACATTCTTCAGAGGTGCACACTATTCAGCGACCTGAGGAAGAATGTGTGGCCGAGAGAGATAACATAACCCTGCAAACCAAGCTGTACGGCCCACGAGAGGAGCTGGAAAGGACTTGCCACAATTTCTCCCAAACACATCGGACGGTGTGAAAAGCGAACGAGAATAGAAGAGAAGTGTCCTTTTACGCTAAAATCTGAACGATAATGCCAATTTAGTGTACAAGTACTTTTCTTTATCCTTGACTGACAGAAGGATCCTCGTTCTGCTGGCATTAGTAAACAGTAATTGTTGCTATGGTATGATCGTCAGATTTGTTCGAAAATGGTCTGCATGGGGGAAAAATATTTGAAGAGAAGGAAATGGCACAAACTCAACATTAACAGAATGAACATATTTCTCAGTGTATCTTTTTCAGTCTCTGTATCTTTTACTCTGTCTGTCTGTCTGTCTGTCTGTCTGTCTGTCTCTCTCCTCTCCACTCTCTCTCTCTCTCTCTCTCTCTCTCTCCTCTTCTCTCCTCTCTCTCTCTCTCGCGCCGCGCGCGCGCGCGCGCGCGCGCGCGTACATGTGTGTGCATGTTTATATGTGTGGGCGTGATGCACTATCACCTACATACTTAATTGTATGCGTGCGTCGTGTTGTGCATGTGTCCTGCGTCACACACGCACAAGCTCGCGCGCACTTGTGTTTCTGTTGACTGTGTCTGTGCGGGCGTGTGTGTGTGTGTGTGTGTGGGGTGTGTGTGTGTGTGTGAGTGTGTGTGTGTGTGTGTGTGTGTGTGTGTGTGTGTGTGTGTGTGTGTGTGGGGTGTGCAGAAAAAAGGAGAGCAACTCTTAGTTTGGTTTGGGTTTTTTTTTAAATATTGCTTTCCTTATTTGGTATTAGACCAACTTGTTGACAATGTTAGATGCCAAATGTTGATCCTCTGAAAAAAACAAACCAACATCTGGAATCTATGACGAATTGAACCAAATATATCCTGCCTCTTTGAATGTTTATCTTTAAAGGACAAAAACTTGTTGACACTGTCTGACGTCAAACTGTGTTAAAAAAACCACAACAACAACCAAACCCAACAAACCCTTACCCCCAACTATATCTGGAACTGAAGAATGGAACAGAATGATATAAATTATACATAATATACATATATATATCCTGCCCGTATGTGTGGTTACAAAGGGGAGCTTGGTGAATCACTGTATGGATATGGGCCAGACAGGTTACGTGTGCGCCATGGAATGGGCCTCCCCCCCAAAAAAAAAACAACCCGGCATTTTGCGGAAGACCGCATGCAACAACCAACACATGGAATCCTTTTCAACCGGCGCCCTTGTGCGTACGTGTGAATGAATGGAAGGGGATGTCCAGAAACGTCTCTTTGGTAAAGAGCTCCTAGTGCTTTCTGAGTAATGTGTGGATGGGTGGGTGGGGGGTGGGTAGTGGTTGTGGTGTGTGTGTGTGTGTGTGTGCGTGCGTGTGTGTGCGTGTGTGTGTGTGTGTTGTAAAAGCTCCTCTTCTGAGTAATGAGCGCGCGGGGAGTGTGTGTGTGTGTGTGTGTGAGAGAGAGAGAGAGAGAGGGGGGGGGGGGGGACAGAGAGGGAGGGGGGGGGGCAGAGAGACAGAGAGAGAGAGACAGACAGGCAGACAGAGCATACTTTCAAATCGTCCCCAACATTAGTAAAGGAGATAATCCCGGTGTTTCAGATGCTATACAAATGAAACATGACAAATGAAACATGAGAAATGAAACATGAAAAATGAAACGTGGAATTCGAACATGAAAGAAAGCATTGACGTATTAGAGGTCAACCATTACAGGAGCGAAATAATCACTTTAAATTGTGTGCGTGTGTGTGCGCGCGCGAGTATGTGTGTGTTTGAGTGTGTATGAGTGTGTGTGCGTGCGTTTGTGTGTGCGTGCGCGCATGGGTGTGTGTGTGTGTGGGTGTGTATATGTATGTGTGTGTGCAACTGATTTGGCGTACACAGAGCTTTCTTGTCTGCACATGTGTAAATATTTTTCCTGTGAAAAAAAAGCTTGTTGATTCCTGTTCTTCATCTGCTGTGTAAGTTGCTTTTCTCGTGTCACGATTTTATTGAACAACTTTTGGTTTTAACCAGCTAGTCAATGAATACCTTTGGACAAGACTATAAACCGAGGTCCCCGCGTGCAAACGCAGGCAGAACATCTTGCGCACACGTTAAAAACCTGAAACTTGTTCTGCGTGAGGGAAGGGTAGGCCATTGGAAACGGATGACAAAGTTACAAAACCGCATCCACTCTGGGACGGGATGTAAAAAAAATCCGCGTGTGCTTATTCATTTTCCTCAAAATAAAAGAATTAAAAGGAAAATAAAACAACAACCCTGCATTGATACAGAAAAAAATAGGCTGAGATTGTCATTTGAACTATTACCACCCCCCTCCAAACACACACACACACACACACACACACGCTCCAAACCACAACAAAGAAAAGCAGGAGCGGCAGCATCAACAGTTTTCTTTGCTTACTTTTTTTTCCCTTTTCTTTACTTCGCTCTTTCCCTGTTTCTGGTCCGGTGATCTGGAATGACCTCCCTCTCTCCCTTCGCCAAAAGCCTACTTACGACACTTTTAAATCCGGCCTCAAGACATATTTATTCCAAATCTGATTTCCCCCCCTCTTGTTTCATCTCAAATCTATCCCTGCCTAAAACAGCCCCAAATCCCATCACCCTGCCAAAGTGTATAATCTGTGTGTGTGCTTACGTGCGTGCGTGCGTGCGTGTGTGTGTGTGTATGTGTGTGCCCGGTCGTAGCGTGGATAAAGTCGCCCGGCAGTTTTGCTATAAACTGCCTATCGGTGTCCTCATTCTGTCCCCATCAGTTTAATGCTCATTGTTTGGAATGCGTGAAATGCTCTGTGGTGTGTGTGTGTGTAGTGTGTGTGTGTGTAGTGTGTGTGTGTGTAGTGTGTGTGTGTAGTGGGGTGTGTATAGTGTGTGTGTGTGTAGTGTGTGTGTAGTGTGTGTGTGTGTGTGTGTGTGTGTGTGTGTGTGTAGTATGTGTGTGTGTGTTTCTGTTTTTGTTTTTTTCGATAATAAAAGCAGTTATCTGTGTGACAACCGCGCTTGTAGTCCTGTGAAATTAATTAGGTTAAGTGTGATGGTTTGGTTAATTGGATAGAAACCTGCCGTTGACACGAGTTTGTTATATGCATTGTAATATCTTAACTATCAGGTGAGATTCTCTCTCTCTCTCTCTCTCTCTCCTCCTCTCTCTCTCTCTCTCTCTCTCTCTCTCTCTCTCTCTCTTGTGCGCAGGCTCGCTTTATATTTGTGTAAAGCCCTTTTAGAATAAGAGATGTCTCGGTTTCTTAAGTCATATTTTTGTAACTGATTTTTGTTATGGTGGTGGTTGTGGTTATACAATAACATTTTGTTTCTTGTGCTTTTCCTTATTTTTTTCCTCACTAAAATACTAAGCAGTTCGGCAACCCCCATCACGTATGGGCCAATGGCCTTTTTGTGAATAAATCTTTGAGTTGAGTTCTCTCCTCCCCCCCCCCCCCCCCCCCCCCCCCCCCTTCTCTCTCTCTCTGTCTCTGTCTCTCTGTCTGTCTGTCTCCTGCCTCTCCCTCCCTCCCTCTCCCGTGCGTGTAACGACGTATGTACGCGCGTGCGTGTGTGTGTAATGCGTGCGTGCGCGCCTGTGTGTGTGTGTGATTTGGTTGGTTTATATGTTTTGTTTTTTTGTTTTTAGAGTTGGTATTTGGTTTAAAGCTTTGCTCTTGTTGTTGTTGTTGTTGTTGTTGTTGTTGTTGACCGGGGTGAAGATATATCTTTACCTCGTCATATCATTATTATTGCCGCTGTTGTTGTTGTTGTTGTTGTTGTTGACCGGGGTGAAGATCTCGTCATATCATTATTATTATTGCTGTTGTTGTTTGTTTAATACTGGTCTCTGCTCTGGATAAGAGATGACCCAGATGACCATCTTTAATTAACGAGGCAGTCAGCTGTGGTACAGTTCACAAACTAGATCGAGGAGTTTTTGTTGTTTGTTTGCAGAGCGAAAGGTGAAAAGGTAAAATTCATTCCATATACTGCTACACACTTACAACGAATTGTTTGTGGGGAAAAAAACCCAAACTTTTTTGTTTCGAAGTTTCTTCCTAAGTCGTGTTTAATGCACAGGAGTCAGTCACGGAGATATAAATACTGACGAAGTGTTCTCTGAAAAAACAACAACCCAACTTAACAACAACAACCCCCCTCCCCCCAAAAAACAAACAAAACAAAACAAAAACCATACCAACCAACCAACCAACCAACCAGCCAACAAAAATCCAGCTAGCATCCCTTCATGGAAAAACAGACCTTAGATGATAAAGTCTCCTGTGGGGATGCCGGGTTGCCTGTCCGTATAAAAATAATATCCCCATCTTCTGGAAATTCTGGGCTAGGAATTCCCTCTTTTCTATCCCTCTCTTTGTTTCTGCCTTGTTCTTTTTTTCTTCCTGTCACCCTCTTCTTGTCTATTTTCTGCCTTCTTGGTACCTTCTCCTGCCTGTTTTTTCCAGAAAGGCTGAAAAGATAACAATTCTCTCTCACGCTGAAGTCGGACGTTGTGGGCCTGACTGACTTGTCAGGCGCTTAACTGTAGCGCAGGGCATTTATGAGCCTTCGAGGAAGAAGAAGAAGAAGAAAAAGAAGAAAAAGGAGCAGAAGTAGAAGAAGAACGAGGAGGAGGAGGATTAATGGTGGGTAAACGGTTGCATATACAAAATCTCGGAGCTCTAGCCGAAAGACAACAACAAAAGGAAAGAAAAGGGACAAAAAGATGATCAAAAGATGAAAGACTGTATAATATAGGCTACACTGGAGAAGACAGCGACAGTCCCCAGTTTCTGTGTCCTGACTGAAGGACACACGTTGGTAACGTAGGTAGGTAGGTAGGCCCACATCACACTTCCATTGATGGGGGAGGCTTGCATCAGCCATTGTCCAGTCACTTGTTGATTCAGTGGGCTACTGAACGAGGATGTCATAATATCACGTAAAAACAATCGAAGCGCTTGACAATGGGGTGATCGGTTTAATGGGGGTGGATTGATGTAAAAGGAAGAATGATTCACTCTGTCACGATTTATTTCTATTATAATTATGATCTTGTGAGCACGGGCACGCGCGCGCGTACTCCTCATACACGCGCGCTCTCTCTCGCGCGCTCACACGCGCACACACTCACTCACTCACTCACACACACACACACTCACATGCATATACCTGTGCATTCATACATTCACACACGCACACATTCCTTCGGATGAGACTATAAACCGAGGCTCCGTGTTCGAACGCATGCAGAACATCTTGCGCACACGTTAAATCCTGTTCCGCTTTTCGGAAGAGTAGGCCATTGTGTGGCGGTGGAAACAGATGACAGAATTTACAAAACCGCATACGCACGGGGACTGGATGTAAAAAAGCACATAAGTGCTTATTCCATTATCCTCGATATAAAACAATAAGTAAATAAAATAAATAAAATTAATATAACAAAGTTTTGTCAACTAAAACATAATTTCTTTATTTATGTGATACCATTTTGAGTGAAAGAGCATTCATTAAAAGAAAGAACACAAGATTCAAGATTCAATTATTTACAACACTGAATTTGACGGAAACAGAAATATAGTCAACACACACACTCTCATAAAACACACTCTCTCTCCCCTTCCTCTCTCTCTCAACCCCTCCCTCCCTCATAACACACACACACACACACACACACACATACACTCACTCACACACGTGTACACACTCACTTCCCCCATCACCCCCCCCCCCCCCCCCCCAACACACTCAGACACATATATAAGCGCGCGCGCAAGCTCATACAATCGACGTTATGTTGACAATGAACCGCCGACATTCAATCAAATATAGACTCTACAATGTTCCTTAGAGAGAGAGAGAGAGAGAGAGAGAGAGAGAGAGAGAGAGAGAGAGAGAGATTGCGGCAGCATGACGCATGGCTGTAGTTAGATAAATCATAACAAGTATAGCCTCTGTGTGTGTGTGTGGGGGGGGGGGGGGGGGGATAAATTTAGCCACCACCCCCGCACTGCTCCACATCCTATGCACCCACAGCGACTGATAGTGACGCGAATTGTTCCTCACTGACATCATTGCCGCCGCCTCACTGGGTCCTCCTCCTCCTCCTCCTCCGCCTGTCTTGTATTTTAAACCAAAAGGCGGGAGTGTTTGTGTGTGAGAGAGAGACGGAGAGAGAGAGAGAGAGAGAGAGAGAGAGAGAGACTTCAGACTTAAGATAATTATTCAGATAGGTCAAAGCCCCTTCTGAAGGAGTGAAAACATACAAAAGCGCTAGAGAGAGAGAGAGAGGGAGGGAGTGAGAGAGAGAGAGAGAGGGACGGAGGTGGGGGAGGGGAGAGAGAAATAGTTTTGGACGTACCTACATTTTTGGTGATTTTTTTTTTAAATCTTCAGTCTGATTTTTAGGAGTCTCTACGTTTTCTAATTTCTCTCTCTCTCTCTCTCTCTCTCTCTCTCTCTCTCTCTCTCTCTCTCTCTCTCTCTCTCTCTCTCTCTCTCTCTCTCTCTCTCTCTGTGTGTGTGTGTGTGTGTGTGTGTGGACCTGTCTCTTTTCTCTTTTTTTCTGTCTCTGTAACTAACTCTGTGTGTCAAAGTCAAAGTCGAACTTTTATTTTCAGATGGTACATTGAATAAGCAGTGCATTTGCTTTCCCCCCATCAAGCCATCTATCTAAAGAGAAAAAAGAGAGAGAGAAAAGATGAGGAGGAGGAGGATGATGATGATGATGATGATGATGATGATGATGATGATGATGATGATAATAATAATAATAATAATAATATCAATATGTGTGTATCGACCTGTCTCTTTTCTCTCTGTTTCTGTCTCTGTAGCGCTCTCTCTCCCTCTATCTGTCTGTGCTTGCAAGTGTGTGTGTGTGTGTGTGTGTGTGTGTAATGCTTCTGGTATGGAAGTCATTTCATTCAGTGTCTTCCTCCCATGTCACTCACACGACTCAGCCTTTAAAGATAAAAATAAAAAAGGAAAAACCGACCTCTATCAATGAAACCTTTAGGCTAAAAGGACAGAGTTAACATTGTTGTAAAGCAGTGACCTGAGAGAGAGAAAGGAGAGAGAGAGAGAGAGAGAGAGAGAGAGAGAGAAGAGAGAGAGAGAGAGAGAGAGAGAGAGAGAGACAGAGACAGAGACAGAGACAGAGAGAGAGACAGACAGACAGATAGACAGAGGCACAGAGAGAGGAGGAGGGGGGGGGGGGGGGAGAGGAATGAATGAATTGAATGAATGAATGAATGAATGAATTAATTATTTAATTATTTAATGAATGATCTGCATTTTTCAAGGGTTACAGATATGCATTCACATACTTTTTTTCATCCGACCTTGCCCCGATTAGGGACTGTCAAGAAGAAGGAGGAGAGAGAGAGAGGGAAGGAGAGAGAGATGGGGGGGGGGGGGGGAGGGGGGCAGACAGAGTCAGATAGACAGAAAGACAGATTGACA
>CM054137.1:43184116-43209116 GCA_028751875.1 Rapana venosa
TGTGAGATTGAAATTACACACTACTGAATGAGAAAGTTTGCGCGTATAACTGGGTTTTTTTAAAAATACATCGCCATAATTATAGGTAGCCATACTCCGACTTCAGAGGATTTTTTTTCTCCTTTATAGAAGAGTGCAGGTTGCTTTCATGGTGATTTCCATGTGTGGGGAATGAGGTAGAGAACGCAATACTCTGGGCGACCCCAACCCCCCACCCCCACCCAACACACCCATACCCACCCACCCACCCACAACACACACACCCATACCACCCACCCACCCACCCACACACACACCCATAGCCACCCACCTACACACACTTACCCATACCCACACACACAACCCATACCCACCCACTCAGCCCCACACACACACCCATACCCACCCACCTACACACACACACCCATACCACCCACCCACACATTACACACCCATACTCACCCACACACACAACACACACACACCCATACCACCCACCTACACACACACCCATACCCACCCACCCACCCACCCACACACACACCCATACCCACCCACCTACACACACACCCATACCCACCCCTCACACACACACACACACCCATACCCACCACCTACATACACACACACCCATACCCACCCCCTACATACACACACCCATACCCACCCACCCACACACCCCCACCCACACACCCACACCCATACACACCCACACCCGTACCACCCATCCACACCCACACCCCCACACACACACTCACACACACACACGCACGACACACACACACACACACGCGCACACACGCACGCACACACACACGCACACACACGCACACACGCACGCACACACACACGCACACCACACACACGCACGCACACACACACATACACACACACACACACACACACTCACCCATCCACACCCACACCCATACCCACCCACACACCACACCCATACACCCATACCCACCCCATCCACCCCCCCCCCCCCCCCCACACACACACACACACACCCACACAAGTGCTTAAGCTGTTGTTTGTTAAGCTGAGGGACACACCACTCAGCACTAACGGGGAACAGATTCTTGGGGTAGAGGTGTGCTTTTGATGTCATCTTTGTTGTTGTTGTTGTTGTTGTATACATGTGATAATGGGTCGCTTGGTTTCATCCTTCTGTTCTCTGACAGTTCTAGGCCTACCCTATCATCTCCTACTTCTCTGTTCCTTCCTTCCTTCCTTCCTTCCTTCTGGTTGTCTGATGTCTGGTTTTGCTGCCTCTGTGTGTTATCGCAAATGCACTTTCCGTGTCTGTTGCTCTTTTACTTTCGGTCTTTTTCTTCTATCTATTTTATCATTTCTGTGCACCAAAGTGCATACGTGAGTGCTGTCGCTGTCTTGGGATTCGGGTTACGTTTATGTACATAACACACTCACACGCGAACGCACGCGCTCTTACTCTCGCACGCATAAACACATAGACGCATAAACTTATGTACGGACCCATGTGCACACACACACGCGCACGCACGCATGTACGCACGCACGCACACACACACATATCAAACATTATCCCCGGAGTCGGAGTACAGCTACCGTAATAGTGGGGGGGGGGGGGGGGGGGGGGGGGGGGGGGGGGGGGAGGGGGGGGGGGGGGGGGGGAACAGTCGCGTACGCAAAGCCTCACCATTGGTGAACGTCTGACGAGCTCTAGCCGAGGAACAGGAAGAAAAAAAACCCCAGGACATTATAATCTGAAGGTAGAGAGAGCTGCCTGGTTGGCAGTGGTGGTTTGCTGTCAATACAGTCTCTGTCTAATTTAACAGGATAGCTAGCTTACTCTGCCTGGACTCTGATGTAACCAAAGAGCAGGGAGAACAGTCAGAGCACCAAAAACTCCCTTTGAAAGCATCGGGTCCTACCAAGACACGAGTTCGGTGTCCATCTCCATTGTTTTGATTTTACCAGTATCTTTCTGAAGAGGCATAATATGTTATGTAACGTTGTTGTTGTTGTTGGCTTTGGTTGATTGGTTGGTTGGTTATTGGTCTTTGTTTGCTTGTTTGATTGTTTGTATATATATATATTATATATATATATATATATAATATATAAACATATATATATATGTAGTGTGTGTGTGTGTGTGTGTGTGTGTTTGTGTGTGTGTGTGCATCACACACGCACATACGCACGCACGCACGCTGCATGCACGTGCGAATACGTGCGCGCGCGCGCGCGAATGCATACAGATAGACAGACAGACAGACAGAGAGAGCGCAAGGCAAGGCAAGACAAGGCAAGGCAACATTTTTTATGGAGATGCAGACAGACAGAACGACTGACAGACCAAAAAAAAAAGACACAGACAGACAGACAGAGACAAAGAGACAGAGGGCATACACAAGACAATGCAAAACCTCACCCCCCACCCATCCCCACCCCTTCCCCTCCAAACAACCGACGACAACAAAGACTGACAGTATACACATCAGATTGCTGACACTGTACAGACCAAAGTCCACTGTCAGTTACCGCAGCACACTGAGTGAGCGAGTCCCCATGCCAACAGCCACTGCCATAACCATGATTAGTTTGACCGTCAGCGCCTGGGCTTTATCACAGTTCTTGATTAAACCATTGACGCTGGGGACACAACAGCAAGGTGAAAGGATGTATGACCAGTGGCTTTCCCACTCATGGAATTCCACTTTACAGCTTAGTCTTTAGTGATCGACTAGGACTCTCTGACTAGGAGGCTTGACTCGCACAGTCCTTATGTGCTGCAGCCCTGGGGGCTGGTTGGCCTTTGGAGAGCATCTCCAACGCTGACTGTCCTTATGCCCACTTGGCCGAGAGAGTGGGGATGTACTGTGGGCAAGGCATCTCCACTATAATCAAATTTCTGCCCAATTTCCGAAACAGCAGCTGCCTCCTCTGCTGTTTTGGAGTTCATCGTCGAAAACGACGGACTAACATACATACATACAGTTAGTAGTACAGCAACCAACCCCTCGCCAAGCAGATAGTATACAAGGGTACTCAGTCCTTCACACAGGGGTGACGGGATAGCCTAGTGGTTAGAACATTTCGCTCGCAATCTGACGACCCGGGTTCGATTCCAGTTCAAGGGGGATATTTTCCCCTGGAGCTAACATCAGTGCAGACTCCACTCTCCCCAAAAGTCCTTCGGATGAGACTATAAACCGAGGCCCCGTGTGCGAACGCACGCAGAACATCTTGCGCACACGTTAAATCCTGTTCCGCTTTTCGTAAGAGTAGGCCATTGTGTGCCGGTAGGAACATATGACGGGATTTACAAAACTGCATGCACATGGGGACTGGATGTTAAAAAAAAGCACATAAGTGCTTATTCCATTATCCTGGATATAAAAGAAAAAGAAAAAAAAAAAAAACCAACACCATGGCATAGTTTAATCTATGTGTCTATAGATAGATAGATAGATAGATAGATAGATAGATAGATAGATAGATAGATAGATAGATAGATAGATAGATAGATAGATATCAGGTATCATACACACCAAGACAGTCTACTGAAAAGATATAGAGTATCACTCACACACATACACACACACACAACACAAGACAACAGTCTATAAAATATCCGGGTCACACCTAGACACAGTCAAGTTTCTGCTGCATCTCATTGTTCTTTCTTGTCTTATTTTCATTGTGCATTGTGTTTCTCTCTGTATATCGTTTGCACTACCTGCCAGTCTCTTTCTTGGCCTTTGTGGTTGGCAGGGCTACAAATAACAGAACTGGATTGGATTGGATTTCCTGTACTTGCACTCACAGACCTCCTCATGAACGCTGGAAGGTGCGTGCGCTTTAGCGCGTGCTCGCACACAACACACACACACACACACACACATACACACACACACACACACACACACACACACACGCACCCCTACACGCGGGGACGGGATAGCCTAGTGGTTAGAACATTGCGCTGGCAATCTGACGACCCGGGTTCGATTCCCGTTGGAGGGGATATTTTCCTCTGGAGTTAACATCAATGCAGATTCTTCTCTCCCGAAAAGTCTTTCGGATGACACTATAAACCGAGGCCCCGTGTGCGAACGCACGCAGAACATCTTGCGCGCACGTTAAACCCTGTTCCGCTTTTCGTAAGAGTAGGCCATTGTGTGCCGGTGGGAACAGATGACAGAATTTACAAAACCGCATACACACGGGGACTGGATGTAAACAAAAGCACATAAGTGCTTATTCCATTATCCCCGATATGAAAGAATAAAATTTTAAAAAAAACATACATACACACACCCCTTCATTCATACACACATGTGTACATGCACGTGCACACACATCCACGCCCAAGACACCCCACTCCGGGGGATTTTTCCTCTGGAGTTAACTAACATCAGTGCCAACTCCATTCCCCTGAAAGTCCTTCAGATAAGACTATTAACCGAGGTCCCATGTGCAAACGCTCGCAGAACAACTTGCACACTCGTTAAAACCTGTTCCCTCTCTCAGCAGAGTAAAGTCATTTTGTACAGGTTGGAAGGAAAGACAAAGTTTGCAACACTACATACACACGGGGACTGGGTTTTTTTTTAAAAAGCACCAAAATACTTATTCCATTATCCTCGAAATAAAAGATTTTTTTTAAAAAAAGAAATAGACATTACAAATAAAGTCCCCCCCCCCCTTCCCCCGTGAGACCGACAACAACAAGGAATGAAAGTCAACACGTCAGATTGCTGACCCAGTACATACAGAGCAAAGTCTGCTTTCCCTTACCCAACACTGACTGAGTGAGTGAGTGAGTGCCCATGCCAACAGCCACTATCATTATGATTAGTAGCACAGCAGCTAACCCGTCACCAGGCAGACAGATACACAGGGCACTCATTTCTGCAGAACAGGGAGGCCCAGTTTGAACCCTTACATCGGGTATTACCCACACCAACACATTCTGAAAGATATCCGATATCGTAGGTACACGCCAACAACGCCAACACAAAAGTCTACTGTCGATCGGTGGTCTAAGAGATAAAACACCTGCCTAGAAACTGAGAGACCGCTGGTTCCAACCCCTTCTGGAGCCAAACTCCCCCCCCCCCCCCCCCCCCTATCGGTTAGATGAATGATAGTCTGGGTTCTAGTCTTTCGGATGAGATGATAAACCGAAGTTCTGTATCCAATGCACATTTAGCACAAACAAAAGAATCCACAGCAACATTTTATTTTTATTTATTTTGTTTAATTTATACCACTTTAAGTCACGTAAGATTTCTCTGCGTGAAATTCGGGCTGCTCTCCCCGGGGAGAGCTCGTCGCCACAAGAGCAGCGCCATCCAAGTTTTTTTCTTTTTTCCTGTCTGCAACTGCATTTGTTTCCCTATCAGAGTGACTTTTTTCTACCGAATTTTGCCAGGGACAACTCTCTTGTTGCAGTGGGTTCTTTTGCGTGCGCTGAATAATTATATGTAACACACGGGACCTCGGTTTATCGTCTCATCCGAAAGACTAGCGCCCAGACCACCAGTCATGGTCTAATGGATGAGGGAAAAGTTTCGGGCCCAAACGGGATTCGAACCACCGCACACTTCCGACCCGGACTTATCGCTTTCTAGACAGGCGCGTTACCTCTAGACCACCGACCACAAGAAAGTTGTCCCTTGTAAAATTATGTAGAAAAAAAAAGCCACTCTCATAAGAAAACATATGATACAAACAGGGTAAAAAATAAAAAAAAGTCTTAAATGGGTGGCGCTGATCCTAAGGCTACATACTCTCCCTGGAGAGAGAGAGAGAGAGAAGAGGAGAGAGAGAGAGAGGAGAGAGAGAGAGAGAGAGAGAGAGAGAGAGAGAGAGAGAGCAGAGAGAATTTCAGGTAGAGAAATGTTGCTGTGACTTGAAAGTGGTATACAATAACATACAAACAAGCCAAGATATCGTATGTGGTCCACACTAGCGCAGAATCAAAGAGATAGATACCGGGGCTATGGGGGCCCCGCTGTGCGGGGGTAGCCATGAGACGTGTTTTTAACTTTTGGCCGGGGTTTCCGTGTGTGGCACTTGGGGTGGTCGTCATTATCTGTGGTTGTTATCCTTTGGGGGGCTTTTTTTTTCTTGGTAATTTTTTTGTCCCTGCCTGTATCGTTGTTTGTCTCCCGTCCTGTCTCTGTTCCCCTCCTCTCTCTCTCTCCCCCTCTCTCCTCTTCCTTTTCTCTCTCTCTCCCCTCTCTCTCTCTCGCTTTTTTGCTTTTTTGATGTGGGTATGTTTTTTAAAAAGGGCAGACTGTAAGAGGGGCTTGGCCTAAAAATGGTTTTTTCCTTGTATATTAAAAAAATTATTAATTTCCAAATTCTTCTCTTTTCTGTCATTTTTGTTGCCGCCTCCAAAAGGGGGAAAGAAAAATGGGGGTTGATTGACGGGAAGGGCAAAATCAACAAACATCATCATCATCATCAAAATTTATCATCATCATCATTCAAACAAAAAACAAACACCCCAAAAACACGCGCAAAACACACACAACCCCGACACACACAAAACCCTTTACACAAACACGGGCCCCCCCCCCCCCTAAACACACAACCCCACACACACACACGGCCCCGCGCCTGTGTGTGTTTTTAGTGTGCGCTTTTTGTATGTATTTTGTATTCTGTATTTTGAAGTGTATTTTTTTTTGGTTTTTTTTTCTTTTTTATTGGAACCCCCCTTTTTAGGTAAAGGTTTAATAATGTAGGGTTCTTCAATATTACCATTAAAACATTTTTGGTTTTTTAGATTTGATGGCCCTTTATGGAAAAAAAAAACAAATGCTTCTTATTCAAAAGTACCCCAAAAGAAAAAAAAAAAGACTTGATTTTACCACACACCACCACCCCCATCCCCACTCACCCCCCAAACCCCCCCCACCCCCCAAAAACCCCCCACCTCCACCCCCAACACACACACAAAACAACCACACACCACAACACATTCTTTAAAAAAAAAAACTAGGTTACTTTTTACCCCAAACCCGCAAGGAAAATGACTCATCCCAGAGAGAGAGAGAGAGAGGGGAGGGGAGAGAGAGGAGAGAGAGAGAGAGAGAAGAGTGGGGAGAGAAAGCACCCCCACCCCCCCCCCCACCCCCCCCTCAAAGGGTGTTAGTTCCCCCGGGAGAGGTGGTGAAAAACAGACAAGGAACCCCTCCACTCCCCCCCCCCCCCCCACCCCCCTCCCTCATTCATTCAAAACCCGGGCCGCCCTGGTGGAAATTTTGGGGATCTCGTTGCTCAGCAAGAAGATCCAACCCCCACCCCTGTTATTTTTTGTTTTTTTTTTAAAAACCCCGGGGTGGAGTGGCTTTGTTTTTGGGTCTGAGCCCAGCTAGCCTGTCAAAGGGGGATTGGGTTTTGGTTGGGGTGGTGGTGGGGGGTGGTGGTGGTGGTGGAGGGGGTGGGGGGGTGGTGGGGGTGGTGTTTGGGGGGGGGGGGTTTGGGGTGGGGGGTGGGGTTTTGTAACCCGGGGGGGGGTGGTGGGGGTGGGGGTGGTTGGGGGGGGGGGGGGGGGGGGGTTTGGGGGGGGGTGGTTTGGGGGGGGGGGGGGGGGGGGTTTTGGGGGGAGGGGGGGGGGGGGGGGGGGTTGGGGGGGGAAGGGGGGGGGGGAGGGGGGGGGTGGGGAGGGGGGGGGGGGGGGGGTAAAAGGGGGTGGTTGGGTTTTGGGTGGGGGGAGTGGGGTGGGGGGTGGGGGAAAGGGGGGGGGGTGTGGTGGGGGGGGGGGGTGGGGTGGGGGGTGAAAAGGGGGTGGGGGGGTGGGGGGTTTGGGGGGGTTTGGGGGGGTGGGGGGGGGGTGGGGGGTGGGAATTTTCAGGGGTGGGGGGGTGGGAAAAGGGGGGGGGTGGGTTGGGGGGGGGGGGGGGTGGAAAGGTTTGGGGTGGGGTGGGGTGTGAAAGGGGGGGTGGTGGGGTTGGTGGGGTGGGGGTGGTGGTGGGGGGTGGTGGGTGTGATGGGGGTGGTGGGGGGGGGGGGTGGTGGGGGTGGTGGGGGGGTTGGGGGTGGGGGGGGTGGTGGGGAAGGGGGTGGGGTGGGGGTGATGGGGGGGTGGTGGTGGTGGGGGGGGGTGGGGTGGTGGTGGGGAAGGGGGGGGTGGGGTGGTGGTGGGGTGGTAAAGGGGGTGGTGGTGGTGGGGAAAGGGGGTGGTGGTGGGGGGTTTGGGGGTGAAGGGGGTGGGGGGGTGGGGGGGTTTTGGTGGGGTGGGGGTGGGGGGGGTGGTTTGGGGTGGGGTGAAGAGGGGGGGGGTGGTGGTGGTGAAGGGGGGGGTGGTGGTGGTTGGTTTGGGGGTTTTGAAGGGGGGGGTGGGGGGTTGGGGGTTGGGGGGTGGTGGGTGGGGTGGGGGTGGGGGTGGTGGTGGGAAAGGGGGTTTGGGGGTGGGGGGGGGGGGTGGGTGGTGGTGGTGGTGGTGGTGGGGTTGGGGGGGAAAAAGGGGGGTTTGGGGTGAAGGGGTGGTGGGGGGGGGTGGGGGGGGGTGGTGGTGGGGGGGTGGGTGGTTTGGGGGTGGTATGAAGAGGGGGGGTGGGGGTGGTGAAGGGGGGGTGGTGGGGGTGGTGGTGGTGGGTTTTTGGGGGTGGTGGGTGAAGGGGGTGGTGGTGGGGTGGGGTATTTAAGGGGTGGGTTGGGGTGGTGGTGGTGGGTTTGGGGGTTTAAGAGGGGGGGGTGGTGGGGGTGAAGAGGGGGGTGGTTTGGTTTGGGGGGTGGGGGGGGGTTTGGGGGTGGTGAAGGGGGGGGGGGTGGTGGGGGTGGGGGTTGGGGGGTGGTGGGGAAGGGGGTTTTTGGTGGGGGGATGAAGGGGGGGGGTGGTGGGGTGGGGTGGTGGGGGTGGTGGTGGTGGTAGTGGGGAAAAATGGGGGTTGGGGGTGGGGAAGGGGGGGGTGGGGGGGTGGTGGTGGTGGGGGTGGTGGGGGTGGGGGGGTGGGTGGTGGTGGTTTAAAAAGGGGGGGGTGGGGTGGGGGGGGGGGGGTGGGGGTGTGGTTTTGGTGGGGTGGGGTTGGGGGTGGTGGTGTGGGAAAGGGGGTGGTGGGGGTGGTGGGTGGTGAAAAAAGGGGGGTTTGGGGGTGGTGGGGGGTTTGGGGGTGGGGTGGTGGTGGAAAGGGGGTGGTGGGGTGGTGGGGGGGTGGTGGGGGGGGGGTGGGTGGTGGTGGTGGTGAAGGGGGGGGGGGGTGGTTTGGGGGGGTGGTGGTGGGGTTAAGGGGGGGGGTGGGGTGGTGAGAAGGGGGGGGGGGGTGGTGGGGTGGTGGTGGTGGGGGTGGTTTGGGGGTTTTGGGGGGTGGTGGGGTGGTGGGGGGGGTGGTGGTGGTGGTGGGGTGGGGGTGGGTTGGGGTGAAAGGGGGGGGGGGTGGTTTAAGGGGGTTGGTGGTGGTGGGGGGGTGGGTGGGGGTGGGGGTGGTGTGGGTGGTGGTTTGGGGGTGGTTTGGGGTGTGGGTGGGGGTGGTGGGGGTGGTGGTGGTGGAAGGGGTGGTGGGTGGTGGTTTTGGGGGGGTGGGGGTGGTGGTGGGGTGAAGGGGGTGGTGGTGGTGGGGGGTTGGGGAGGGGGTGAAGAGGGGGGGGGTTTTGGTGGTTTGGGGGAAAGGGGGGGGGGGTGGTGGGGGTGGTGAAAAGGGGGGGTGGTGGGGGTGTGAAGGGGGGGGGTGGTGGTGGGGGGAAGGGGGGGGTGGGGGGTGGGGGTTGGGGGGGGGTGGTGGGGTGGTTGGGGTGTGAAGGGGTGTTGGGGGTGGGGGGGGTGGGGGTGGGTGGGGGGGGGTGGTGGTGAAGGGGGGGGTGGTGGTGGGGGTTTTGGGGGTGGGGGAAGGGGGGGGTGGTGGGGGGGTGGGGGTGGTGGTTTTAAAAAGGGGGGGGTGGTGGTGGAGGGTTGGGGGGGTTTTGGGGTGGGTGGGTGGGGGGGTTTTGGTGGTGGTTGGGGGGGGGTGGTGGGGGGTGGTGGGGGTGGGGTGGTGGTGGTGGTGAAGGGGGGGGTGGTGGGGGTGGTGGGGGTGGGGGGGGTGGTGGGGTGGTGGTGAAGGGGGTTTTGGGGGTTTGGGGGTGGGTGAAGGGGGTGGGGGGGTGGTGGGGGTGGTGGTGGGGGTGGGGGGGGTGGTGGTGGTGGTGGGGTGGGGGGGTGGGGGGTGGTGGTGGTGGGGGGGTGGTGTGGGGTGGTTTGGGGGGTGGTGGGTGGTGGGGTGAAAGGGGGGGGTGGTGGTGGTGGTGAAGGGGGTTTGGGGGTGGAGGGGGTGGTTGGGGGGTGGGGGGTGGTGGGAAGGGGGTGGGGGGTTGGGGGGGTTTTTTGGGGGTGGGGGTGAAGGGGGGGTGGGGTGGTGGTTTAAAGGGGGGGGTGGTGGTGGGGAAGGGGTGGTGGTGGGGTGGGGGGGGTGGTGGTGGGGGTGGGGAAGGGGGGGGGGTGGTGGTGGTGGTTGAAGGGGGGGGTGGTAAGGGGTTGGGGGTTTGGGGGGTGGTGGTGGTTTTGGGGAAAAGGGGGGTTTTTAAATGGGGGGTTGGGGGGGTGGTGGGGGTGGGGGTGAAGGGGGGGGGGTTTTGGGGTGGTGGTAAGGGGGGGGTGGGGGGGGTGGGGGTGGTGGTGGGGGTGGGGGTGGTGAAGGGGGGGGGGTGGTGGGGTGGGGGGTGGGGGGGGTGGTGAAGGGGGGGGGGTGGTGGTGGTGGGGGGGTGAAGGGGTGGGTGGTGGTGGTGGTGGTGGGGTGGTTTAAAGGGGGGGGGGGTTGGTGGTGAAGGGGGTGGGGGGTGGGGGGGGTGAAGGGGGGGTGGTTTTGGTGGTGAAGGGGGTGGTGGGGTTTAAGGGGGGGGGGGTTGGGGGTTTGGGGGGGTGGTGAAGGGGTGGGGGTGGTGGGGGGGTGGTGGGGGTGGGGAGGGGGGGTGGTTGGGTGGTTTAAAAGGGGGGGGGGGGTGGTGGTTTTAAGGGGGGTGGTGGGGTTTGGGGGTGGAAGGGGGGTTGAAGGGGGGGTGGTGGTGGGGGGGTGGTGAGGGTTGGGGGTGGGGTGGTGGTGGTGGTGGGGTGGTGAAGGGGGGGTGGTTTGGGGGTGGTGAAGGGGGGGTGGTGGTGGTGGTGGTGGTGTGGGGGTGGTGGTGAAGGGAGGGGGTGGTGGTGGGGGGTGGTGGGGGGGGTGGGAAAGGGGGGGGTGGTGGGTGGTTTAAGGGGGTGGGGGTTTGGGGGTGGGGGTGGGGGGTGGAGGGGGTGGTGGTGGTGGTGGTGAAGGGGGGGTGGTGGGGTGGAAGGGGGGGGTGGTGGGGTGGTGGGGGTGGTGGGTGGTTTGGGTTTAAGGGGGTGGTGGTGGTGGTGGTGAAAAGGGGGTTTGGGGGTGGGGGTGGGGGTGGGGGGGGTGGTGGGGGTGGTTGGGGGGGGTGGTGGTGGTGGGGGGGGGGGGGTTGGATGGGGGAAGGGGGGGTGTGTGGGTTTGGGGGAAAAGGGGGGTGAAGGTGGTGGTGGGAAGGGGGTGGTGGGGGTGGGTGGTGGGGTTTGGGGGTGGGGAGGTGGTGGTGGTTTAAGGGGTGGGGGGGTGGTGAAGGGGGGGTGGTGGTGGTGGTGGGGGTGGTGGGGGTGGTGAAAAGGGGGGGGGTGGTGGTGGTGGGGGTGGTGGTGGTGGTGGTGGGGGGTGGAGGGTGGTGGGGTGGTGTGGTTTAAGGGGGTGGTGGTGGTGGTGGGGGGGTTTTTGGGGGGTGGTGGGGGGGGTGGGGTGGTGGGAAGGGTGGTGGTGGTGGGTTTGGGGGTGGGGTGGTGTTTAAAGGGGGTGGTGGGTTGAAGGGGGGTGGTTTGGGGGGTGGTGGGGTGGGAAGGGGGGGTGGGGGTTTGGGGGTGGTGAAGGGGGGGGTGGTGGTGGTGGGGAAAAAAGGGGGGTGGTGGTGGTGGGAAAGGGGGTGGTGGGGGGGTTTAAAAGGGGGGGTGGTGGGGTGGTGGGGGGGTGAAGGGGGGGGTGGGGTGGGGGTGGTGGTGTGGTTGGGGGGTGTGAAGGGGTGGTGGTGGGGAAGGGGGGGGTGGGGGTGGGGGTTTAAGGGGGGGGTGGTGGTGGGGGTGGGGGGGGGGTGGTGGGTGAAAGGGGGGTGGGGGTTTGGGGGGGGGGTGGTGGTGGGGGGGTGGGGGGGGGTGTGGTGGGGTGGGGAAGGGGGGGGTGGTGGGGGGGGTTGGGGGGGGTGGGGGTGGTTTTAAGGGGGTGGTGGGGGTGGTGGTTTAAGGGGGTTTTGGTGGGGGGGGTGGTTTGGGGGTGGTGAAGGGGGGGTGGTGGGGGGGGTGGGGGGTGGTGGTGGTGGTGGTGAAGGGGGGGGTGGTGGGGTGGGGGGGTGGTGGGGGTGAAGGGGGTTTGGTGGTTTGGGGTGGGGGGGGGGTGGTGGTGGTGGGGAAGGGGGGGTGGTGGGGGTTTGGGGGTGGGGGTGGGGGGGTGGTGGGGAAAAGGGGGTGGTGGGGGTGGTGGTGGTTTTGGGGAAGGGGGTGGGGTGGGGGGTGAAGGGGGGGGGGGTGGGGGTGAAGGGGGGGGGTGGTGGTGGTGGAAGGGGGGTGTGGGGGGGTGGTGGGGGTGGTGGTGGGGGGGTGAAGGGGGTGGTGGGGGGTGGGAAGGGGGTGGGGGTGGTGGTGGGGGTGGGGGGGTGGGGGTGAAGGGGGGGTTTGGGGGGTGGTGGGGTGGGGGGTGGTGAAGGGGGTGGTGGTGTGGGTGAAAAGGGGGGGGTGGTGGGGGGGTGGGTGAAGGGGGTGTGGGGGGGTGGTGAAGGGGGGGTGGGGTGGTGGTGGTGGGGGGTGGGGGGGTGGAGGGGGTTTAAGGGGGGGGTGGTGGGGGGAAGGGGTGGTGGTTGGGGGTGGTGAAGGGGGGGTTTGGGGGTGGTGGGAAAGGGGGGGGTGGTGGTGGTGGGGGTTTGGGGGTGTGGGGGAAGGGGGTGGAAAGGGGGGTGAAGGGGGTGGTGGGGTGGTGGGGGGTGGTGGTGGTGGTGAAAAGGGGGGGGGGGGGTGGGGGTGGTGGGGGGTATTAAGGGGGGGGGGGGTGGTTTGGGGGGAAAGGGGGGTGGGGTGGTGGGGGTGGTGGGGGTGGAAAGGGGGGGGGAGGTTGGGGGGTGGTGGGGGTTGGTTTGAATGGGGGTGGTTGGGGGTGAAAGGGAAGGTGTTTTGGTGGGGGTGGTTGGGGAAGGGGGGGTGGGGTGGGTGGTGAAGGGGGGTGGGGGTTTTGGTGGTGGGGGGGGTGGGGGTGGGGGTTGGGGGGGGGTGGGGGGGGTAAGGGGGTTGGGGGTGGTTTGGGGTGGGGTGGTGTGGTTTTGGGGGAGGGGGTGGGGGTGGGGGTGGTGGGGGTTTTTGGTGGTGAAGGGGGGGTGGTGGTGGTGGGGGGTTTTTTGGTTTGGTTGGGGGGGGGGTGTGGTGGGGGGGGGGTGGATGGGGGAAGGGGGGGTGGTGGTGGTTGGGGGTTTAGGGGGGAAATGGGGGTTTGGGGGTTTGAAAGGGGGGGGGTGGGGTGGGGGTGGGTGGGGATTGGTAGGATTTGATGGGGATGGGGTTGGGGGTTGGGGGGTGGTGGTGGTGGTGGGTAGTTGGGGGGTTGGTGTGTTTGGGGGTGGGGGTTTTAAAAGGGGGGTGGGGGGTGGGGGGGGGTGGGGGTTTTATGGTGGGGGTTTGGGGGGGTGGGGTGGGTTTTGGGGGGGTTTTTGGGGGTTGGGGTGGGTGGTGGTGCTTTTGGGGGTGAAAAAGGTTTTGGTTTGGGGTGTGGTTTTTTTGGTTTTTGGTTTGGGGGGGGGTGGTGGGGGGGGTGGAAGGGGTGGTGGGGGGTGGTGGTGGTAGTGGTTTGTTGTTTGGGGTTTGGGGGGGGGGGGGGGGGGGATGGTGTGTTTTTGTTTTTGTTTGGGGGTTGGTTGTTTTGTTTTTGGTGGTGGTGGTGGTGGTGGTGGGGGGGTGGGGGGTGGTGGCGTGTGGTGTGGGGCGCGCTGCGTGCGTGGTGCGTGTGGTGTGTGTGTGTATGAATGTGCAGGGGCTTCTGTGGGGGTTAAAAGAAAACGAAAAGTCAGATCACTGGTGTCAGTGCTCTGTGGGAGTCCCTAACCTATTTTAAGGTCGTGGGGGAGCGGGCGTCAGAGACTTCATTTTTAGGGACAGCAAATGAGGGGGCGCCCATCTCCTCTCCCTCGCTGCATTACCTTCCCGACCCAAAAGAGGAGGTACCCTTTTACAGGGGGTGAACTGGGGAACTGTAAAACCCAAAGGGCGCGCAAACGTCCCCCCACCCAAACTGGAAACCACGCTCGACGCTGCTTAACTTGGCGGGGGGAAAGCGAGTGCTCCACCACTGAGCTACCCCTTTCCCCCAATCTGTATAAGCTAAGGGTCTCACTTTATTCTGTGCAAGGGAAAATTTCTTTGTGCATACCGGATTTTAAATTTTGAAGAGTTTAGTTTGGCTTTTTCCAGATTTTTGGGGCGGGGCGGGTTGGGGGTTGGGGGCTGAGGGGGGGGGGGAACTGTGTATGTGCGTTTGTCTTACGCGTGCGCGCGGGGCCCCGCGCGCATTTGTGTGTATTTTTTCAAAACTGATGTGTTGTGTATGTTATTTGTAAAGAACAAGAAACTGTGTGTGTGTGCGTGTGTGTGTGTGTGTGTATGTGTATGTGTGTGTGTGTGTGTGTGCGCGCGCGCGTACGTGTGTGTGTGTATATATACACGCAAGCGAACAGTTTATATTATGTGTGTTTGTAAGGGTGCACATGCGTAAGACTATATACTACGTGTATGTAGTACGTGTGTGTGTCACTCTCTCTCGCTCTCTTTCCTCCCCCCTACCCTCCCTCTCTCCTCAGTCAGTCTCTCTCTCCCCCCACCCAATCTGTCTTCAGCCCATTACACACACACATTATTATTTTGGTCTTTTCTTTCGAAAAATTTTGTTTTTCAACTGTCTCACCAACCCCGCCATCCCCCACCCCCTCACCACACCCCTCCCCCCCCCCCTTCTTACTCCTAACCCCCCCCCCCCCCCCCCCCCCCCCCCCCCCCCCCCCCCCCCAAAAACCCCCCCCCCCCCCCCCCCCCCCCCCCCCCCCCACCTTTCCCCCCCCCCCCCCCCCCCCCCCCCCCCCCCCCCCCCCCCCCCCCTCCCCCACCCCCCCCTTTTTTTTTTCCCCCCCCCCCATTTTTTTTTTTTTTTTAAAAAGTAGCATCGGTGGCGGGGATAGGTTTCGAGAGGTGATGGCTTCGCTCGGTCGATTTGAGTTGGGTTGTTTTGTTGATTAAACAGACTTTGTTTTCCGAAAAAAGACTATAGACTTGTCAACAACCAAAACATTGAACAGAGCATTGCCAAAAGCTTAGAGAGCTTTTTATGGCCTTAGGAAATAAGCTAGAATGATTTGTTGTTGTTGTTTTGTTTTTGTTGTTTTCCTCGGCTGTTAGCTCCCAGTTTAGCAAAGGGAGATGTTGTGTGTGTGTGTGTGTGTGGTGTGTGTGTGTGGTGGTTTTGTGTGTGTGGTGTGTGTGTGTGTGTTGTGTGTTTTGCGACTGTTTTTGCCCATCAGTAAGGTAGCCGCATTCCGACTTCGGGGATGATGGCTAAACACGAAACCAGTGTGCTTGCAGTTAAAACCCCCCCAAACAAACCCACTTTGTTGTGATCCGTTTTTACGGGCACAAATGGCCTATTCCTCTGAAAGGTGAAGCGGGTTTTAACGTGTGCGCATGATATGCTGGGCGCGTTCGCACACAGGACGTCTGTTATCCGATGGACCCCTGAAGTAGGAATGCGGCTGCCTAAATGTGTGTGTGGGTAAGGGGGGGGGGGGGGGGGGGGGGGGAAGGAGCGGAACAGTTTCGTACGCAAAAGTCTCACCATTACGGCACAGGATAACCTGGTGGTTAGAGTGATGTATTCGTGATCTGCTGACCCGGGTTCGATTCTCGTGCAAGAGGATTTTTCCTCTGGAGTTAACATCAGTGCCGACTCCACTCTCCTCAAAAGTCCTTCGGATGAGACTATAAACCGATGTCCCTGTGTGCGAACACACGCAGAACATCTTACCCGTTCCGAAGAGTAGGCCATTGTGTGCCGGTGAGAACGGATGGCAAAATTTACACAACTGCATACACACGGGGACTGGATGAAAAAAGCACATGAGTGCTTATTCCATTATCCTCGAAATAAAAGAATAAAATAAATCAAATAAAAATTAAAAACCTCGGAGGTTGAGCCTAGGAACCAAGAAAAAAATCCGAAGGACTTGACTTGACTTGCTTGAGCATGACTTAGTTCTCGCAATAAACAAACAGACTTGACCAAAACACAGCAATGACACAGAGAGAGCATCACCAGGCTTAGAGTTTATATATTGTACTCAGGCAAATATAAAATTGACTTGACTTGACATGACATGACTTGTTCTTTAACTCCATGAAGGGTCACTGAGTGAGCCACCGCTCCCAAACGCTTCAGACAGTACGTCCCGGGAAAATTAAACTTTGTGGAGCTTACATGTTAGAGATTGCATGCTGGGTACAGATACGATTCTGTCTTTCATAATAGGCTACTGGTCAAAGCTGGCATATTCTCTTCTACGAAAAGATGCATAGGCTTTATTTTTAAACGTGTGTGCAAGATGTTTTACGTGTCCACGTAGAGTAGGTGTTCATAGTCGAGTAAGCTTCGAAGAACCCACTGGAGAATAGTGTTGGAACCAATTGTTGTTTGTTGTTGTGGTTAGATCAACGTCCTAGCGGAGATTCCCGATTTAGGGACTGCGAGTAGAAGTCATAGTGTCAAGAGAAAAGCAGTCATAGTGTCTGTAAGGGGGAAGGTTCTGGGGAAGTAGCAATAGGATGGTCTGTGGACTTGGGGCCTGTGAGTTAGTCTTCCACAGACTCTGTGGGAGGACGTTGCAGGGGTGGTGAGGATCAGGTAGAGCTTGTAATGTTGGAACTTATATTAACTTCGGGAGGGAGTGTCCGCTCAACTCAGCGGCGCGACTCCAAAGGGCGCCATTGCGTCAGTTTCAGTTCTATGGTCATATCGTTTCAGTTGGATGCGTGCTTTAACCCTTAGGGCCATGTCACGGTTCTCTGTCTCTCTCTTTCTCTCTCTCTGTCTCTCTCTGTCTGTCTGTCTGTCTCTCTCTCTGTGTCTGTCTGTCTCTGTCTCTCTGTCTCTCTTTCTCTCTCTCTGTCTGTATCTCTCTGTCTCTCTCTCTGTCTGTCTCTCTCTGTCTCTCTCTGTCTGTCTCTCTCTGTCTCTGTCTCTCTCTCTCTCTCTCTCTCTCTCTCTCTCTCTCTCTCTCTCTCTCTCTCTCTCTCTCTCTTCTCCCTACAGCAGCTGTTGGTGGACCTCAAAGCTGCCTGCCTGCCTGCCTGTTTGCCTGCATAGCTGACTGGTTCGGTGACCGAACCGACTGAGGTGTGCGTCCATGGCTGGGGGGTTGTGCGTTCCATTCTTTTGGAGCCCAAAAGAAAAAGTTGATGGAAAGAAAAGGGAGAGAAAGAAATATTGGTATAAGCATTGGTCTAGATAAAACAAAAAAGAAAAGAAATCTTGAGCGCGGGCTCGTGAGCGTGCACACACACGCGCGCGCGCGCGCGCGCACGCACACATTCACACAACACGCCTGCACATTATACACACACATGTTTTCACGCACCTCTGTCACACACACAAAGACATACACACACTAACTCACTCACTCACCACCACCCACCCACACACACACACTCACACGCGCATGCACGCACGCACACACACAATGACACACACATACACTCACGCACTAACTCCCCCCCCCCCCCCCCACACACACACGCACACACACACACACGCACATACACAAGCACACGCACGCATTCATGCCACACACACACCACACACACATACACACATACACATATACACACACGCACGCACGCACGCGTCACCCCACCCTCCCCCTCCCCCCACACACACTCACTCATACACACACGCGTACGCGCGCGCGCGCGCACACACACACACACACACATACACACACACACACACACACACATGCGCTTGCTTTCATTTTGTTGCTTAGCTTTACCTTGTTTTGCCCAAACAGTCCAGTTTTCGGGCAACTGGTCTAGTGCAGATTGCCAAAGAGAACAGTAAAATGTTATCATATTATTGTAAACTGTCATGTTGAGGTTTCCATCAGCCATGAACACTCTCTTTACAAGGAGAGCAAAAAAAAATCCTCTGAAGTCGGAGTATGGCTGCATAAGTGGCTATAAACCGAGGCCCCGTGTTCGAACGCATGCGGAACATCTTGCGCACACGTTATATCCTGTTCCGCTTTTCGGAAGAGTAGGCCATTGTGTGCCGGTGGAAACAGATGACAAAATTTACAAAACCGCATACACACGGGGACTGAATGTAAAAAAGCACATGAGTGCTTATTCCATTATCCTCGATATAAAAGAATAAATAAATAAATAATAGTACTTGGAAAAAAAAGTTAGACACGGAAACTGGCCCAGGCCAAAAGCTGTGTCAGTTATTGATGTCGGCTAATTGCCAAGGCCTACACTACAACGTTGTTATGTTGTAAAATGTTGTGTTGAGATTGTCTTCAGCCAGGACAGGCTCATAACATAACAACCTGCACTCTCCATCCTTACAAGGAGAAAAAAAATCCTCTGAAGTCGGAGTATGGCTGCCTATAATATGGCGAGGTACTTGAAAACAGTCATGCATGCACAAAACTTCTCATTCAGTAGTGTGCAAATTTTTTCAATTTTACAGTGACTCCCAGGTGAGATGAGTTGAGTCAGAGTGTACGTTCTGGGTGACCCCTCAGAGTGTTAAGCTGGGGAACGCACAACAACAACAACAACAACAACGACAAACACGCAAACTTCTCATCCAGTATGCACTTTCACTGTCACGATGATTCCCAGGCGGGATGAGTGAGTCTAGTCAGAGTGCATAATTATTTGTTCTGGGTGACTCTCGGGGTGTTAATGTTAAGCTGGGGAACGCGTAACAGTGGTGTCCTGCTCGCCAGTCGTCAATACTAATCCTTTCATTTGAGCATAACAGTAATAAGCTTTAAGCTTTGTTATTGCTGTTTTGCTGCTATTTGATGTTCACGCACATGAAATATACTCTATTTAATAAACATCTGGTTAAATCAAACGCGCAACAGCAACAGCGACAGTTAACGTCGGTTGCTGTTCAAGAATGGGGATCGGGGTGGTCTAGAGGTAACGCATCTGCCTAGAAAGCCAAAAAAGTCTTGGTTAGAAGTGTGTGGTGGCTCGATCCCCGTTTGTGCCCGAAACTTTTAACCCTTCCACTAAACCGTGAGTGATGGTCTTGGTGCTAGTCTTTCGGATGAGACAATAAACCGAGGTTCCGTGCGCAACACGCATTTACCGCACATAAAAGAACCCACAGCAACAAGAGAGTTGTACCTGGCAAAATTCTGGAGACCTGCCCCCCCCTCCCCCCCTTCCCCCCCTCTCCCCCCACACACACATAGGAAAACAACAATGCACAATGCAACAGGAAAAAGAAAAATAACGGGTTGCGCTGCTCTTGTGGCGACGCCCTCTCCCCCGGGTTGAGAGCAGCCCGAATTTCACGCAGAGAAATCTGTGACGTAATGTAGCATACAATACAATACAAGACAATACAACAAAATACAATACAACACAACACAATACAACAAGATTCCAGATTCAATTCGCCTGTAATTAACCCCTCTTGGGGCATGGAGGATTTTAGCTAACAAAATCAACTGTAACATATTCACTACACCAACAATACAACACAACACAATACAACACCTTTACAATACAATACAAATACATTACAACACAAACGTGATGCAACACAACACAACACATTCAATACAAACATTACATATCAATACCCCACAATCCAACCACAATAAACCCAATACAATCCAACACACAATTCCAATTCCAATCCAATACAATGCAATAGGCCTACAATCCAATCCAATACAACAGGCCTACAATCCAATCCAATAGGCCTACAATCCAATACAATAGGCCTACAATCCAATACAAGAGGCCTACAATCCAATACACACACAATAGGCCAACAATACAATACAATAGGCATACAATCCAATCCAATAGGCCTACAATCCAATACAATCCAATACAATGGACATACAATCCAATCTAATAGGCCTACAATTCAAAACAATCCAATCCAATAGGCCTACAATCCAATCCAATAGGCCTACAATCCAATCCAATAGGCCTACAATCCAATCCAATCCAACACAATAGGCCTACAATACAATAGGCCTACAATACAATAGGCCTACAATCCAATACAACACAACACAACAGGCCTACAATCCAATCCAATCCACCTACAATCCAATGCAATACAACACAATCCAATCCTCCAAGAACCGACACTGTCAAGTAAAAAAAACAACCCAAAGACAAGTCAGATCACTGGCAGATCACAGGCAGATCACTGGCAGATCACAGGCAGGCATCGTGCACGTTTCTCTGACAGTTTACTCTAGTGGCGGGAAACGGGAAAACTGAGGACTGGAAAAAGTCCAAGTCAAGGAGTCTAGTCCCACCCCCCAAAAAAAGAAAAAAAAGAAAATGGCTCAGCGGCGGTGATTTTTTGACAACAAGCGCTGACCTCGCTGTTTGTGGCGTCAATGGTCGTGTTTGCATGGGTTAAGGGGCTTAAAAGCCTGATAGTATCTAGCGGTAGCCGTCCCCCGTACCTTATGTATGTGCTGCTTTCTGTCTCTGTCTCTTTGTCTCTTTGTCTCTGTCTGTCTGTGGGTCTGTTTGTCTGTGTCTCTGTCTGTCTGTGGGTCTGTTTGTCTGTGTTTGTCTCTGTCTGTCTCTGTCTGACTCTCTCTCTCACTGTCTCTCTGTCTTCTGTCTGTCTGTCTCTGTCTCTCTCCCTCTGCCTCTGTCTCTCTGTCTGTCTCTCTCTCTTTCTTTCTTTCCCTCTCTCTCTCTATCTCTCTTTCTTTCTTCCCCCCCCCCCCCCCCTTCTCTCTCTCTCTCTCTAACACTTCTGGACTATCTGTGTCGGACTCTGTGCGTATGTGTTTATTTTATTTTTTTAAATTCTTTTATATCGAGGATAATGGAATAAGCACTTATGTGCTTTTTTACCCCAGTCCCCGTGTGTATGCGGTTTTGTAAATTTTGTCATCTGTTCCCACCGGCACACAATGGCCTACTCTTCCGAAAAGCGGAACAGGATTTAACGTGTGCGCAAGATGTTCTGCCTGCGTTCGCACACGGGGCCTCGGTTTATAGTCTCATCCGAAGGACTTTTGGGAAGAGTGGAGTCTGCGTTGATGTTAACTCCAGGGGAAAAATATCCCCTTGAACGGTAATCGAACCCGGGTCGTCAGATTGCGAGCGCAATGTTCTGGTGTGTGTGTGTATGTGTGTGTGTGTGTGTGTGTGTGTGTGTGTGTGCGTGTGGTGTGTGTGTTGTGTTGTGTTGTGTTGTGTTGTGTTTGTGTGTGTCTTCAATTTTACGTCTGTTCACTTAAAGAGATATTAGTGTTGTGTTGTGTGTGTTGTGTTGTGTGTGTTGTGTTGTGTGTGTGTTGTGTGTGTTCTGGTGTGGTGAGAGAGGGAGACAGACAGAGAAACACACAGACAGACAGACAGACAAACAGAGAGAGGCTAGCTGTCTCGCTACCCTCTCCTTCCCTCTGCCCTTCCCCCCCCTCTCTCCCTGTCCTGTCCCGGTGCTCCTCCTCTGCATTGTTTTGTCTTTGGGTTTTGTCTGGGTGCTTGGGTCTGGAGTGGTGTCTTTCTGTTTGCGTGTCTGCTTCTGTCTGTCTGTCTATCTTTATTTCTTTCTGTGTCTTTCTTTCTGTGTGTCTGTGTGTGTGTCTGTTTCTCTGTCTCTGTCTATCTCTTCTATGTCTCTCTGTCTGTCTCTGTCTGTCTGTCTCTGTCTGTCTGTCTCTCTTTCTGTCTGTCTGTCTCTTTCTGTCTGACTGTCTCTGTCTGTCTGTCTGTCTCTGTCTGTCTGTCTGTCTCTGTCTGTCTGTCTCTGTCTGTCTGTCTCTGTCTGTCTGTCTCTGTCTGTCTGTCTCTGTCTGTCTGTCTCTGTCTGTCTGTCTCTGTCTGTCTGTCTCCAAGTCTGAGTGCCCCCTTCCCTTCCCTCTATCTCTTTCCTGTCTCTCTCTCATAAAAATCATGGGCTCCTAAATATTCTGTTTTTTCTCCTTTTATATCGAGGATAATGGAATTAGCACTAATGTACTTTTTACATCCAGTTCCCGTGTGTATGCGGTTTTGTAAATTCTGTCATCTGTTCCCACCGGCACACAATGGCCTACTCTTACGAAAAGCGGAACAGGATTTAACGTGTGCGCAAGATGTGCGTGCGTTCGCACACGGGGCCTCGGTTTATAGTCTCATCCGAAGGACTTTTGGGGAGAGTGGAGTCGGCACTGATGTGAACTCCAGGGGAAAAATTGATATCCCCTTGAACCCGGGTCGTCAGATTGCGAGCGCAATGTTCTAACCACTAGGCTATCCCGTCCCGTAACGCAAAGTAGTCTGCCGTGACTCACAGTGATATGCAATACAGTTCGAATGACTAGCGCCCAGCCCGCGGAGAAATGCAGAGAAAATTAGTGTGTCGTCACTCAGAAATTCTTCCAGCCCAGACCAGAGTGAGTGGGGTTCAAGTCCAGTCAAAGTTTTCGTTCCGTTCTTCGGCTACAGTTCCGAGGTTCATTCACCAATGGTGAGATGTTGCGTATGCGACCGTTTTTGGTTGTTGTTTTTTTTGCCCACCCTGAAGGTAGCCGCATTCTGACTTCGGGGATAAAGTCACATTCAAATCAGATTCTGTGTGTAGAAAAAAAATTGGAGCACATGGTTAGGTTAGGTCTGGTTTTCGATGGGATTCGAACCACGGATTTGTTGTTTCTTGTTTGAAAGATGGGTTCCGTGCTTCCAGACTGAAACCCTCGAGTTTTGCTGTCTCCTTCTGTATTATTCTATGCTCTCTCGAACTGTGTACGTGTGTGTGTGTGTGTGTGTGTGTGTGTGTGTGTGTGTGTGTGTGTGTGTGTGTGTGTGTGTGTGTGTGTGTGTGTGTGTGTGTGTGAATGCGTGCGTGCGTGTCTGTGTGTTTTATCTGTATGTGAATGAGTGAATGTCCGTGTGTTTATGAATGCGTATGTGTGCATGTTTATAAATATCTGAGTGTCCTTGTGTTATTAAATGCGTGAGTGTCCTTATCTTTGTGAATGCGCGAGTGTCCATGTGTTTGTCTGTGTGTGTGTGCACGTGTGGGTGCATGTATTTGTTTGTGAATGACTGAGTGTCCTTGTGTTTGTAAATGCGTGAGTGTCCATGTGTTTGTGTGTGAATGTGTGGGTGTACATGCATTTGTTTGTGAATGTGTGAGTGTTCATGTGTTTGTCTGTGTGTGAATAGATGAGTGTCCATATGGGTTTTTTGTGAAGGAGTGGGTGTCCATGAGTTTGCCTGTGTGTTCATTTTTCGTGTATTTATAATTGAAAATTGCTTTTTTTATTAAATAAAAGAATGCATTTTGCTCGAATATACATGATTTATGATTCGTCATATCACTGAGGACTAGGCAGGTTGTAAATTTGCGAAATGCGTCATTGTGTATTCTTTACATAATATAAGCTGCTGGATTATTATCCTAGCTGTAGATCACGAGGCAACTGCTTTATATGCAAAAATCTTTTTAAAAAATTTTTTTCTTCCTCTATCTGTTTGCCTGCCTACCTGTCTGTCTGCCTGCATGCCTGCGTGCATGTCTGTCTGTCTGTCTGTCTGTCTGTGTCTGTCTATGTCTGTCTGTCTGTGTCTGTCTGTCAGTCTCTTAAACACACGCGCGCGCACGCACACACACACACACACACACACACACACATACACACACCTCACTCTCCTCTCTCTCTTTCCCTCTTTCTTTCTCTCTCTGTCTCTCTCTTTCTCTGTCTCTCTGTCCCTGTCTATCTCTCTCTGTATCTCTCTCTGTCTGTCTCTGTCTCTCTGTCTGTGTCTGTCTCTGTCTGTTTCCCCCTCCCCCACCCCACTACCCCTCCTCTCTCTCTCTCTTCTCTCTCTCCTCTCTCTCTCATCTCTCTCTCTCTCTCTCTCTCTCTCTCTCCCCTCTCTCTCTCTCTCTCCTCTCCTCTCACACCTCCTCTCTCTCTCCTCCCCCCCCCCCCCCTCTCTCTCTCCCTCTGTCTCAGGATGTCGATCAGAAAATTTCGAAACTCTATACCTTTAAATAAAAATTTTTTCTCTCAAACCATAGGGGGGCCAATGGATCCCCATTTTGCAATCCACTCAAGAGGGACAGTAAGTCATGTCATGCACTCACTCCATTGATATAGCCTCTCTTGTATCTGGCGTCGCCATCAGCTGTGATGATAATAATGATGGGGGGTGTACGTGCTGTCTGTCTGTCTGTCTGTCTGTCTGTCTTCTGTGTGACGTGACTTTCGCCAAAAACTAATGCCTCCGACCTTCTTGACCGCCTCTGTCTTTCTGTCTGTCTGGCTGGCTGGCTGGCTGGTTGGCTGGCTGGCTGGCTGGTTGGCTGGCTGGCTGGTTGGCTGGCTTGCTGGTTAGCTGGCTGGCTGGCTGGCTGGTTGGCTGGCTGGCTGGCTGTATCTGTCTCTCTCTTTGTCTCTCTGTTTGTCTCTCTCTCTCTCTCTGTCTGTCTGTCTCTCTCTCTCACTCTCAGTCTTTCTCTGTCTCACAGTCTCTCTCTGTCTCTGTCTTTCCATCTCTGTCCTGTCTGTCTTTCCTCTCGCTCTCTCTCTCTCTCTCTCTCTCTCACTCTCTTCTCCTCTCTCTCTCTCTCTCTCTCTCTCTCTCTCTCTCTTCAAACACTTCAGGATAAAAGTTCACGACTATCTTGTCTCTGACTCTGTGTGCGCGCGCCGCGCGCGCGCGCGTGTGTGTGTGTGTGTGTGTGTGTGTGTGTGTGTGTGTGTGTGAGGAGAGAGAGAGAGAGAGAGAGAGAGAGAGAGAATGTGTGTGTGAGTGTGTGTGTGTGTGAG
>CM054137.1:43224116-43229116 GCA_028751875.1 Rapana venosa
TCCATCTTCTTTTTTTTTCGACTTTTAAAAAATATTGCTTTAGGTATTCAATTCACCACACACTTCGAACCCGGATTTTTTGCTTTTTAGGTAGGTGCCTTACCTCTAGAACACCGATCCACATGAAAGTAATATCAGAACAAACAAACACACACTTGAAAAGAGTAAAGATAAAACAAATAATAGAAAATATCAGAACAAGCAAATTATACAGAACATCTAATCGGATCCAACCACATCGTTTATAGCCTTCACCGACCACAAAGGCCATAGCAGGACTGTCACTAACGCAGACGTGTCTGTCAGACCCTAAAGAAATTCTCTTCCCCGTTCTGTGTTCTCTAGTAGTTTGTACGTATGTTTGTCGGTCGTGTCCCACGATGACCTTCAAAACAGCAGAGGAGGCAGCTGCTGTTTTGGAAATTGGGCAGAAATTTGATTATAGTGGAGATGCCTTGCCCACAGCACATCCCCACTCTCTCAGCCAAGTGGGCATAGGGACAGTCAGCGTTGATGTTCTCCAAAGGCCAACCAGCCCCCAGGGCTGCAGCACATAAGGACTGTGCGAGTCAAGCCTCCTAGTCAGAGAGTCATAGTCGATCACTAAAGACTAAGCTGTAAAGTGGAATTCCATGAGTGGGAAAGCCACTGGTCATACAGCCTCTCACCTTGCTGTTGTCCCCAGCGTCAATGGTTTAATCAAAAACTGTGATAAACCCCAGGCGCTGACGGGCTAAGTAGTTTATAGTAATGTGCTACATTCGATTTGGTATTTCAATCACCAACAGTGTATACACACACTGTTGCAAAAATAAATGCATAGCAAAATTATTTTTTATTTATTTTTTATCCCGATTCTGGGCTAGAGCTCCGAAGTTCATCATAGGTGAAGTTTTGCATATCCATCGTGTTTTTTTTCTCACCATTAAGGTAGCCACATTCCGACTTGAGAAAAAATTGTGGGTATATGTATGTGTAGCACAATTATTTTGGATTTTGTCCCTTCCCGTTCCTCAGCTTGAACTCCGAAGTTCACCATTGATCAGATTGGTGTGTATGCGGCGGCCGTTTTTTGCTTAAGATGAAGGTAGCCACATTCCGATTTCGGGAAAAAACCACCATGTTCGATATAAACCGATATATAACATGGAGATTTAGCAGCTAAAGCCGCCCTGTCTACTCAGCGACTCTGCATAAATCACGCCTCGACCACGTGACGTCCGCCATGACATGTTGCAACCAATCAGAAAGAGTCCAGGCTTATTTGAAGTCCATGGTCAGACAGACAGACAGACAGAGGGGTCATTTGATGTAGACTTCATTAGGCAACTGGCGGCCAGAGGGGTTTTGCACCTGTGTGTGAGGACACCTGTGCTGCGTTTTGAAGTCATAGGGGGAGCTAGCTGGCTGTCTTCAGCGATCAACGGGAAGATAGAGGATATATATGGAGAGGGATGAAAGCTGAGGGGGATTACACAGAGGTGTGAACATACTATTTTTGAACGCAGTAGTAATGTATCTCCTCTCTCTCTCTCTCTCTCTCTCTCTCTCTCTCTGTGAATCATCAAAGCCTCTGAAGGATCACAGAGAGAGAGAGAGAGAGAGAGAGAGAGAGAGAGACAGAGAGAGAGAGAGAGAAAGAGAGAGAGAGAGAGACAGAGAGAGAGACAGATAGAGAGAGAGAGACAGAGAGAGAGACAGAGAGAGACAGAAAGAGTTAAAAAAAAAAAAGCAAATGACAAAATAATACTCACACAGATTTAGATCGACTAAAGTTTGCATTTGCCCACGCGTGTGTGTGGCCGACACACACATACACACATACACACGCGTGCGTGCGCGCGCGCACACACACACACACACGCCCACTCATGCGTGCATGAGCGCACACACATACACATACTTGCAAAATATACCCACGAAAACATACAAAAGTCATGCTTTGGACTTAGAAAACAAAAATGGATTTTTTGGGGGGGCAGTATCCCCCAAAAAGAATAATCTCAATCATTCTACATGTCCCCCCCCCCCCCCCCCCCCCCCCCCCCCCGTCCCCCCTCCCACCCCACCCAAAGGAAGAAAAAACAACCGAGCCAAAACAAGCAAATGATAGCAGCAAACTAAAACAATACATAACAAAAAAAGCTAAACAGTAATAACAAAGATAATTATATTTTTAAAAATCCACAATCACTTTTTAGAAAAAGTAACCATACAAAAATCATTATCACATAACCCATAAGTATTCAACCAACACCTTGACTTTCTCCTAACAGACCATAACCACAAGTGACCCTTGCCTGCCCACTGAACTGCGTACGTTAAATCCTGTTCCGCTTTTCGTAAGAGTAGGCCATTGTGTGCCGGTGGGAACAGATGTCAGAATTTACAAAACCGCATACACACGGGGGACTGGATGTAAAAAAAAAAAGCAATAAGTGCTTATTCCATTATCCTCGATATAAAAGAATAAAATAAAAATAAATAAATTTTTTTAAAACCTGTCTCACACAGTGTCCATCTGCTATAGCGTCAGAGCGCAAGGTCAGTGTTGACTTTATTGATGCCTGGAACGGACAGGTGGACAGATGGACAGATGGACAGTACAGACAGGTGAGTGGATGTGGGCTTCATCCTCAGCTAGCCTGTGATGCTCGCTCTTTGCACCTGTCATCCGCGCTATCGGTGTTTGCTTTTGAAGTCAAAGGTGATTCTGATCCTCTATGTGGAAGGGTATGCCCCTTAGATGTATGATCTATTAGTTATTGAGGTGGGGGAGGGTGGTTGGTCAGGTGTGTGAAGTTAGTCTTTTCAACATATGTGGGGGTTTTTTCTTTACATTTTCTTTTGTTTTTATTTATTTATTTATTCTTTTATATCGAGGATAATGGAATAAGCACTCATGTGCTTTTTTTTTTACATCCAGTGCACGTGTGTATGCGGTTTTGTAAATTTTGTCATCTGTTTCCACATTATTGAGTGTAGCGGATGTTGTTGAATTTGGAGGGGTACTGTGAGATTTGTAAGTAAGTTAATGTAAGGTATGGATTTAAGTAACGCTGAACTGAAAGCAAGAAAAAGAGGCACAGATTGATTTAACACATAAGGTAGCAGAGATGATTCTCGATGAAATTCGGGGGTGCTTCCGGGAAGCGGTGTGAACGTCGCCACTTTACGCTGCTTGCACACTATATAAAATTTTAATGTTATTTTTTTCGAGTGTATTTGTTTGATATTTTTTAAAGGGAGTTGGGAGTGGGTGTGAGGGGGGGAGAGGAGCAAGTAGGGACAAAAGAGATTGGAGGGAGAAGGGACCAGAGAAGAGAGAGAGAGGAGAGAGAAGAGAAGAGAGAGAGGAGAGAGAGAGAGAGAGAGAGAGGAGAGAGAGAGAGAGAAAGTAGAATGAGTCGTAGGGAAAAGAAACCTTATATTAGGTGATTATGATGCAGGTGTGCGGGTTAGTCTTATAACGCTTTTGAAGCTCTTTTTAACTATAAAAGGTTTAAGAGGATGTACGAGAGGTGTGTGAACTTAGTTTTGATGAGATTTTTTAAAATTTGGATTGAGTGTAGTGTGTGTGTGTGTGGGGGGGGGGGGGGGTGTAGGGACACTGTGGTGTTTTTGACAAGAAGTTTGGGGAGAGAGAGAGAGAGAGAGAGAGAGAGAGGAGAGAGAGAGAGAGAGAGAGAGAGAGAGAGAGAGAGAGAGAGAGAGAGAGATTATATAAATTATGTAATAGAAGCTTCGTAGGTAAAATATAGAAACCTTATACTCATCTAATCTAATTACATTGCACTCTTACATACACACACACGCGCGAGTGCGCAAACACGCCTTTTTAAAGCACACCTATTCACACACTCACACACACGCATACATACACACAGTCTCTCTCTCTCTCTTCTCTCTCTCTCTCTCTCTCTCTCTCTCTCTCTCTCTCTCTTCTCTCGCTTGTATGTGTATGTGTGTGCGCGCGCGCACATCACACACACGCACACACACATACACAACACACACATACATACAAAAATACAACACTGACTACTTTCTGAACAGCATAATTGCATTATTATTATTATCATTTATTATTATATTATTATTATTATTATTATTATCATCATACCCTCCAAAGAAAAAAATTACAGGGACCCCCCCCCCCCCCCCCCAAGACAACAAAAACACCCCACCCCCCACCCCACCTTTGAGTGTTCACTTCAAAACTTTTGCACAACTGCCATGGCAAGTCTTCAAGCGATAGATAACCTACTTCCACCCTCTCTCTCTCTCTCTCTCTCTCTCTCTCTCTCGCTCTCTCTCTCTCGCTCTCTCTCCATAGTGATTTCTCTTCACCACCACCATCACCCACCCCCTGCACTGCTTTCTTTCTTTCTTTCTTTCAGTCATTCCTTCTCTCCTCCACCCCCCACACCCCCCAAAAAAACCAACCAACCCCGACCTCCTTCTCCCCCCTCCCTACCCCCACCCACCCTCCCACAAGCGGGTCTGTACTTAAACGTCGTTGGTGTCACGTGCGTGTATTACTCATATGTCAAGGTCGGGGGAGGGGGAGGGAGGGGGGGAGGGGGAGGGGGGTACTGGTACTAGAGTATAGGCTAGCGGTGTACTGACTACACCTGGCCACTGTCTTATGGTCTTTCTAGGTAGGCTAGGCTATAGACTAGTTTGTAACCACGCGAACTGGCTTCTTCTTTGATTGGCTGTTTTGGCGGTCTTGTTTTGTGTTGTGTGTCTGTCTGGGTATGTCTGTGTGTCTGTCTTCTGATTCACGGTATAGATTAGATGGATGGATAGATGGATGGATGGATGTATGCATCGACGTACGACGACGACGACGACGACAATAGTATGCGTGCAATGTATGTGTGTAAGTAATGTAATGTGATGTATGTAAGTAATGTATATTTCTCTCTCTCGTTCTTTCTGTCTTCCTGTTGCTTTGTTTGTCATACACACACACACACTCACACACACACACCACG
>CM054137.1:43234116-43241616 GCA_028751875.1 Rapana venosa
GTGTGTGTGTGTGTGTGTAAACTACCAGCTTCTGATTCATATCATACATTTTTTGTTTTTGTTGAGTTCTTATGTGAGGTTTTTGTTTTTTTTGTTTTCCTCTTTTAAAAAAAAACAACCTTTTCTTTCCTTCTTTTCGTCGTTCTCACTTTTCTCCTTTAAAAAAAAGAAAAATTATGTGTTTAATTTGTGTAATTCTTTCTCGCTTTCGTTCTTTCTTTCTTTCTTTGTTCTTTTGTTCTTTCTCTGTGCCAGTCTGTCTCTTTGACAGTCTATCTGTTTTATGTCTTCCTGTGCCCCTTTCTGTCTCTGCATTTTATATATATATATATATTATATATATATATATATATATATATATATATATATATATATATATATGTGTGTGTGTGTGTGTGTGTATTATACAATGTATTTTTAAATATTATTTTATTTTATTGTTTTATATCGAGGATAGTGGAATAAGCACTCATGTGGGTTTTTACATCCAGTCCCCGTGTACATGCGGTTTTGTAAATTCTGTCATCTGTTCCCTCGGTTTATAGTCTCATCCGAAAGACTGAGACACAAATTTGAAAGACTATAGTCTGAGGGAGAGAGAGAGAGAGAGAGAGAGAGAGAGAGAGAGGAGAGAGAGAGAGAGAGAGAGGAGACAGACAGACAGACAGACAGACAGACAGACAGACAGACAGACAGAGAGAGAGAGAGTTGCAGACAGGAAAAAGAAAAACAAAACTACTGGGTGGCGTGCGCTGCTCTTGTGGCGACGCGCTCTCCTCGGAGAGAGCAGCCTGAATTTCACGCGGAGAAATCTGCCGTGATTTAACGTGGCATATATTTTTTTTTAATTTGTTAAAAATGAATAAATAAAATAAATAAAGTCATATGCGTCAAGTCACCACCACAGACACCGTATCTCTTTGTTACGGGATATTCAGTTTTCTGTCTTCCTTCTTTTTCTCTTTTTTAAAATCTCACTTCAAATTTTTTTTCGCACAACTGTAAATCACAGCCAAGTACACTCAACTGAGATCGAGACCCCTTCACCAAGAGCATAATATTAAAAAAATAAAAAAAGACCACCCCCCTCCTTCCCCCTCCACCCCCCTTCCAGCCCCCTACTATCACCATCACAGGAGAAAAAAAAGGGGGGTGGGTGGGGTGGGGGTCATGTTTAATAATGGTGACCGTCACTTCAAACAAACACAAAAAGAACAATATTAGGGAGGAGAGGAGAGGGAGGAGAGGGAGAGGAGAGGAGAGGGAGGAGAGGAGAGGAGAGGGAGGAGAGGAGAGGAGAGGGAACCCCCCTCCCAGGATGATTTAATGACTAGCCTACTAAGAATGAGTCATGGGACAACGCGACAACCAGTGTGTGTGCTGTGTTGTGTTTGTGTTGTGTGTTGTGTGTGTTGTGTTGTGTGTTTGTGTGAGTGTGTTGTGGTGTGTGTGTATGTTGTGGTGTGTGTTTTTGTGTGTGTGTGTGTGTGTGTGTGTGTGTGTGTGTGTGTGTGTGTGTGTGTGTGTTGTGTGTGTTGTGTGTATGTGTGTGAAAAAATGTAAGTGTATGTGTGTGTGTGTGTGTGTTGTGTTGTGTGTGTGTTGTGTTTGTGTGTTTTGGTGTGCGTTGTGTGTGTGTGTGTGAGTGAATGAGTGAATAAGTGTGTGAGTGAGTGAGTGAGTGTGTGTGTGTGTGTGTGTGTGTGTGTGTGTGTGTGTGTGTGTGTGTGTGTGTGTGTGTGTGTGTGTGTGTGTGTGTGTGTGTGGATGAGAGAGAGAGAGAGAGAGGTAGATCAGGAGTTTTATTTATTTATTCTTTTTATATCGAGGATAATGGAATAAGCACTCATATGCTTTTTTACATTCAGTCCCCGTGTGTATGCGGTTTTGTAAATTTTGTCATGTTTCCACCGGCACAGAATAATGGCCTACTTTTCCGACAAGCGTTCGAACACGGGGCCTCGGTTTATGATCTCATCCGAAGTGTGTGTGTGTGTGTGTGTGTGTGTGTGTGTGTGTGTGTGTGTCGTGCGTGCGGGCATGTGTGTGTGTGTGTGTGTAGTGTGTGTGTGTGTATGTGTGTGTGTATGTATGTGTGTGTGTAGTGTGTATGTGTGTGTGTATGTGTGGTGTGTGTGTATGTGTGTGTGAGTGGTGTGTGTGTGGTGTGCGTGTGTGTGTGTTGTGTTGTGTGTGTGTGTGTGTGTGTGTGTGTGTGTGTGTGTGTGTGTGTGTGTGTGTGTGTGTGTGTGTGTGTGTGTGTGAGGTAGCTGAGGGGTTCATGTAGAGAGAGGCCTGGTTTGGCTTGTCCTTGTATCAGCTGTAGTGTAGAATAGCGGAACATTACCTGTACGGCTTGACAAAATTAATGGCTTCTTCAAGGCCTCTGTGCTTTTTAGCTCGTGTATCTGTGTGTGTGTGTGTGCGTGCGCGCGCGCGTGTGTGTGTGTGTGTAAATGTTTGTGTGTGTGTGTGTGTGTTGTGTGTGTGCGTGTGTGTCAATGTGTGTATGCGTATGTGTAAATGTTTGTGTGAGAGAGAGTGTGTGTCTTCAATTTAACGTCTGTTCACTCTAAGTGATATTAGAGAGTGTGTTTGTGTGTATGTGTGTGTAAATGTTTGTGTGTGTGTGAGTGTGTGTGTGACTGATGTGTGAGAGAGAGTGTGTGTTTGTGTGTGTCAGTGTGTGTGTGTGTGTGTGTTAGTAGTCAGGAGTATAGGTAGAGAGAGGCCTGATTTGGTTTTATGTGGTCGTAGGGGAGCGAGGCGTCACAGACCTCACTTCTCTAGGGCCAGCATATTGAGGGCGGCGCCCATCTCCTCTCCCTCGCTGCTTGACCTTCCCTGACCCTAAAGAGGGCAGGTACCCATTTACAGCTGGGTGAACTGGGGGAACTGTACTGAAGCCAAGGCGCGCAAACCGTCACCCATCCAAGTGGTAACCACGCTCGATGCTGCTTAATTTGGCTGGGGGGGAAAGCGAGTGCTCCGACCACTGAGCTATCCTGACCCCTAAGCAGTCGGAATGCGGCTACCTTAATGGTGGGTAAAAACTATCGCATACGCAAAATCTCACCGGTGGTGAACCTCCCAGCTCTACCCGAGGAACGACCCCCCCTCCTCCCCCCCCCCCCCCCCCCCCCCCACCACAAACAAGCAATCTAGCCTTTGTATATATGTAGTTGTTTCATTTCATATGAAAAAAGAGGTGGTGGGGGGGAAGGGGGGGGGGTGTGGTTTCACAAGTTCTTTTTTTTTTTTTTTGGTTGTTGTTGGAAAGAGAGTAGACAATGAAGATGAAGAGGGGTGGGGTTGGGGTGGGGTGGAGGGTGGGGGTGGGGGGTTAAGAGATCAAAGAACATGTTTAAAGGGAAACGGAGAGGTTTCTGACACAGAGAGAGAAGAGATAAGGCACATATTATGAGGACTCTACTTGGCTTGTCTGAGAGAATAAAAGAGAGACTCATTTGTTCATTTTCAAACACTTATGCTCACATTATTTTATATGTATGCCGTGTACACACACTCATGTGTGTGCATATACACACTATCATAAGGACAAATAGCGCACGAGCACACGCTCACGTATAGGGGGGGACGGGGTAGCCTGGTGGTTAGAGCGATGTATGATCTGCTGACCCGGGTTCGATTCTCTTTCAAGAGGATTTTTTCCTTTTTGGAGTTAACATCAGTGCCGACTCCACTCTCCCCCAAAAGTCCTTCGGGTGAGACTATAAACCGAGGCCCCGTGTGCGAACGCACGCAAAACACCTTGCGCACACGTTAAAACCCGTTCCGCCTTTCGGAAGAGTAGGCCATTGTGTGCGGGTGGGAACGGATGACAACATTGATAAAACTGCATACCCACGGGGACTGGATGGGAAAAAAAAGCACGTGAGTGCTTTTTACATTATCCTCGAAATAAAAGAATAAAATAAATAAACACTATCATAAGGACAAATAACGCACGAACACACACGCTCACGTACTATCTCTCTGTCTCTCTCTCTCTCTCTCACTCTGTCTCTGTCTCCGTGTCTCTGTCTCTCTCTCTGTCTCTCTCTCTGTCTCTCTGTCTTTCTCTGTCTCTCTGTCTCTCTCTCTCTCTGTCTCACTCTGTCTGTCTCTCTGTCTCTCTCTGTCTCTTTGTCTCTCTGTCTCTCTCTCACCCACTCACCCTCATGCAGACACACACACACACACACACACACACACACACACACACACACACACACACACACAGGTAGATATGCGGTCTATTGGTGACACACCTGACTAGAAAACGACAAGTTCGGGTTCAATCCCCGTTTGAGCCCGAGGGTTTTTTCCCCATCCTGCTGGCCTTGAGTGGTGGTCTGGGTGCTAGCGCTAGTCTTTCGGATGAGACGATAAATCGAGATCCCTTGTGCAATACGCATTCAGCACATTGTAAAAGAACCCACGACAACAAGAGACTTGTCCCTGATAAAATTATGTACAAGAGTCACTCTCATAGGGACACAAATACACTTGTAGACAGGTAAGGAAAAAAACTGGTGGCGCTGTTCTTGTGGTGACGCACTTTCCCAAGGGACAGCAGCCCGAATTTGACGCGGAGAAATGAGCCGTGACTGAAAGTGGTATAGAATACAATACAATATAATACAATAAAACATAATACAATAATGTACAAGGCAATACAGTTAAATACAAAGCAGTACAAAATAATACTGTACAATACAATGCACATACCCACACACGCGCACATAATTATTCTCTCTCTCTCTCTGTCTTTCTCTCGCTGTCCTAGATTTAATGTTCTCCCTATTAATGCAAATGTACATCGCTTTAGCAATGTTCCCCAGAAGAAATCTTGTCCATTTTGCAAGTCAGCAAAGGAAGACGAACATCATTTTCTGTTTGAGTGTCCTGCATATTCTGATTTAAGAGCCAAGTTTCTTGGGGGTTTAGCTACACCAACCCACATGTCAAGTGTCAACTTCCGAACAAATGCATGGTGTCTCAAGGTACATTTTTCATGCAGTGAACAAAAGAAAGAAAGAACTGGCTGAAATTTAATGTTGGTGTTGATGTGTCCTGTCAATTTTATTTCAGGGTAAAGGTGTGTTCATGGTGTTTAACACTGCTTTTAAAATGCTTAAAAGTGTGTGTGTATGTGTGTGTGCGCGCGCGCGTGCGTGCGTGTGTTTGAATGTGTGTGTGTGTGTGTGTGTGGTGTGTGTGTGTGTGTGTGTGTGTGTGTGTGTGTGTGTGTGTGTGTGTGTGTGTGTGTGTGTGTGTGTGTGTGTGTGTGTGTAATTGTATTGGCAAAGAAAGTAATGCTGAAAAGGAGCTCATTATGTCTATGCTGATGTGAACTTGAAAAGTGACTGAGACTTCATCTTTATGAATGTTAACCTATAGCATAAACAGCTGTGTTGAAGGTGATGAAGATGATGATGGTGAGTGTTTGGATTGTAGCCACCCATAGCGATGTTTTCTCTTGGTCATGACTGTGTGGAGGAGGATGATAATGATGACACTCTTAGTCTTATGTTACGCATTTGAATGTGTTGTATTACTGGACAATTGATAGATTTTTCGTTTTCTCGTTTACTTGTTGCCACTCCCCTTCGTCCCTTTCACTTGTATTGTGGCCCAAGGCCGAAGTACAATTAAAATGTTCAGAGTTCAGAGTTCTCTCTCTCTCTCTCTCTCTCTCTCTCTCTCTCTCTCTCTCTCTCTCTCTCTCTCTCTCTCTCTCTCTCTCTCGTCGCGCGCGCGCGCGCGCGCGTCAACCAGTTCCCATCCTCTCAAACCATACAAACACGTTGTTCCAAACGACACACACACACACACACACACACACACACACACACACACACACACACACACATACACACACACAAAAGACCATTTACACCACATAGTATTATGATCGATGATCGCCCACTAAACGTTGAACCCTAATTATTATAATGCTGACGAAGGGAGGAATAGTGACACTGAGACCCAAGGCGAGCAAGACCATGATGACTTTGGAGAAAACGGACAAAAACTTTGACTACAGACTATCTATAGACCATTCTAGTGACCTTCACTTTAAGAGAGAGAGAGAGAGAGAGAGAGAGAGAGAGAGAGAGAGAGAGAGAGAGAGAGAGAGAGAGAGAGAGAGAGAGGAGAGATTTGGGACTTCAGTTTCTTCATCAAAACCATAGCCCCATTTGATAGGGGGCAGAAATTGTTTTGCCAACAGATCTACTTGAAAAACGTAAGACATTTCAAATCCTAACAACATGAAAAGATACAAGGGGAAAAAATAAAGATAATAAGGTTGTTGGGTTTTTTTGTGTAATGGAACAAGTTTTCTATAAGTACAATGCTAAATTACTCTCTCTATCTTCGTCTTTTTGATGCAATTGATACAGAAAGCCGTAATAAGCACTTATAGAACTTTGGTGGAATTCAACTTTGCAAGAGAGAGAGAGAGAGAGAGGGGGGGGGGGGTGGCAGAGAGAGAGAGAGAGAGAGAGAGAGAGAGAGAGAGAGAGAGAGAGAGAGAGAGAGAGAGAGAAAGAGAGAGAGGGGGTGGGGGGGGGCAATGGGGGGTGAGGAGAGATAGTACCGGAAGAAAAAAGAAGTTGTAGAAAGATTACCCTGCCAGCGTGAGTCATGGGACAAACGCGACAACCTGTGTGTGTGTGTGTGTGTGTGTGTGTGTGTGTGTGTGTGTGTGTGTGTGTGTGTGTGTGTGTGTGTGTGTGTATGTGTGTGTGTGTGTGTGTGTGATAGAGAGGTAGGTCAGAGGTGAGGTCAGGTAGAGGCCTGATTTGGCTGTGCTGTGCTGTGCTGTGCTGTGCTGTGCTGTGCTGTATCAGAGGTGGTGAATGTCACTACATCAGTAGGCTACATGGCTTGACAAACAGCTGGCTGTTCAAGGCTGAATGCTTTGGGACTGTTCCGATAGCTGTTATAGTGTGTTTGTGTGTGTGTGTGTGGGGGGGGGGGGGGGGGGTAAGAGGGGAGGGGATGGGGGAGGGGTGATGTGCGTGTGTTTGTGGGGGGGTGGGGGAGGGGAGGGGATGGGGCGCACGCGTGTGAGTGTGTGTGTGTGGGGGGGGGGGGGGGGTGGGGGGTGTGAGTGTGTGTGTGTGGGAGGGGGAGGTGGGGGGGTGGGTGAGTGTGTGTTTGTGTGTGTGCGCGTGTGTTGTTGAGTGTGTGTGTGTGTTGTGTGTGTATGTGTGTGTGTATTTGTGTGTGAGCGAGCGTACACTTGTGTGTGTGTGTGCGTGCGCATGCGCGCATGTATGTGTGTGCTGGTGTACATCTCTGAATGTAAGACTGTCCTTTCCAGAACACACAACAGGTGACTGAGACCCATCACTCAACATCATCATCATTTCACTTCACTCGCCTTCTCACCCGTAATACCCGTAAATAGCTCCAGGGAGAACAACCCTCGCATCACAAGTCCCAGAAAAACACAGAGCATTTAAAACGCCTTGAAAGTATGACCGATGC
>CM054137.1:43264116-43266616 GCA_028751875.1 Rapana venosa
TAATAATAATAATAATAATAATAATGTATGGAATTTATATAGCGCTGAATCTTGTAAAGCAACAAATCAAAGTGGGAAGAAAAGGGCCAGGCTGGGACTGGAACCCAGAACCTCGCGGTTTACTTGTTAAGGCAGGTGAACGTCTCAACCGTCCTGCTGGCACCTTACCTTCTCCGTCCGTTTCAAACGTACGTTCACAGTGAGAGAAAGGGACGATCAGTTTGGGGAATCTGCTGTTGGTTGTTCTTTTTGTTCCTCGGCTAGAGCTCTGAGGTTCACCAATGGTGAGATTTTGCGTATGCGAGGATTTTTTTCCCCTCCCACCATGAAGGTAGCCGCATTCCGACTTCGGGGATGTATGCTGGGTATGTTCGTTTTTCTGTAACCCGCCGAACGCTGACATAAATTACAGAATCTTTAACGGGCATGTTTGAATCTTCTCCATGTGTATAATTATGCACAAACGGAATTAAGGCAATGGCAGGTCTTGCACTTGAAATTAACCTGGGAGATGGTAAAAATAAAAAATATAAAAATAAAAAAACACCCACACGCCACCCTTAATTCACCAGACGCTGCCGAAGATTCGAACCCACGACTTCATTGACTCATGGGAAGAAAGTCGAACGGTTGGTCTTAACCACTCGGGCTATAGCATAGCTAGCATCCAGTCAGGGAGCCTTGTTATATATATATACTGTGTTTTCTCCAGTCCTGCGATGGGGGAGGGCCGTGTGTCAGCACCTCCTACAAGCAAGGAAACAAGTGAGCGGGGCTTACAGTCAAGTGAGGCAGGTGGCAGGCTTAGCTTACTGCCGGCTGACAGTCTCTTCTGTCTCTTTCACTCGCCACCTAAGTCTTACGTAGACAGACAGACAGACAGACAGACAGACAGACAACAGCAGCGCATCCTTTAATGCCTGTTTATGCCAGAAAGGAGACTTCTTTCTGAGTCAGTGTGTTTTTTTGTCTGCCTAGCACTGTTTGTCTGTTTGTGTGTGTGTTTGTGTCTCTCTCTCTCTCTCTCTCTCTCTCTCTCTCTCTCTCTCTCTCCTCTCTCTCTCTCTCTCTCTCTCTCTCTTTCTCTCTCTTTCTCTCTCTGTCTGTCTCTCTCTCTCTCTCTCTCTCTCTTTGCCCCAGACCTATTTCCAGAGAGAGAGAGAGAGACAGACAGACAGACAGACAGACAGACAAAGAGAGAGAGTGTATGTATGTGTTTGTCTGCCTATCTGCTTGTCTGTCTGTCTGCCACTGTGTGTGTGTATGTCTGTGTCTGCACGTAAGTCTTTGTCCGTGTCTGTTTCTACTTGTTTTGCTTTTGTTGGTGGAGTGTTGTTTTTTTTACGACCAACGGGGAATTTGAAATGAAAACATAACACAGATGGAAAAACAATGCCCTTTAAATCCTTTCCCATTAGGCTACCCCCCATCTAGCAAGACAAAGCAGGCTTTGACGTTTACCTCAGAAATGACGTCATTATCACCGTCACAACAATGTGACGTGGTGACAAGAGCAATTAACTTTTTTTCCTTTTTTTTTTTTTAAAGCACAAAATGATTTACTTACTTCCCCTCTTCTGACAGAATGAACACGGGACTGATTGTTCTACTTGGCTAACCTATACACCACACTTCGTCACTGAGTCATCTCTGGATTTTTGTGTATTAACCCTATCCCACACCCCCACCCCCACCCCCATCCAATGCTTAACCCCCTACCTTCCACTCCTTCTCCCTCTTCCCCCTCTTCTTCCTATACTTCTTCCCATTTATTGTGTTTATCGATTATTTGGACTGATTTTTTTTCTTGTAAAAGAAGAAAATTGGTTAACAGATATTTGACTCTACTAATATTTTAATAGCATAGGGTTGGATCGGTGGCTTTAAGAATAACGCACCTACCTAGAAAGCTAAAAGCAACAACGACAACAACAACAACAACAACAACAAACAAAGTGAGTGTGATCCCCTTTTGCTCCCGCATTCCCCCCTTTCTCCCCCCCCCCCCCCCCTATCTCACCCCCTCCCATTCTGTATTAGACCTTGAGTGATTGTTTGAGTGCTAGTCTTTCGGGTTAGACGATAAATCGAGGTTCCGTGTGTAGCATACATTCAGCGCATGTTTAAAGAACCCACGGCAACAAAAGAGCTGTCCCTGTGAACATTCTGGTTTTTTAAAAAAAGCCATTCTTAAAGGGAAATATTATACACACGCAGACATTTAAAAAAAAAAAAAAAGAAATTGATGGTGGCGCTGCTCCTGTGGCGACGCGCTCTTTTCGGGGAAAGTAGCTCGAATTTCATGCAGAGAAATTTGCTGTGGCTGAAAGTGGTGTACAATACAATACAACACAACACAATACAATATAACACAATACAATACAACACAATACAACACAATACAATACAGTACAATACAACACAATACAACACAATACAACACAATACAACATAATACAATACAACACCATACAACATAACACAATACAACACAACACAA
>CM054137.1:43271616-43279116 GCA_028751875.1 Rapana venosa
AGATTTTGACATGACGCCAGTAAATGAATGGAACAAATGTTAAGGAACTAAAATTGATGAATATTGCCCCCAGAAAACACCACAGAGAACGTTAATTTAAAAAAAAAAAAATCAATTATATATTATGTAAACAAGTCGATAAAACAAAAATGCATGGCAGAAATTTTCATTTTTACACCTCTTCTCTCTCTCTTTCTCTCTCTCTCTCTCTCTCTCTCTCTCTCTCTCTCTCTCTCTCTCTCTCTCTCTCTCTCTCTTTCTTTCTCTCTCTCTCTCTCTCTCTCTCTCTCTCTCTCTCTCTCTCTCTCTCTCTCTCTCTCTCTCTCTCTCTCTTCTTTTTCTTCTTCTTCTTCTTCTCTCTCTCTCTCTCTCTCTCTCTCTCTCTCTCTCTCCTCTCTCTCTCTCTTCTCTCTCTCTCTCTCTCTCTCTCTCACGCGCGCGCCAGTGAGGGAATCCAGGGAAGTAACTTTTGCTTTTTCAGCTACTTTAAAATTGCTTTGATTATGCCCCTTGGACATATCCCGGCAGCTCGCTTGCGGTTCCAGGCAGATAGGAAAATGTATATCTTCTTGTGAACTGACGTGCACTTGATATATATCAGTTGCTTCTGAACTGAAGCTGGCATAAATCATAGCCAGAGAGATTGGGATTTGGGGTGGTTAAACGGGTAAGGAGGTTTGCATTGGCGAATAGTGACACATTTCACCTGTCTGTTCAGTGACTTGATTCAATGAATGTGAACGAAATTCGATAATCAATCATAAAATAAATACATGAATAAAAAATAAATACTAAAAAAAATTAATGAATGAACGAATTAACTAACAATTACAATTCAACATAGCAATAATAAAACAAAAACTGCAATTCAGATTTTACGCGACTACCGTATAAATGAATAATGGAATAAATAAACAATTAATGAATAAACAAGAGGAAAAATGTATATGAAAAAACATAATAAATACGTTGAGTTTTCAGCATTGTACGGACTTTCACCTTTCCCTTGAAGAGTAGACCAAGTCATGGCCGAGATGGTCGACAGGGAAAAATACTCTGCAAATGTTCATGTGTACTGGCACACAAGGTTATGCAGGTAATGGAGCAGCTATCCAGGTGGACTTCTTGGTCAATGTGGTGTAAAGGTAAGGGTGAAGATTAAAGGCGTTCCCATGACTTATGCGGTTGTTGGGAAGCCAGGTGTCAGAGACCTCACTTCTCTAGGGGCCAGCATATTGAGGGCGGCGCCCATTTCCTCTCCCTCGCTGCTTTACCTTCCCTGACCCTAAAGAGGGCAGGTATCCATTTACAGCTGGGTGAAATGGGGGACTGTACTGAAGCCAAGGTGCACGAACGGTCAGCTATCCCCAAGGCAACCACGCTCAACGCTGCTGAACCTTAGCTTGGGAAGAGCCAGTGCTCTTTACTTCACTATCATTTGTTGTATTCTTTTCTTTTATTTATATCTATTATTTATTCTTTTATTTTTGAGGATAATGGAATAAGCACTCATGTGCATTTTTACATCCAGTACTCGTGTGCATACGGTTTTATAGATTTTGTCATCCGTTCCCACTGGTACAAATGGCCTACTCTCTCGAAAGGCGAAACAGGTTTTAACGTGTGCGCAAGATGTTCTGACCACTGAGCTATCACGTCCCCTATAATGGTGTAGTGTTTTGAAATATTCAGCTAATTGTAAATCGTCTTTAAACAAACAAACAAACTCCCCCACCCCCTTATTTTAAAAAATCCTGAAATTTGATGTTTTACCCAAGCCTGTGCGCGGTTAGTTCTGTGTGTTACAAGGTCTGTATATTACAGATCCTTCAGATGTATTCTCCGAGACTTATCCCCCCCCCCCCCCCCCCCCCCCCCCCCAAGTCCTTTTTTCCCTCTTTCTTTCCATGTCTACGTCCCCTGTGTCTGACTGGCTATGAATTTCTGTTTCTCAAAATGTATGAGTCTGTGTCTCCTGTATCGCTATCTCCCATATCATTCTTTTTCTTCTCATGAGCCTATTTCTTGTGTCTCCCGGGTCTGTGTTGTCTATCACTGTGGCCATCCCTTCGCTTCTCTATGAATGCGAGGCGTGGACATTACACCATAGACATAATAATTACCAGTAAGCTTGGCGACCCTCACCTCCTCATCTCAACCTATCACCGTAGTCTAGTAGACCGTTGGAGCACCAATGACGACGATTTCGCAACCAGCTTCCTCCATACTCGCGCTTCTCAGCTTTCAGTAGCAAGTCGTTCCACTCAAGGCCAGTCAGTCCACTCTCTGATGATGTTGTCTTCCCATCGTTTTCTCCGTCTGCCTCTTCGTCTCCCTCCTTGTACTGTTCCCTGTAGGACATTAGTGGTAGTTAAAAACCGGTGGCATACACAAAGTTTAACTATTGGCGAACCTCGGAGCTCTAGCTAAGGAACAGGAAAGAAGAAAGAAAAAAAGCAACACCTCCACCCCACCCTCCACCTCCCAAAAAAGCTTCAAAACTTCCGATTCGGGGCGCTTCGCTCCATGCTAAGAATCCGGTAGCAGGATCACGTCATCAACCTCAAAGTCCTCCTGGACCTTGCCCACTTCTACAAACAGGGAATCCAGACTGACCAAGACCCAGCTTGGGTGGGAAGGCCTAGGCCTTGCCAGCCGTATAGTCGAGCACCGCACGCCTGCACGCCTGCTGGGTGGACAACGTGCTTCGTTGCAAGAGACATCAAGGCCGACCAAAGAAGCGCTAGACAGACTTCAAGTCCAAGCCAGCTTCCAGTGGACCTACATTAAACCCAAAGAGGCGGAGGGAGCGCGCTGTGAATCAGTCCGTCATGCTGGCTAGCCACCTATCTGTCAGGCCTGTGCCAACTTAAGCAAACGCCTGATATGATGCCAGAGCCTCGTTCGTCACTACGAGAAAACAAGGCTGTAAACCAACTCTTGACAGTGCTCACGTCACCACTGACTTCCAGCTCTGCAGAGAACAAGACCACAAACTAGCTCTGACGGTGGTCACGTCACCACAGACTTCCAGTGCTGCAAGGAACAAGACCACAAACTAGCTCTGACGGTGCTCACGTCACCACAGACTTCCAGTGCTACAGAGAACAAGACCACAAAATCAACTCTGACAGTGCTCACGTCACCACAGACTTCCAGATCTTCTCACTGCTCCAGACTCTGGGATATTCCAGACTGGGCCTGCAGAGCCGCCGTCGAGTATGCTCCAATACAGCTGAGGATGTGAGGTCCTCTTCGGGGTCGAAGAGCAAGCATCAAGTTCTCTACTTTCATGTTGCCGTGTTCTGTGTTCTCCATGCCTGTTTCCATTGCTAACACGCCCATACCTTGTGCTGCCATGCTTGTTTTACCCATGGCTGTGTTCCCCATGTCTGTGTTCCCCACGTCTGTCTTCCTGTGGATCTGTGTCCTTTCAGATTTATGTTCCTCGGGTCAAAAAATTCCCCAGATTTCCTTTCCTCAGGCCAAAATCCAGACCTGTGCTTAACAGCTAAAATACCCAGGTCTGTTTTTCTTTCTGCAGGCCAAACTATCCAGGTCTGTTTTCCCCATGGCCAAAATACTCAGGTCTGGTTTTCCCCTATCATAATATCCATATTTGATTTCCCTAGGCCAAAATAACCCCTGTTTCCCCCAGCCCTACGCTGTCCAGGTAGCTTAGCTGAGTATCCACGGTCTTCATTACCCAGGCCTTTGTTCCAGCTGCTGCCATTTCTCTGCATTTGTCTTCCTCAGGTTTATGTGTCGCAATGGTTTCCAGCTCTGTGTGGAGTCCATTGTGCACCCCACAAAAGACTTTTTTGTGACCAAATTTTCCCCTTTTATATCGGTTGTGTGCCAAACCCTGAGTTTCTTCACAAATCTAAGGGAGCATGGATCGTGTGTGGTGTCGTTAAATGGCTTTCTTGTCGCTAACTGGATCAAAGCACTCAAATGCGCAAACCTGTTCAACAGCTAACTGGACATTATTTTTTAAACTGCGTAGCAAATAGGTTTAAAAAAAAAAAAATTAAGACATGGAAACACGACACAAAAAGCGATATGTTCAATATATTCAATGCCTAATAATCTGGTGGTAACGCCTCATTCCGATGGCTTGGATTCTTATTTCTATATCAGCAGTTAGTGTCTATGTCTCACACGTGTGGAAGAAGACGAAATAGTTATACTGAAGCGTGCGGGAGCCTTGTTTTGTTTCATAGAGATCATAATTATGTTCTTGTCCTTCCATGCAAGTTAAGGTGTGGACAATGCTGGTACTGCTTTCTCTGCCCTGGAGAGGATTTCTGGGGTTTTGGGATCCCTCACTGTTGATGATGGACCCCAGATAAGTAAACTTTGGAACAATTTTCAGTTGTTGTTTGGGAATTTTCCTCTCTATACTTTTTTCGGTAGTGGTGGTGGAATCGCGACTGGCCATCAGCTTTAGTCTTTTAGATCTAGACGGCTGATGTCCTCGGGGTGTCTTGGTGGTGTTTCGAACTGTTTTCTGGCACCCAGCTCTGCGAGTTCTTGTTCACTGCCTTGGTCAAGGCCGTCATTGTCATCTGCAACACACAGGTTCCTGACGGTTCTTCCTCTGGGGATTTTTTCGGGTCTCCGGTGCTGGGCTAGAGTTCCGAGGTACACCAGTGGTGAGGGTTTTATTTGCGTATGCGACCGGTTTTTCCCACTATTCAGGTAGCCGCTTTCGACTTCGGGGATCGCCCAGCACACAGAATGCTGTATGACGTGATTTTCAAGTGTATTATTAGTCGTAATGTTTTCCAACTGTTTGTTGAAATCTGTGGGGTAAAATTATATAGAAAGCAACCCGGTAAAACTAGCACTGAAGTGTGGAACCACTCTCCCAAAACACTATTTGCTCGTACTGCTGTGGAGCGAGGTTGCTGTATGGTGTATGGTGCTGGTTGTCTTGTGCCTGATGTTCAGTGTCTTTAGTGGGGTCCACAGCGTCTCCTGCCAAAGTCTGCAAGGATACACCAGCCAAAGTCTGCCATGTCTGCAGGGATACACCAGCCAAAGTCTGCAGGGATACACCAGCCAAAGTCTGCAGGGATACACCAGCCAAAGTCTGCAGGGATACACCAGCCAAAGTCTGCAGGGATACACCAGCCAAAGTCTGCAGGGATACACCAGCCAAAGTCTGCAGGGATACTCCTGCCAAAGTCTGCAAGGATACTCCTGCCAAAGTCTGCAAGGATACTCCTGCCAAAGTCTGCAAGGATACACGTGCCAAAATCTGCCAAAGTCTTTAAGGATATACCTGCCAAAGTCAGCAAGGATACTCCTGCCAAAGTCAGCAAGGATACTCCTGCCAAAGTCTGCAAGGATACACCTGCCAAAGTCAGCAAGGATACTCCTGCCAAAGTCAGCAAGGATACTCCTGCCAAAGTCTGCAAGGATACACCTGCCAAAGTCAGCAAGGATACTCCTGCCAAAGTCAGCAAGGATACTCCTGCCAAAGTCAGCAAGGATACTCCTGCCAAAGTCAGCAAGGATACTCCTGCCAAAGTCAGCAAGGATACTCCTGTCAAAGTCTGCAAGGATACTCCTGCCAAAGTCTGCAAGGATACACCAAAGTCTGCAAGGATACACCTGCCAAAGTCAGCAAGGATACTCCTGCCAAAGTCTGCAAGGATACACCAAAGTCTGCAAGGATACACCTGCCAAAGTCTGCAAGGATACTCCTGCCAAAGTCTGCAAGGATACACCAAAGTCTGCAAGGATACACCTGCCAAAGTCTGCAAGGATACACCTGCCAAAGTCTGCAAGGATACTCCTGCCAAAGTCTTCAAGGTTACTCCTGCCAAAGTCTTCAAGGTTACTCTTGCCAAAACCTGCAAGGATACTTCTGCCAAAGTCTGCAAGGATACTCCTGCCAAAGACTGCAAGGATACTCCTGCCAAAGTCTGCAAGGATACTCCTGCCAAAGTCTGCAAGGATACTCCTGCCAAAGTCTGCAAGGATATACCTGTGGAAGGAGCTGTAATAGCAGGCGTGAATTCATGACTGGAAACATAATTATGAACTGCGAAGCCTAGGACCTAGAAAGATGGGGACAGAGACAGGCTAGTATCATAGAACCAAGACAGCATAAACCTTTAGGATACAGAGCTTTGGAAACTTCAACACCAACCAAATAGATAGAGTATAAGTAAAACAATAAAGCCACGGGGAACATACACCTTACCTACATAATATGGACGTGTCTTGAAGAGAACAGAAATATGGAAACATGGTGGAACATAGAGTTACATTGAACTTTAAGACCCTAGACTTGTTCAGTGTATACCCCTGGGAGTTTCTCGCTATGAAGAGTAGACACAAGGAAGCATAAAATGATGCAGACAGACTCACACACAGAACACGTAGAACTAAAGAACAGTGAGGTCTGAAAACGTTGCTGAAATTTTAGCAAAATACAACAGAACAGTAGTAGTTATAATTATAATACCCTGAAGCATACATGACCGAGAAAAAAACAAAGAATTCTAGAACACACACACACACACACACACACACACATACACACACACACACACACACACACACACACACACACACACACACACACACACACACACACACACACACACACACACACACACAAAAGTGTTATAGCTTACAGGTAATTATTCACAGAACATTAGTTGATTCGATGAAGCAAAAGCCAGGCAGAATCCAGACAGAAAAGACATGAAAGCAGAGAAGAACACGGAATCACTTTCGCTACTTCAAGTGAGTCAGAAAATCAGACAGAGGCCTATCGAGAAACCCAACCACCCACCCACCCAACCCAACCCCCACTTCATTTTTTTCAAGTTTATTTTTCTCGAAACTTGAGGTAAACAAACAACACACAGCCAGAGACAGCCAGCCAGACAGCCAGCCAGCCAGACGGACAGACAGCCACAGACAGCCAGACAGACAGCCACAGACAGTGAAACTGCACTGCACGTGCGTCCCGTCCTCTTTCCCTCATGTTATGTTGTGTGTGTGTGTGTGTGTGTGTGTGTGTGTGTGTGTGTGTGTGTGTTTGTGTGTGTGGTGTGTGTTGTGTGTGTGTGTGGTGCGGTTGTGTGTTGTGTGAGTGCGGTGTGTGTGTGTGTGTGTGTGTGTGTGTGTGTGGCGGGCACGCCATAGCAAGCATACAGTGACTTTCCGCCTCTTTTGCACACACACACACGCGCGCGCGCGCGCGTGTGTGTGTGTGTGTTTGTGTGATGCTTATAGTGCCCGTGCCGAGTTTTTTGTTTTGCTTTGAAGGGCCACCACTGGGAGGAGAGAGAAGAAGTAGGGGGTGGGGGTGGCGGGGTGGCAATAGAACTAAGTCAGTCTGGTAGCCTAGGCAAGACAAGACAAGACAAGACAAGACAAGACAAAGTGAGGGGAAGACCCCTCACTCTTCACGGCAGCAAAGTGCACAGAAGGAGAGAGGAATGCCTGACTGACTGACTGACTGACTGACTTCACACA
>CM054137.1:43286616-43314116 GCA_028751875.1 Rapana venosa
GTGCGACATTAGCGTCCTCCTCAATGATTGTCTCTGATCATCCGAAGACGCTGACCAACCAACCAGCCAACCAGCCAACCAACCATTAAAATCCCCACTTCTGATGCGCCTGCTGGGTGTCCAGTCTGTGGTATCAAACAAATCAGTCGGTACCAAACATAGTGATTTGCCACCTAAAGAACGGAAAACGATGGAGAGTGGAGTGAGAAGGGGGAGGAGAGGGGGGTGGGGGTGGAGGGAGAGGGGGGAGAGAGAGAGAGGGAGGGGTGGAGGGAGAGGGAGGGAAAGGGAGGGAGGGAGAGAGAGAGAGAGAGAGAGAGAGAGAGAGAGAGAGAGAGAGAGAGAGAGAGAGAGACTTGTGTATGCGGACAAAGTAAGATTGAAGACTGCTGTCACTCTAATTGTATTACCGTTCCCCAAACCAGTCAGTAGGCTAGTTGTGACTCTTGGTCCAGCACCTGACTGGCTTACTTACCTACAGTACAGTAGTATAGTGAGGTCTGTGTTCTCATAGCGATTCGGTTTGCTGTATTGGTCTGACTGAAGTTTGAAATCGCCGTTTGATCTGAAATTAGTGTGTAACCGGTTCGAAAAGATATTATATTATCATCATTGTTGTCATCATCAGCATCATGATAGTGATAGTACTACTACAATGACGATGACTTAAACTATTAGTGTTACTGCTGCCGACTACTACTGCAGTTAATATTATTTCTGTTATTGCTGCTGCTGCTGCTGTTACTCTACTATTACTACTACTACTACTTCTACTACTACTACATACTACCCCTACGACTACCACCACACCACCACCACCACTACTACTACCACCACCACTACCACCACCACTACTACTACTACTACTACTACCACCACTACCACCACCACTACTACTACACCTACTGCTGCTGCTACTTCTACTAATGCAACTTCTTCTTCTACTGCTGCTCTGCTGCTGCTGCACTACTACTCACTACTGGCTACTACTACTGTTACTACTACTGCTGCTGCACTACTACTTTCTACTACTGCTGCTGCTGCTACTACTTCTACTGCTGCTGCTGCTGCTGCTACTACTACTACTACTACTACTACTACTACTACTACTACTACTACAACTACTAATATTACTACTACTTCTTCGAAACCGCTAAAACTTATGCGACTACTACTACCACTACTGATGCTGCCATTATTACAACTACTACTACTATCACACTTATTGTTAATCGTGTTCTTTACATCTTGTAAGCTGGTAGCATTCTTGTTAAGGGACAGGAATTTCGTAAGGCTGTGCATTGGGCTGAGGGAGGGTGAGGATTCCTGTCATGCTTGGCATTGTGCAGATGATTGCGGGGTATTCCTTTCCTCTCTCTCACTGATCCACCCGCCAACGCACTTCCAACCCTACACCCTTTCCTCTTCATTTCACACACATACACTCACTCATACATACACACAAGCACACACGCGAGCGCGCAGACACACACATACACGTGCGCGCGTGTGAGCGTGCGCGCGCACGCACACATACAGTCACACATACACATACATTGTCTCACACACACTATCACATACGCGCACACACGCAGCCTCTCTCTCTCTCATTCTCTCTCTCTCTCTCTCTCTCTCTCTCTCTCTCTCTCTCTCTCTCTCTCTCTCTCTCTCTCTCTCACATCACACTCACTCACGCACGCACACACACTGACACATACACGTACACACACTCTCACACACACACTTAAGCACACACGCACATACACACACGCTCTGACACACATATGCACACACTTACACTCATACACTCGCACACTCATACACATCATATACACACATATATACCCCACACACACACACAAATACACACACACACATGCCGCGCGCACTGCGCGCGCACACACACACACACACACATGCACGCACAGAGAAACACGCGCGCACGCACACACACACACACACACACACACAACACACACACACGAACACGCACACGCACGCACATACATACATACACACACACTCTCTTTCTTTCTCTCTCTGTCTCTGTCTCTGTCTCTCTCTCTCTCTCTCTTCTCTCTCTCTCTCCTCTCTCTCTCTCTCTCTCTCCTCTCTCTCTCTCTCTCTCTCCTCTCTCTCTCTCTCTCTCTCTCTCTCTCTCTCTCTCTCTCTCTCTCTCTGAAACTGACACACAATCTATTCGGAATTCAACGCTGAGCGCACACAGCCAGAAAAACTTCCTGGCAAAATAAATACACGTTTTAAAAAGCTTTCTTTTTTTCCCGAACTGGGGCGGAGTTGGAATGTGGCATAGCCCACCACATAGCAGTCAGTACACATGTATGTATACCTTCCAAATTGTTGATTCCTGTCGAAACTCTGTCTTTTTCATCTCTCCTATTTCCATCGCATAGCAGTGGAACAATGTTACCAAATGTTGAACCTTGTGGAAAGTCGTTATTTTTTCAACTGGCATTTTTTTTTTACACACGGGGGTACGGGATAGCTCAGTGGTCAAAGCACTCGCTCCCCCCCCCCCCCCCCCCCCCCAGCTAAGATTAAGCAGCATCGAGCGTGGTTACCAGTTGGATGGGTGACCGTTTGCGCCGCGCCTTGGCTTCAGTACAGTCCCCCCAGTTCAGCCAGCTGTAAATGGGTACCTGCCTCTTTAGGGTCAGGGAAGGTAAAGCAGCGAGGGAGAGGAGATGGGCGCCGCCCTTAATATGCTGGCCCCTAGAGAAGTGAGGTCTCTGACGCCTCGCTCCCCTACGACCTTATAGGTTATGGGACAGTCCCCCATTCCCACTATTTTTACAAGAAAAATCAGTAGGCCTACGTTCTCAAATGTTGAATCCTATCGAAACTAATCATTCTTCAACTATCTAATTCCTACTAGATATTAATAGAATTACGCTCCTAAAGTTTGAATTCTGTCGAAATTCGACATTCTTCAACTGTCTATTTCTACTGGATAACAGTAAAACTACTTTTCCCAAGTTTGAATCCTGTCGGAACTCACCGTTCTCCAACCGTCTGATTTCTCCTAGATAGTAGTAGAATTACGTTCCCAAAATAATGTCGAATCCTGGTGAAATTCACCATTCTCCAACCGTCTGATTTCTCCTAGATAGTGGTAGAATTACGTTCCCAAAATAATGTCGAATCCTGTTGAAACTCACCATTCTCCAACCGTCTGATTTCTCCTAGATAGTAGTAGAATTACGTTCCCAAAATAATGTCGAATCCTGTGGAAACTCACTATTCTGTCCATTCTGTCCTATGTCTACCAATATTTTGCATATTGTGTCCTAGGTTCTGCTTCTTCCTGTCTGTCTGTCTTTCTGTCTCTCTCAATCTATTTTGATTTTTGAGGTTTATTTATGTATTTGAATTAGATTTTGAATAAGATTTGACCACAGGCTCAATTGCTGATCACAAATTAAGTGGTTTTGTGTACGCTTTTTTTTTCATGTATCCAAAAAATTTTAATAGAGTTATTTCTGAAATTTAAAAAAAAAAGGACTTGATTTCACCCGACTTTGCAAGTTACTGTCTAAACCCAAATGTTGTTCATGTTCACAGGTGAAAAGCTGTGCCGAAAGCCAGAGAGATGAGATAACCAAGGAGTACGCCCAAGAAACACCTGGAATAGTGCATCAAGGAACAGAGCCCTCACCCCATACCTGCCATCATGACAAACAACAATGCAAACAGACTTGTGTCAGCCTGCTGCTGAAAAGAAAACCTCAAAGCAACAATAACAACAACGACAACGACAACAACGACAACAAAATTCTACGCCTTCGTATACACACACACACCAAAACCACTGCTACAACCATTACTCGAAATTCAAGTGTTAGGTGTAACGTTAAACGAGCCTGACATCTCAGATGCGAGTGGTACTGACACTATGAAATGAGCACAGGAGAGAAGAAAGAAGAAGAAGAAGAAATCACCCTCCAACAAAACTTACAAGGCAGATGATTATCGTCAAGACTTCTTGGTGGTGGAGAGGTTATTAATTAACGTACCGGCGCTCCGAGAATAATAACTCCTTACTGAAGTAGTAGAGTGGTAGTCGTAGTCGTAGTTGTAGTAGTAGTGTAGTAGCCACTCATTTGAACCACAACGCCAGACCAGCCTACAGAAAGTTAGCGTGAGTGACAGATACAGACAGACAAAGACAGAGAGAAAGAAGAGAGGCAACAACACAGCATCGCTTCAGTCCAAAGTTTCCAAACAATACACAAAATCAACCAAAACCAATACCAGATACTGCGTGTGAACCGCAACGCCATACGAGCCTTCAGAAACTTAGCGTGAGTGAAAGAGACAGCCAGACAGACAGAAAGAAAGAAAGAAAGGAGAGAAACAACACAGCATCCCTTCAATCCAAACCTTTTCAACCCCCACAAAGACAGTAAATACCAAATGGAAAGGCTACACACTATAAAACCAAAGAGAGGTCATTAAATAAACGAGGTTGAGTGAGCATTGTCAAAAGTAGCCCGGTGACTGAAGTTGATCTAGGCTGTGATTTCCAAATCGGTGGCTCAGATTTTATTATTTTTTTGGGGGTGTGTGTGAGGCGTAGGTCTAGACTAGAGTGTATTGTGGGAGAATCAGAGGCACTGCAAGTTTGAAGTGGTTTGGGCAGACAGGGCTGCAGTGTCTGTGGTGGAGAATCGATAGAGGGGGAGGGAGGGGGTGTGTTGGTGAAGGGGGTTCCTGCCAAGTGAGACTGACCATTAGAGAGAGAGAAAGAGAGCGAGGGAGAAGAAGAGAGACAGACTGCAGGAGAGAAGGAAGGAAGGAAGGGAGAGAGAGAGGAAGGGAGTGACGTGCCCTTGGCAATCATGATGGAACCTGGCCAGAGAGTGAGTACGGAGATGTTTGTGTTGTGTGTGTGTGTTGTGTTGTGTGTGTGTGTGTGTGTGTGTGTGTGTGTGTGTGTGTGTGTGTGTGTGTGTGGTGTGTGTGTGTGTGTGTGTGTGTGTGTGTGTGTGTGTGTGTTGTGTGGTGTTTTTTGTGTGTGTGTGTGTGTCTGTGGTGTTGTGTGTGTCTGTGTGTGTGTTGTGTGGTTGTGGTGTGTTGCTGTGTGTGTGTGTGTGTTGTTGTGTGTGTGTGTGTGTGTATTCTGCTGTCTGTCTGCGTGAATGTTTGTGTTGTCTGTTTGTGTGTTGTCTGTGTGTTCTGTGTGTTGTGTGTCTTGTGTGTGTTTTGTTAGTATCTGTCTCTGTCTCTGTCCATGTATCTCTGTCTTTCTGTCTCTACATGTCTGTCGCTGTCTTTCTGTTGCTGTCTGCCTGTCCATCATCTGTGTCCGCGCGCGCGCGCGCATGTGTGTGTTGTGTGTGTGTGTCTGCGTATCTGTCCATATGTCTGCCTGGCTTTTTATCTTTCTGTGTCTCAGACTGTCGCTGTCTCAGTGTCACTTTCTATCCAGCTGGTTGCGCTGGCGCACGCGCGCGCGCGCGTGTGTGTATATACGTGTGTGTGGGGGGGGGGGGGGGGGGGGGAGGGGGGGTGCGTGGGGGTGTGATGTGAAGGAAAGAAGAAGAAAGATCAAACATATGCCAGGGTTCATACAGATCTTACTGCTGCTACAGGTGGCGAACAATAGCCTATACCGTATTAATCGTGTTGTTGATTGATACGCTTATCACTTACTTACTTTGATCTTAATCTCGATCGTAATTTATCTCTTTGTCTGTATGTATGTCTGTACTGTCTGCCTGCCTGTTTGTCTGTCTGCCTGCCTGCCTGTCTGTCTGTCACCATCTTCTCTCCTCCCTTCTTCTCTCATCCTCCTCTCTCTCTCTCTCTCTCTCTCTCTCTCTCCTCTCTCTCTCTCTCTCTCTCTCTCTCTCTCTCTCTCTCTCTCTCTCTCTCTCTCCCTCCTCTATATCTCCTTCCTCTCAAATTCTCTCTCTCTCCCCACCTCTTACCTCACCTTCTCTCTCCCTCACCTCTCCTCACCTCTCCCCCACCCCCTCCCTCTGTCTGTCTGTCTGTCTGTCTGTCTCCCAACAATTGTTGCTGCAGAGTCCTCTTTGTGAAGGGGACGCAGGCAGGCAGGCAGGCAGGCAGAATGGAATGGACTGGAATACTAAAGCAGGCAGGTTGTCCAACCTCGCCACTGCTGCGTGTTCTGAATACAGGCTGGAAAGAAGATCAAAATGTATACTGCTTTGGGATGAATGTGTGTGTGTGTGTGTTTTGTGTGTGTGTGTGTGTGTGTGTGTGTGTGTGTGTGTGTGTGTGTGTGTGTGTGTGTGTGTGTGTGTGTGTGTGTGTCCCTGCGTGTGTGGGTGTGTGGGGATGGGGAGGGTGGGGAGGGGGTATGGTGTGTGAAGGGGAAGAGAGAGAGAGAGAGAGAGAGAGAGAGAGAGAGAGAGAGAGAGAGAGAGAGAGAGAGAGATACGGTTTGTGTGTGTTAGAGAGAGTGAGATAACAGACAGACAGACAGGCAGTCAGACAGGCAAACAGTCAGAGAGAGAGAGAGAGAGAGAGAGAGAGAGAGAGAGAGAGAGAGAGAGAGAGAGAGAGAGAGTGAGTGTGTGTGTGTGTGTGTGTGTGTGGTGTGTGGTGTGTGTGTGTGTGTGTGTGTGTGTGTGTGTTATTCGTCGTGTGTGTATTCGTGTCTGTGTGTGCATTCGTGTGTGTGTGTATTCGTGTCTGTGTGAGTGTATTCGTGTACGTTGTGTTATATGTGTGGTGTTGGGTTGTGTGTGTGAATAAGGGGGGGGGGGGGGAGGGGGGGGGGTGTCGTGTGTGTGTATATATAGAGAGAGCAGAGAGCACGTGTGGGTGAATTTATTCGTGTTTGCTCGTGTCTTCCATAAAAACCTAGAATGTGCAGCATCGTCCCGTTGCACAACAGAGTGTATAACAGAACAACCTGCAGCCCCAAACTGTTATGAAGCCCGTCCTACAGAGGTAGTGCCGTCAATGTTGATCCCAATCTGACGGACAGTTTGGGTTTTTTCCTTAGTTAAATCGTTTTAGAAAGAAGTTACTTTATTCGAGTCTTGTGATGCAGTCGTATTGCAACGCAGTCTAATCGTAGCATTGATTTGAGAGTACTTTAGAAACGCTGATTTGAGAATATTTTAGAAACGCTGATTTGAGAATATTTTAGAAACGCTGATTTGAGAATACTTTAGGAACACTGATTTGAGAATATTTTAGAAACGCTGATTTGAGAATATTTTAGAAACGCTGATTTGAGAATATTTTAGAAACGCTGATTTGAGAATATTTTAGAAACGCTGATTTAAGAATACTTTAGAAACACTGATTTGAGAATACTTTAGAAACATTGATTTGAGAATACTTTAGAAACACTGATTTGAGAATATTTAAATTTTGAAACCCACCCACCTCCCTCCCCGCTGCTTTGAGAATACTTTAGAAACACTGGTTGGAGAATCCTTTAAAAACAACAACAACCCCAAACCCCACTGATTTAAGAATACTTTAGAAACACTGATTTAAGAATACTTTAGAAACACTGATTTAAGAATACTTTAGAAACACTGATTTAAGAATACTTTAGAAACACTGATTTGAAACAGCAATTTCAGAAAACTTCAGGCACACTAAATTTGAAATACTTGAGAAACAAGCACTGATGCTGTTAACTTAACTATTCAGGGGAATTTTGTTCGCTTCTGCCTATCACCTGTCTTTCAGTGATGCACGGTAGGGTGACATTGCCCCTCCCCTTTCTGTCAGTCTCACAGTGTCAGTCTCCTTTGTCATGATACCCTGTCAGACCTGATACTGTCTTTCCAATTGCCTTGGTGCGTGTGGACACATACATACACACACATACACCGTGCTCGCACGCGCGTTCACACAACATCAGACACACAGAGACACACGCACTCACACACATACACACACACACACACACACACTCGCGCTGCCCCACAAACACACATACACACGTCCTCACACACACTCACGCTCGCACTACGTACGCACCACGCCACCACACTGTCCCTACACACATACGCATACAACACACTACCCCTCTCTCTCTCACTCACACACACATCACACCATACACACACCACGCACGGCACATACAATATCACACACACTCCACACACACAACACTCACTACACACACACTACACACACTGTCTCACACACACACATACATACACACACGTCACACACAGACACACACACACATCCCTCACATATCACACGTTCCTCTCTCCACACACACACTGCCCTCACACACACACACACACACAAGTCACACACATACACACACACACACACACACACACACACACACACACACACACAACACACACACACACACACACAGGAGGAGGAAGAAACCCCATTCCCAATCCCCTCCTGCCCCTACCTCACTTTCCCACCCTTATCGTGAAGGCCAAAAAACAATGGGGTTCTGGACATCCACCCAAGTTTTGTTTACTTTTCTCAAGTGTATGCCAGGTAATTTAAAATCCTAACACGGACGCATTCCGACTCGACTACTTATGGTGCATTTAAAATCCGTCATTACTAATCGGTAACTGTCTCTCTCCATAACCTAGCACTCAGCCCTGTAGAGCGAGCATCTGATGCCCTCCAGCTTCTTCCAGTGTCTCACTTATTCGAGTCGGTGCCCATTCTACCACTTCTGGTAGCTTTTTCTAAGCTCCCGTACCCAAGGTCAGTCTCTCACTCACAGCTGGTAACTGTGTCGGAATAACGTATACGCTACCTCACGTTTGGAATCGAAATGCCGTCCAAAACTGCACCAACCTGCATGTCTGCTGTAACTACTTGAAACATGCTAGACCACAAATAAGCGTTCCTTGCCAATATCTCACTTCTTATGTAATGATATGTTCTTGTGGGGTTTCCTGTAGATACTCCTGCTTATTTGCCACGTAGTAATCTACTACAACTTATGGACAGTCTCCATCACCATGGATGGACTTGACAAACCCTTCCATTCCTCTTTCCTACTCTTCTCTTCTCACTTCCGCGAATTCTCTCTCACATTCTTAGCTCTCTCTCCTGTCTCTCTTCCTCTCTTTTGTTCTTCTCTTCTCCCCCCTCTTTCTCTTTCTCATCTCGAATCACTTCTCCTCTTCTCTTCTCTACTCTTCCTCATCATCAATCCTTTTACATTTCTACTCCTTTCCATCTCCTCTCTCTCATCTCTTCATCTCTCTGATTTTTCTTTCTCTACTCATCTTTCGTTCCTCTCTTCTCGTCTCTTTCTCCATCTTTAAATGATTCAATCATCTCTCACTCCCTCATCTCCTCCCATACCTATCCCCCTTCTCTCTCTCTCTCTCTCTCTCTCTCTCTCTCCTCTCTCTCTCTCTCTCTCTCTCTCTCTCTCTCTCTCTCTCTCTCTCTCTACTCTTCTCTCTCTCTCTCTCTCCCCCCACACACACCACAACCACACACAACACACAACACCCTTGGACATGCACTCTTAAACTGAAAGCAGTTAAATGCTAGTATATCACGGATATGTCCTCCCAATAATTATAAGACATGTTTTTTTGATGTCCTGGATTCTCTAGACTTGTTTTTCTTTCATTCAGCTGTCATGATAACCAGTTTGAGATCCTAATTCTTTCTTTTTTTGGTGCCAGTGACCATGTGTTCGAATAAAGACCTCACATCTGAAGCTCGTTACAGATAAGGCTGTCTGTTTCAAAACTCATGTCCAATCCCAACAGGTGCTACTGAGCTGCACAGAGGTCATTAGCAGTGCAGGGTTTCCTTTGGCTGGTGGCCTTATCGCTCCCCCCCCCCCCCCCTCTTCCCTGTCTGATGTTGTCTTTCCTTTCAAATTAGCCACGTGTGGATTAAGTGATGCTGTGTGTCTGATGGCCAGGGGAGATAACTGTGGTCGAGAGGTCAGGCAATACCAACGATCTAATGGAGCCCCGTTCTTATTACTGCTGGTTCTTGTTCTTGTTCTTGTTGTTGGTAGTAGTGGTGATGGTGGTGCTGCTGCTGCTTTATACAAAAAGTCGAATTTTTTTCAAATTTGTATTTCATTTGAAGTAGCCTGAAGTGAAGGGAAGTATTGACATGAAAAGCGATAATGCCAAGGAGAGAGGGAAGAGATGAAGAGAGAAAGCTGCTTGGAAGGAGTGGTGCCCACAATATGTATGTATATTTATATATCTTTCTCTCTCTCTCTCTCTCTCTCTCTCTCATCTCTCTCTCCTTCTCTCTCTCTCTCTCTCTCTCTCTCTCTCTCCTCTGTATAATATATATATATATATATATATATATATATATATATTATATAATTATATATATATTATTATATATATAGTGTGTGTGGTGTGTGTGTGTGTGTGTGTTATGTGGGCACCACTTCTTCCAAGCAGCCAAGCAGAACTGACAAAGATTCAACAGCAACAAGAACAACAAAAACAATAACAACGGTGTATAAGTACCAAGAGTAGCAACAGGAACAACAAATAAACACAGCAACAATAATAGCAGTGGCATATATATAACATCCCTATCAACTGCCAACAAGTCAGGGGAATAACACCACTGTTAGTCACTACACCAGTAACAATAGCAACATCACCAGCAGTAGCAGCAGCATGAAGTAGCAGCAGCATGAAGCGGTAGCAGCAGAATGAAGCCGTAGCCGCATTATGAAGCAGTAGCAGCAGCATGAAGCAGCAGAAGCAGCATGAAGCAGTAGCAGCAGCATGAAGCAGTAGCAGCAGAATGAGGTGGTAGCAGCAGTATGAAGCAGTAGCAGCAGTATGAAGCGGTAGCAGCAGTATGAAGCAGTAGCGACATTATGAAGCAGTAGAAGCAGCATCAGACAGTAGCAGCAGCATGAAGCAATAGCAGCAGTATGAAGCTACTGAAGCAGTAGCGGCAGTATGAAGCAGTAGAAGCAGCATCAGACAGTAGCAGCAGCATGAAGCAATAGCAGCAGTATGAAGCGGTAGCAGCAGTATGAAGCAGTAGCGGCAGTATGAAGCAGCAGCAGCAGTATAAAGCAGTAGCAGCAGCAGGAAATCAGGCAGTAGCAGCATTATCAGGCAGTAGCAGCAACATCAGCACAAGAAACCACAAGAAGCCAAACACTTAAGACGGAGAAAAACATGAAGATGACTAAGGCATCATTTTCTTTTCTTTTCTTTTTTTCTCTCTTTTTTTTTTTATTGAGTTGGACTGAAAGGAAGAACTTGGGGGATCAGGCAGGAAAGAAAAACAAAGAGGCTAATGAGAGAGAGAGAGAGAGAGAGAGAGAGAGAGAGAGAGAGAGAGAGAGAGAGAGAGAGAAGAGACAGACAGACAGACAGACAGACAGACAGACAGACAGACAAACAGACAGACAGAGATAGAGAGTTGAAAGGAAAAGGGGAAGAGAGAGCAATGAGGGGAGGAAGGGAAAGGGACAGAGAGAGGAGAGAGGAGAGAGAGAGAGAGAGAGAGAGAGAGAGAGAGAGAGAGAGAAGAGAGAGAGAGAGAGAGAGAGACTGAGACGTGGAAAGAGATGGGGGGGGGGGGAGATATCGAGACATAAAGAGAGAGATTGAGACGTGGAAAGAGAGAGAGATTGAGATATGGAGAGAGATTGAAGCATGGAGAGAGATTGAGACATGGAGAGAGATTAAGACATAGAGAGAGATTGAGACATGGAAAGGAGAGAGATTGAGATATGGAGAGAGATTGAGTCATGGAGATAAATTGAGAGAGAGAGATTGGGATATGGAAAGAGGGAGAGATTGAGATATGGAGACATTGAGACATGGAGAGAGATTGAGATATGGAGAGAGATTGAGACATGGAGAGAGATTGGGACATGAAGAGAGATTGAGACGTGGAGAGAGATTGAGACATGGAGAGAGATTGAGATATGGAGAGAGATTGAGACGTGGAGAGAGATTGAGACGTGGAGAGAGATTGGAGACGTGGAGAGAGATTGGGACATGGAGAGAGAGATTGAGACATGGAGAGAGATTGGGACATGGAGAGAGATTGGGACATGGAGAGAGATATTGAGACGTGGAGAGAGATTGGACATGGAGAGAGATTGGGACATGGAGAGAGATTTTTTAAAATATCATAATGATAATAATAATAATAATAATAATAATAATAATAATAATAATAATAATAATAATGTATGGAATTTATATAGCGCTGAATCTTGTAAAGCAACAAATCAAAGCGCTCATATAATATCGAGTATAATGGAACAAGCACTTGTGTGCTTTTTTACATCCAGTCCCTGTGTGTATGCGGTTTGTTTTGTAAATTCTGTCATCCGTTCCCACCGGCACACAATGGCCTACTCTTACGAAAAGCGGAACAGGATTTAACGTGTGCAGCAAGATGCTCTGCGTGCGTTCGCACACGGGGCCTCGGTTTATAGTCACAAGAGAGAGAGAGAGAGGAGAGAGAGAGAGAGGAGAGAGAGAGAGAGAGAGAGAGAGAGAGAGAGAGAGAGAGAGAGACAGACAGACAGACACAGACAGACAGACAGATAGACAGAGAGACAGACAGAAAGAGAACAAAGACACAAAGCCAGAAGAGCAAAGTCAAGAGCCCTGCTATAGGGTCAAGGCAGGGGGAACAGCTGTAAACGGGTATGGGGAGAAGCGGGGGAAAAGATGATGATGATGCTGATGCTGATGTGGAGGCTTTAACAGCGGTAATGAGCACTAAGGGGAGCTGACCGCTGATGGGATTACGTCCCCTCTGAGTTCAATGAGCTCACCGGTAAGGCCGCACACCGGTATTAAAAAAATTACTATTTTCCTTCTGTTTTCTGTGCACGTGCATATGTCTCACACACATACACACACAGAGCTCCACACATCCGCATAGGCTCGTACATACACACACACACACACACACACACACACACACACACACACACACACACACTAATTCCCACGAGTTTCAGATTATAAGCATTCACCTACTTTGTTTTTATCATGTCGCCTGTGTGTGTGTGTGTGTGTGTGTGTGAGTGTGTATGCAAGAGAGTGTGTGAGAGAGACACACACAGACAGACAGACAGACAGACAGACAGACAGACAGGCAGATGTGCATGAACTCGCACATGTCCAGTGCAGATGTACAGGTGCGCGCACCCATCAACCCCTCTATTTACACGCGCACATGCAGTACATGCAAACACATCATAGGCACACTATTATGTTCTTCCACCCCCTGTCCCTCTGTCTCTGACTCTCTGTCTTTGTCTGTCTGTCTGTCTGTCTGTCTGTCTGTCTGTCTGTCTGTCTGTCTCTCTCTCTCTCTCTCTCTCTCTCTCTCTCTCTCTCTCTCTCTCTCTCTCTCTCTCTCTCTCTCTCTCTCTCCCCTTCTCTCTGTCTGTCTGTCTCTCTCTCTCCCCCTCTCTCTCTCCAGTCTCTCTCTCTTCCCCCTATCCCCCTCTCATCTTTGTCTTTACTTCTCTTCCCACCTTTAGCCATCCATTCCCTCTTTCACACGAACAAAACATAAAAACAAAAACAAAAAAAACCCCAAACTTTGAACACGTTTCTATTGACACCAACACTATCACACACACACACACAACACACACACACACACACACACACACACACACACACACAACACACACACACGCACACACACGCACACACACGCACACACATATAATTATAGATAGATAGATAGATAGATAGATAGATAGATAGATAGATAGATAGATAGATAGATAGATAGATAGATAGATAGATAGATAGATAGACAGATAATATACTATAAACAAACGCATGGTAAGTATCAAGAAAAGACTACTACAACACGTAGAACACCCCCCACCCCCTTACCCCACACCCCCACCCCCACCACACCCCACCCAACCCCAGCCCCCACCCCAACCCAACCGTGACTAACATGAAGGATGTAACGCCCTCCTCACCTGAAGGGTGAAGATGAAGGCTTGCTGCAGTAGGCCTGGTGCCTGCCGACACCAGGAAAGTACTTGGCCCCTTTACTTGCTGACAAGAAAGGTCTTGGCACCACCTCCCAGTTTTACTAATGAATTTTATCAGCGCACAAAGTGTAACCGACATTTGTTCCCCCCTCCTCGGTTGCTGCTTCTGCTGCTGCTGGTGGTGGTGGTGGTGGGGGTGGGGGTGGTGGTGGTGGTGGTGCTGGTCCTGCTGTTTCTGTTGTTGTTGTTGTTGATGGTGGCGGTGGTGGTGGTGGTGGTGGCGGTGGGTTGGTTTTTTGTGGCTATTGTGATTCTGTTGTTGTTGTTGTTGTTGTTGTTGTTGTTGATGGTACTACTGTTGCTGCTCCTGCTGTTTCTGTTGTTGGTGGTGGTGGTTGATGGTGGTGGTGGTGGTGGTAGGGATGATGGTGGTAATGATGGGGATGGTAGTGGTGGTGGTGGTGGGTTGTTTCTTTGTGGGCTATTGTTGTGATACTGTTGTTGTTGTTGTTGTTGTTGTTGTTGTTGTTGTTGTTGATGGTACTACTGTTGTTGTTGCTGCTGTTTCTGTTGGTGGTTGTGGTTGATGGTGGTGGTGGTGGTAGGGATGATGGTGGTGGTAATGAGGGGGATGGTAGTGGCGGTGTTGGGTTGGGTTTTTGTGTGGCTATTGTTGTGATACTGTTGTTGTTGTTGATGATGATGGTACTACTGTTGCTGCTCCTGCTGTTTCTGTTGTTGGTGGTGGTTTCTGTTGGTGGTGGTGGTGGTAGTAAGGATGATGGTGGTTATGATGGGGATGGTAGTGGCGGTGTTGGTGTTTTTTGTGGCTATTGTTGTGATACTGTTGTTGTTGTTGTTGATGGTACTACTGTTGTTGTTGCTGCTGCTCCTGCTGTTTCTGTTGGTGATGGTGGTGATGGTGGTGGTGGTGGTGGTGGTGGTAAGGATGGGGGGTGGTAGAAGTTTTGTTGTTTTTATTGGGGGGTTTTGGCTGTTGTTGTTGATACTGTTTTTGTTGGTACTATACTGTTGTTGTTGTTGTTGCTGTTGATTCTACTGTTGTTGTTGCTGCTTTATTTTTGCAGATTGTTTCTGCTGTTAATGTTTTGCTGCTACTGTTGTTTTGGTTGTTACTGTTCTTATTGCTACATCTGTGGTGTTGTTGTTGCTGTTGTTGTTGCTTCTGCTGATATTGTTTCTACTCTCATTGCTGCTGCTGCTGCTGCTTCTACTCATTTTGTTGCTGTTTTGTTTTATTTTTTGTTGCTGCCGTTCTTGTTGCTCATCCAGCGTCATTGTAACTCCAGTTGTTGTTGTTGCTGTTGTTGCTGCTGCTGCTATTGCTGCTGTTGCTGTTGTTGTAGCTGCTGCTGCTGCCATGGAGTTTTTCTTTTCACTCTGAACTGACCAATTTACCTAGATAGTTGTGTTTGTAAGGTGAGCCATCAGTGGGACAGGCTGTGCAGATTGCAGAGAGGGAAGCCAGTTCTGAAGAGAAGAGGAAAGATCTTGCTGGCATTTTCTCAGACTTTTCGTTGCAGTTTTAAGGGTCAGGGTTTTAAAGAGGTATCACTACTTGTGGAACGTTTCCTTATAAACTTTAAAACTGTGCTTAACACAAATTCAGACACATACGCACGTGCACGCGCACGCACGCACGCTCGCAAACACACACATACACATACACACAGACACTCAGGCACACACTCATACGCACGCGCACACACACACACACACATACGCGCGCGCGCACACATACACACACATACGCGCACAGACACAGACACACACACAGGACACACACACAACTTGATGAATACATCATATTATTCATCAAAGAAATGTAGCGTGTAGTGTCGCATATATATTATATATTATATTATATATATATATATATATATATATATATATATATATATATATATATATATACAGAGAGAGAGAGAGAGGAGAGAGGAGAGAGAGAGAGATCGAGAGAGGGGAGAGAGAGAGAGAGGAGAGAGAGAGATCTATACATTCACCTCGTTCCACCCTCGTTTCTGCATGTGCCTACGTGAGACCGCATTCCTCTGCCGCCAACAACAGCAACAGCGCTCTGTCCCCACCGAGTCTGAATGAAATGCCACTGACCTCAGGCCCGTTCCAGACCAATCCAATCCAATCCAGTCCCGTCCAATTCAGTCCAGTCCAGTCCAATCCAGTCCGGTCCAATCCAATCCAGCCCAGTCCAGTCCAGTCCAATCCAATCCAGCCCAGTCCAATCCAGTCCAATCCAATCCAATCAATCCAATTCAGTCCAATCCAGACCAATCGAATCCAGTCCAGTTATATAGCGTGTACAGCTCCGCTGGCCACACACAGACAGCCCATAATTGGTGGATCGGTGCTCTAGGGGTAACGCATCTGCCTAGAAAGCGAAAAGTCTGGGTCGGAAGTGTGCGGTGGTTCGATTCCCGTTTGGTCCCCGAAACTCCCCCCCCCCCCCCCCCCCCCCCCCCCCCCCCCCTATCCATTAGACCATGAGTGGTGGGTTTCTGTGCTAGTCTTTCGGATGAGACGATAAAAACCGAGGTACCGTGTGTTACGCATAATTTTCTAGCGCACGTAAAAGAACCCACGGCAACAAGGGAGTTGTCCCTGGCAAACTTATGTAGAAAAAAAGTCACTCTGAGAGGGAAACAAATACAGTTGAGACAGGAAAAGAAAAAAATAATTATGGGTGGCGCTGCTCTTGTGGCGACGCACGGCTCCCCGGGAAGAGGAGCCCGAATTTCACGCAGAGAAATCTGCCGTGATTTATAGTGGTGTAAAAAGAACTTTAAAATAAATAATTATCAGGACTGTCACCTTTGTCCGTGGTCAAAGCTCAGATTGAAACTGTGCGACTCTACAGAATTTTTTAATTTTATTTTATTCTTTTATTTCGAGGATAATGGAATAAGCACTCATGTGCTATTTTTCCAGTCAGTCCCCGTGTGTATGCAGTTTTGTCAATTTTGTCATCCGTTCCCACCGGCACACAATCTCCTACTCTTCCGAAAAGCGGAACGGGTTTTAACGTGTGCGCAAGATGTTCTGCGAGCGTTCGCACACGGGACCTCGGTTTATATTCTCATCCGAAGGACTTTTGGGGAGAGTGGAGTTGGCACTGCTGTTAACTCCAGAGGGAAAATGCTCTTGAACGAGAATCGAGTCCGGGTCAGCAGATCACGAAAGCATCACTCTAACCAACAGGCTATCCCGTCCCCCTGTACAGAATAAGATACCGTGATATAATTATATAAAAAAAGAACCCAAAAAACAGAGCGCTGTCTAATCTGTCGTTCGTCGTATCGACGCTGTCTTTCTACCACCTACACCTAAACCCGACGTTGTCTTGTTAGACCGCGGTGGGCAGCACTGAAGATTTCGCAACCAGCTTCCTCCACACCCGCGCGCGGTCCTCTGCTTTCTGCTTATAGCCAGTTCTTTAAGGTCAAACCAGGACGGTCACCGCAATAAGGGAGACTGACATAAACCACGATTGAAATTCGATTATTATCAATACATAAAATGTCAAACATAAACATCCCCCCCTCCCCCCGCTACCCACGTGGGAATACCAGGGGAGGGGGCCTGTCAGTATAAATAGCATCCCCGCCTTCTGGAAATTCTGTGCTTGGAATTCCCTCTTTTCTATCCCTCTCTTTGTTTCTGCCTTGTTCCTTTTCTTTCTGTCTTATACTTCTCATCTATTTTCTGCTTTCTACGTCCGTTCTCACGCCTGCCTCCCTCCCCCTCCCCCATCCCCCCGAAAGAAAAGGACTTAGAAGATAACAGGTCTCTCTCTCACGCCGAGGTTGGATGCGCTGGGCCTGACTTGGCAGGCGCTTAACGGCAGCGCAACGCATTTTCACTCATGTTACAGACAGCAATAGTTCGAAGAAGAAGGAGGAGGAAGAGAAGGAGAAGAAGAAGGAGAAGAAGAAGAAAAAGAAGAAGGAGAAGAAGAAGAAGAAGAAGAAGAAGAAGAAGAAGAAGAAGAAGAGAGAAGAAGAAGAAGAAGAAGAAGAAGAAGAAGAAGAAGAAGAACAACAACAACAACAACAACAACAACAACAGCAACAACAACAACAACAACAACAACAACAACAACAACAAGAAGAAGAAGAACAACAACAACAACAACAACAACAACAAGAACAAGAAGAATTAGAAACATAACAAATTCGTAGTGAAAAAACAACAAACCAAAGAGAAACAAAACACACACAACAATAACAACAAAGCAACCCCCCCCCAAAAAAAAAAAAAAAAAAAATCACCAAACAAAACCAAACCAAACACATACACACACACGTATACACACACACGTATACACACTCACATACACCCACCTACGCAGATCCACACACACACGCACACAGACTCACAGACACACATACACACACATCCCTTTTCGGTGGAAGGACGTTAAACTGAAGAACTACACACACACACACACACACACACACACACACACACACACACACACACACACACACATACACATGCACGCGCGCGCGCGCGCACGCAACCGTCTGATATCACTTTTCGGTGGAAGGACGTTAAACTGAAGAACACACACACACACACACACACACACACACACACACACACACACACACACACACACACTCAAAACAGAACAAAAACCATTTAAAACTAAACCCTAACCCAAAACGAACAAGAAAACCACGACACCTTAACGACATAGCACCACCAAACAGAAAATGCCAGATTCGTTCCCCATTTCCAGACACAGTTATGCCAGTACCGTACAGTCACACTGCTGATGACTAGGAGCAGGATGCAGAACACACACAGCTCAAGGCATCGCCATCAGCGAGCTGTCTGTCTATCTGTCTGTCTGTCCCCTTAGGGTCGTCTCAAAACGGTTCCTGACAGTGCCAAGACTTTATAATGTATTGCCTCTTCTCTCTTGTCGGCCCAGTGGTAGGTAGGTAGGCAGGCTCAGCTATCAGAGGCAGACATCAGTTTGTCAGAGGTGTCAGCACAATGCCATGATGTACCCAACTGCCGTCAGGCTGTCCCTTCAGCCAATGCACAGCCATGTTTTTATCATCAGCGACTTGTCATTTTAAGCCTGTGTCAGATTGTTCGTGTCGATGCTGTATCGTTTTGACAATACTCTGAAATGCCTTGCGCAAATAAACCACACACAAAAACTGGCAGTCTGTGCTTTCAAATGCCTTGCGGAAAACTGGCAATCTGTATTCTGAAATGCCTTGCGAAAAACTGGCAATCTGTATGTATTCTGAAATGCCTTGCGAAAAACTGGCAATCTGTATTCTGAAATGCCTTGCGAAAACCTTCAATCTGTATTCTAAAATGCCTTGCGAAAAACTGGCAATCTGTATGTATTCTGAAATGCCTTGCGAAAAACTGGCAATCTGTATGTATTCTGAAATGCCTTGCGAAAAACTGGCAGTCTGTATGTATTGTGAAAGTTTTGCGAAAAATGGTATTTGTTTTTATTCTGAAATCCCTTGCGAAAAATGGCAGTTGAAATTTTGTGAAACCTTGCTTAAAACTGTATTTTTATTATTCTGAATGCCTTGCGAAAACTGGCCATCTGTATGTATTCTGAATTTGCTTTGCCAAAAACCCGGACAACCCTGTATGTATTCTGAAAAATGCCTTGCGCAAACTGGCAACGTATCTGAAATGCCTTGCGTGAAACGGCAATCTGTCGGGGTCTTCTGTCTGTCGTCTTCTGTCTTTCTCCTCCTCTCTCTCTCTTCTCATTCTCCTCTCTCTCTCTCTCTCTCTCCACAACACACACTACCACACACATGGAAGCAGCTCGCGCAGTGTGTGTGTGTGTGTGTGTGTGTGAGGATGTGTGTGTGTGTGTGTGCGTGCGTGCGTTGTGTGTGTTGTGTGTGTGGTGTGTGTGTGTGTGTGTGTGTGTGGTGTGTGTGTGTGTGTGTGTGTGGTGGGGTTGTGTGTGCGCGCGCGCGGTGTGTGTTGTTTTATGCGTTTTTACCGTGTCTCTCCTTAACGTGTCACATGTATTAGTTTATATTTCAGTTCGTGAAGGCTTTCAACCGGCCTACTGTTATTCGTTTACTTTTCATTCGTTCTTTTTTCTTTTCTTTTCTTCTAGACGTCTTTGTCAGGGGAACTAACTTGTCTACCGAACAAAGGGAATGGCTTTCTGTTAGTCGTGTGTTTAGCTTAGCGCACAGCAGGAGTCCCATTGTGTTGGAAGCTGAAGAGAAGAACGCTTACCATTCTGCAGTAACTGTCTTTGTAAAACAGAAGGAAGACAGCCAGTGTGTGCATCCTTTTGAATGCTTGTGTGCGTGCGTGCGTGCGTGCGTGCGTGCGTGCGTGTGTGTGTGTGTGTGTGTGTGGTGTGTGTGTGTGTGTGTGTGTGTGTGGTGTGTGTGTGTGTGTGTGTGTGTGTGTGTCTTTGTGATTAAGACTGAAGCTCCAATCCAGCATACACCGATTTTTGTTGTTTAAAGCCCCGCCGACCACAGGGGCCATAGTTATGGGGGCTGTCACCTCGCCAATATGTTAAGTCTCAGAATGAACAACTGTGCACAAGACTGAAGCTGATACTATTTGCCGTGTTGGGACTAACCTCTTTCATTTTCAGTTCAGTTGTAACCAACTTTTAATAATAATAAAAAATTATCGTAATAAGAGAGGGAATTAATGAGATGGTTGATGAATAAATTAACCCATTTCACTGGGAAAAAAAGGGGGCTTAGACTGTAGTGTACTCAAATCAAATCAGATCAAATCAAATTCTTAAACAGATTGATAGACGTGGAAGCACAATGTAAAACAGTGTTCTTTAATTTTTTTTGAAATCGTACAACATAAGGGATGCCTGGCTTTTATTTTCCAAAAAAATTTTTGGGGTGACTGTCCAAGGCGTTTGAATGTTTTGAGGGGGAAAAAACTAAATCTCGGATAAAACATGCGAGCAACTAAGAAACATAAGCCATCAGAGCAACGCATAGCAGCAGTAACAGTATAGCAGCAGTAACAGTATAGCAGCAGTAGCAGTATAGCAGCAGTAACAGTATAGCAGCAGTAGCAGTATAGCAGCAGTAGCAGTATAGCAGCAGTAACAGTATAGCAGCAAGATTGCCAGGAGCCGTCTGTAGCCTTTGCTGCTGCTGCTGCTGTCATGGCTACAAGTATCAAACATTATTACTGCGATATATAGCTGAGATTTTTCTCTTGTTACTGCTGCTACTGCTTTTCCTAGTGCTACTGCTTTTCTGCTTATCTCCTACTGCTGTTTCTACTTCTACTACTACTACTCATACTCATACTCTACTGCCGCTGCTGCTGCTGCTGTTTCTTTTCTGCTACTAACACAACTACCACTATTATTACTACGACTGCTGCTGCTGTTGCTGCTGCTGCTTCTGCTGCTGCTACTTCTACTTCTGCTGTTACTTCTATTACTACATCTACTATGACTACCACGACGACTACTGCTACCACCACCACCACCACCATTTCCGCACTGTTGCCGCGCCGCTGCTGCTGCTGCTGCTACTACTACTTCTACCATTACCACTATACTACCACTGCTACCACCACCACCACTTCCACTCCTCCTCCTCCTCTCCTCCCCCCCCTCCTACTACTAATTCTCTTCTCTTCTTCTTCTACTATACTACTCACCTCTCCTCCTCCTCTCTCCTCCTCCTCACTCACTACACTACTACTCTCTACTCCTACATCTATACTACTACACTACTGCTACTACTACTTCTACTACTACTACTAACTCTCTACTACTACTACTACTACTTCTACTACTACTACCACTACTACTAAAACTACCACTACACCACACACCACCACCACTACTACTACTACTACTACTACTAAACTCACACTACCACCACCATCACCACTACTACTAAACTACCACTACACAACACCACACCCACCACCACCACTACTACTAAAACTACCACTACCACCACCACCACCACTACTACTACTACTACTTTTACTATTACCCACACTTCTACGGCCCTACTTCTAGAAAAGAACTTCAGTCAGTAGCGGTATAAGGCAGCAAAAGAAGAGGAAGAAGAAGAAGAAGAACAACAACAACAAAAGTAAAGAGAACAAAGAAAGAGAAGAGACAGACTAAGGCACCAGGCAGACAAAGAGGAAGCTGCTGTAAAGGACAGACAAAGGCCTCAGGGATACATAGACTTGAGGAGAGAAGGAAACAAAGACGAGTCTGGCAAAGAACATTGTATTTTCGTGAACAAATTAATACAATGGAAAAGCGGCGAAAAGGGAGAGAGAGAGAGAGAGAGAGGGGGGGGGGGGGAGGGAGGGAAGGAGGGAGGAGGAGGAGGACAAATCAAGGCAAGGCAAAAGTTGTGTATTTCGAGGATGATACATAAGCATTGATTTGCTTTTTTTTGAGGGGGAAGGGGGAGGTTGTTGCTGTTTAAAAAATTCAGTTCATGTCCTTAAAGAGAGAGAGAGAGAAAGAGAGGAAGAGAGAGACAGACAGACAGAGAAAGAGAGAGAGAGCATGTGTGTGTGAGAGAGCGAGGAAGGGAGGAAGGGAGGAAGGGAGAGAGAGAGAGAGAGAGAGAGAGAGAGAGAGAGAGAGAGAGAGAGAGAGAGAGAGAGAGACAGACAGACAGACAGACAGACAGACAGACAGACAGACAGAGAGAGAAAGAGAGAGAGAGCATGTGTGTGTGAGAGAGCGAGAAAGGGAGGAAGGGAGGGAGAGAGAGAGAGAGAGGAGAGAGAGAGAGAGAGAGAGAGAGAGAGAGAGAGAGAGAGAGAGAGACAGACAGACAGACAGACAGACAGACAGACAGACAGAAACAGAGACAGAGGTGGAAAAGAGACAGAAAAAAAGTTAAGAGTAAACTCAGCCCTTCCTTCCCAGTTTGACAGGAAAATCGAACTGTATGTCAAAGTCCTGCGGATGAGACTGTTAACTCAGCCCCTGCCTGTGTGCGAACGCACGCGCCACATCCTGCACACACACACACATTAAAAAAAAAAAAAATCCGCTCGGCTTTTTGAAAGAGTAGACTATTTCGTATAAGTAGGAACTGATGACAAAATTTAAAAACCAAACCAAAAAAAATCCCATGCACTCAGATGTCATGTTTCCATCTCCGAAGTCGGAATGTGCCTACCTAAATGTTGGTGGTGTTAAGGGATGGGGAGGGGGAGAGAGGTTGCATACGCAAAAATCTGACCATTTATTTATTTTTTATTTATTTATTCTTTGATATCGAGGATAATGGAATAAGCACTCATGTGCTTTTTTTTTACATCCAGTCCCCCGTGTGTATGCGGTTTTGTAAATTCTGTCCATTGTGACCATTGGCGAACCTAGGAGCTCTAGCGGAGGAACGAACCCCCCAACCCCCCCCACCCCCACCCCCACCCCACACACATACACACACCTCCCGGGGAAAAAAAAAGAAAAGCAGTAAGCTACATGAAAGGCGGAGAACAGCTGGGGGACATGTAAAGATGGGGGGAGATAATGCTGCTGATGTGGAGGCTTTAACAGCGGTAATGAGCACTAAGGGGAGCTGACCGCTGATGGGATTACGTCCCCCTCTGAACTCTTGTGAGCTCACAGGTAAGGAGGGGAGGGTCTGCAGGCCTTGACTGTTACTGTGTGTGTGTCTGGAAGACTACTAGTGCTGCTGGTGCCAGCACACAGTCTGCTGCTTTCTTCTTGTCTGTACTGTCTGACAGTTTTGGTAGTGCTAGCCTAGAATGACAGACTGGGCTGCTTTTGCTGTCCATCTCTCTCCAGACTGCTAGTTCTCACTGGCAGTGTCCGTTTGCTGGGAGTTGGTTTTTTGTGTGTGTTTGTTTAAGGTTTGGGGATTTTTTTTTTTGGGGGGGGGGGGATTTTCTGTCTGTCTGTCTCTGTCTGTGTCTCTGTCTGTCTCTGTCTGTCTCTTCTCTCTGTATGCCTGTCTCTCTGTCTGTTTATCTCCCTCTGTCTCTCTCTGTGTCTGTCTATATGTGTCTCTGTCTCTCTCTGTTTTTGTCTCTGTCACTGTCTCTTTCTGTCTGTCTCTCCTCTCTCTCTCTCTCTTTTTCTGTCTATCTGTCTCCCTCTGTCTCTCTCCGTCTCTCTGTCTGTCTGTCTGTCTGTCTGTCTCTGTCTCTCTCTCTCTCTCTCTCTCTCTCTCTCTCTCTCTGTTTTTGTTGGGGGGGGGGGGGGGGTTCATGAGTGTCCTATTTCAATATCTTATTGTTATATGTAACAAGTATATGTACCATTTGACAATGTGTAGATGTTTATCTTTATGACTTATTAAGTTTGGTTGTTGTTATTTTTCTTGGTTTTGTTGTTGTGTTTGTTTTTCTCTTTTTTTTTCTCCTTTTCCTTCTTTTGTTGATTTGGTTTTTCTTTCTCCTTGTTTGTTTGTTTTGGTTGGGGGTTTGGGGGGGTGGGGATGGGGGGGGGTGTTTTTAAGGTGTTTTTTTGTGGGTTTTTTGGGTTTTTTTGGTGGGGGGGGGGGGGGCTGTTTTGAAAAGGGTATTTCCCCTTGTTTCTAATGTGAGAGTGTATAAGTGTTGGGTTAGTATTAACATGTATCCCTACGGGCGGGGAATGGATGTAAAAAAGCGCATGAGTGCTTATTCATTATCCTCGAATAAAAGAATTTGTCATTGTCATTGTCATTCTCTCTCTCTCTCTCTCTCTCTCTCTTCTCTCTCTCTCTCTCTCTCTCTTCTGTCTCTCTCTTCTGTCTATTATCCTCAATTTAAAAGAATTAAAAAATATAAAAGTATCTGTCTCCTGTCTCTCTCTCTCTGTCTATCTATCTCTCTTGTCTCTCTCTGTCAATCTCTCGCTCTCTCGCTCTCTCGCTCTCTCTCTCTCTCTCTCTCTCTCTCTCTCTCTCTCTCTCTCTCTCTCTCTCTCTCTCTCTCTTTGTCCACACACATCTTCTCATCCCTTCTCCCTTCCCTTCCATTCCTTTCTCTTTCCCTTTTTAGCGTTATCAAACCTACAAGGCGATAATCATTATTTTGGTTCACCTTCCTCTGTCGTCTTGCTATGGCAAGCGTCCATGACACACACACACACACACACACACACACACACACACACACACACACACACACACACACACACACACAACAGTGACACCCACAGTATGCTCTTTCTTTATAATAATCATAGACTGGACGTCACACGTGAAAACCGTGTTATTCCACTTCTCCCACATACTGCATATTATGTCTTGCTTGAGACGTAATGATAGATAATGAAAGGACCAAGAGAAACATGATAAACATTTCTCATCTCTTGGTTTTTTTTACCCTCCCTGTTCTCGCAGGAGCAATTGTGTCCAGACTAAAATTAATGTTCAGGCTGCTTCTTCTTTGGAGCAGTGTCAAAGGAAATATGAAGATTGGATGGGACTCTCTCTCTCTCTCTCTCTCTCTTCTGTGCGCGCGCGCGCGCGCGGCGCGCGCGCGTGCGTGCGTGTGTGTGTGTGTGTGTGTGTGTGTGTGTGTGTGTGTGTGTGTGTGTGTGTGTGTGTTGTGTGTTTTTGGGAGGGAGGGGTGGAGTTGGGTTTTTGTTGGGAGTTCCGCTTTAAGAGATGTTTGTGTTTCTGTATCTGTGTCGGTGTCTTGTTTTTGTTTCTGCCTGTGTCTCTGTCTTGCTCTCTGTCTCTGTTTCTCTGTACTTCCCTCTGTCTCTCTGTACCTCCCATCTCTCTGTCTTTGTCTCTCTCTCTGTATTTCTTTCCCCTCCCTCTCTCTCTTCCCTCTTTCTCTCTCTCTCCACCCTCTCTCTCTCTCTCTTCTCCCCTCTCTTCTCTCTCTCTCTCTTCCCTCTCTCTCTCCCCCCTTCCATCTTACTCCCTTTCTGTCTCTCTCCCTTTCTGTCTCTGTCTCCTATCTGTCTGTTGTGTGTGTCTCTGCTCTTTTTCTCTCTCCCTTTCTCTGTCACATACATACATACACACAACACTCATACACACATGTACACACACACACACACACACACACACACACACACACACACACACACACACACACACACACACACGCACGCACAGCACTACACACACACATACACACTCTCTCACTACACACACACAAACACACACACACGCACGCACTTACACACACACATACACACACTCTCTCTCCACACCACACACACACACACACACACACACACGTGCGCCTCCCCCTCCTCCCTCCCCCACCCCAACCTGCCCCTCCCTCTACCCCTACCCGAGAAAGAGAGAGATAGAGAGGGTGTGGGGAGGGGGGCGGGGGAAGGGGGAGGAGGTAACAAACCTGGGGAGGTAAGGGCAGTGTTTTACAGGATCAGAAGTTAGGTGGAAAGGGACTTACATGTGCAGCCAAGTGTAACAGAAACACGCACACGCAGAAAATGGATCCCAGGTGCATTGGGGGGGGGGGGGGGGGATGGGAGGGGGTGGGAGGGGGGGTAAGGTGGGGGGAGGGGGGAGTAAGGTGGAGGAGGGGGGGCCTGGGAGCGGGGCTGTGCAGCAAAGCAAACAGGAAGACAAACAAAGAAAGCTCGGGAGAGACAAAGAAAGAAGAAAGACTTGAATGTAAGGGCCAGCTAAGCAAGTGAGACAAAACTGCCATAGACTGAAGTACCATTGCCACCATCACCTCCTCCCCCCACCCCACCCCCGCTCCAGCCTCCCCCCTCACACACACACACACATACACAAAGAAAACAAAAACAAACAAAAAACGGCACACATACACACGCAGACACAAACACACACACAGACACACACGCGCGCGCACATACACGCACGCGCGCGCACACACACACATACATACACACTCATACACACACACTCTCCACATACATACATACATACATCATACATCCATACATACATACATATACATACATACACACATACATACATACATACATACATACATACATACATACATACATACATACATACATACATACATACATACATACATACATACACCGGTGGGAACGGATGACAAAATTTACAAAACTGCATACACACAGGGACAGGATATAAATCCACATGAGTGCTGAAAGAACGGAATAACCATTATGCTCGAAATAAATAATGAACACACACAGGCACACACACACACACACACAACACACACACACACATACACACACGCGCGCGCGCGCGCGCAAATCAACAACAGCAAAACACAACAAAAAGTCTCTCTTGTCAAGTAACCAGGAACTTGAAAAACAAAACAAAACAACTCCAGACATGATTAAATTTTAGTTTTTGTTTTCTTTTTCTTTTCTCTTTTGTGTTGTTGTTATCATTCTTTTATGTCGAGTATAATCTGAATAAACACTCATGAGAGTTGGGGGGTTTTACCTCCAGTCTCCGTGTGCATGCATCATTGTACATTTTTGGCATCCGTTCCCACTGGCGCACAATGGCCTTCTCTTCCGAAAGGCGGAGTAGGTGTTAACGTGTGCGCAAGATGTTCTGCGTGCGTTCGCACACGGGAC
>CM054137.1:43319116-43331616 GCA_028751875.1 Rapana venosa
TGCCGTGACTTGAAAATTGAATTAATTTCAGTTCAATTCAATTCATTGACTATGGCGGCTGTAAGCTGGTTACTGGTTAAAGGATTGGCAAGATGGGTTGTTGTTGTCGTTGGTAGTGGTGTTGGTGATGGTGGTGGTGGTGTTGTTGTTTGTGTTGTTGCTTGGCAGCTGTAGTGTAGTGTAAACAGGAGGCTGTGTTGTGTTCCAAGCGACAGACACTGCGCCTTCTTGAGAAGAAGATTGACAAATGAACTAAGGGAAGCCAGCCCTCCCACCGAGTAGGGCGAAACGTTTTGGAGGTTTTGGTTTTTGCTGTATCTTTTCTGTCTCTGTGTCTGTCTGTCTGTCTGTCTGTCTGTCTGAATGTGTGTCTGTCTCTGTCTCTCTGTGCCCTTCACACATACACACACACACACACACACACACACACTCTCTCTCTCTCTATCTCTCTATCTCTGTCTATCTATCTATCTATCTATCTCTTCCTCTGTCTCTCTTTATCTCTCTTTCTTTGCCTGTCATGCCTGTCTGTCTGTCTGTCTTCTGTCTCTATGTCTCTATCTCCCTTTCTTCTCTCTGTCTCTCTGTCTATCTATCTATCTATCTATCTATCTATCTATCTATCCCTCTGTCTCTCTATCTCTGTCTCTGTCTATCTATCTATCTATCTATCCCTCTGTCTCTCTATCTCTCTGTCTCTGTCTATATCTGTCTCTCTGTCTCTCCCTATATCTGCCTCTTTCTCTATCTCTCTTTCTTTATCTCTGTCTCTCTGTCTCTTTCTGCCTCCCCCTCTGTCTTTCTCTCTGTCTCTTTCTCTCTCCCTCCCTCTCTCTCCTCCCCCTCCCTCCACCTCCCTCACTCCCCCCTCCCTCCCCCTGTACCCCTCCAGTTCAAAAACTTGTTCGCTAACTGTGAGAACAAAAGCACAGAGATGTAAATCTAGTTGGCCCTAAAGCAAGCAAGCAGTGCCGTGTTATCCCCTCGCCAGACTACTACATCACAAGTCTGTGAAGTAGGACACATCATAGTACTGAATGGCTGGCGACATCACTTTTTTTTTTCCAATGTAGCAGCCATTCACTCAGTCTCTCAGCTTCCTGATCGCTTCGGTAGGGAGGAAGGGGGGAGGAGGGGGTGGGGGGTGGGGGGGGGGGGGGGGTGGAGAGAACTGGAGTTCTGCAACACACTTTGGAAAGGGTCGGCGTTCCGATCTTTTCCCGGTAACTGTAAGCAGGTTTGGTAATGCCGATAATATAGTACAAGGTCAACCTAATTTCCAGTGCCATTCAGTGTTAATGCAATATCAGTGCTAGTGTTATCAATAAGAAAACAATGGAAATATTCACCGGTATTAGACTGTATTTGTAATATATATACATATGACTGTTACATACATTATATGAGTGTTGCTGCAAAAGGCTGAAGGCAGGCCAGCCTGGACAAAACTGTCGACCAACGCGTCCCTCGTGTTGCCTTGGTGACAACCTTGGTCAAGGGATTGCCGAGGAGGAGGAGGAGGACGACGACGACGATGGTGGTGGTGGTGGTGGTGGTGGTGGTGTGGTGGTGGTGGTGGTGGTGATGATGATGATGATGATGATGATGATGATGATGATGATGATGATGATGATGATAATGATGATGATGAGGACGACGACGACGACGACGACGACGTCGATGATACACTTCTTCATGATATAACTTCAACAGTACCAACACAACGCGACAACTCAACTTCTAGCACAATAATGCTCTTCTACCCCAGAAGAGCACGACAGTAAATAATCCACGAGCTTGAACAACGCACACACACAATACACACATACACACATACCTATACACACACGCAAACACACACACACACACGTTCAAAAACCAGCAAATCTCCTAAAGTCCCAACAGAAATCAGGGTAGGGTTGTTGTTTTTTTCTTTTTGTCGTCTCTTTTTGCATTCTGTCTGTCTGTGTGTCTGTCTGTCTGTCTGTGTGTGTGTGTGTCTGTTTCTTTCTCTCTCACTCTCTCTATCCTTCCCTCCCTCTCTCTCCCTCCGTCCCGCTCTCCCCTCCTCCCCCCTCCCCCCCCCCCCCCCCCCCCTCTCTCTCTCTCTCTTCTCTCTCTCTCTCTCTCTCTCTCTCTCTTCTTATGGGGGACGGGATAGCCTAGTGGTTAGAACATTGCGCTGGCAATGTGACGACCCGGGTTCGATTCCCGTTCAAGGGGGATATTTTCCCCCTGGAGTTAACATGAGTGCAGACTCCACTCTCCCCAAAAGTCCTTCGGATGAGACTATAAACCGAGATATGACCCCGTGTGCGAACGCACGCAGAACATCTTGTGCCCACGTTAAATCCTGTTCCCGTTTTCGTAAGAGTTGGCCATTGTGTGCCGATGGGAACGGACGACAGAATTTACAAAACCCGCATACACACGGGAACTGGATGTTTAAAAGAAAAAAGCAAATAAGTGCTTATTCCGTTATCTTCGATACAACCCCCCCCCCCCCCAAAAAAAAAAAAAAAAAAAAATTTATACAAATTCATAATTCATTCTCTCTGAGTCTACCCCCCCCCCTCCCAAAAACAAACAACAAAAAAACAACAACAACCAAAAACCCAAAACAACAACCCCAAAAACAACAAAGAAACCAACACCCGTGCTGCAGCCACTAACACACAGTTCCTCCAGACCCTCCCTTCCTACAGGCTGAATGTGAATCCTTTACACAGCTAGTTCCCCTCCCGTCCCCTCCCCTCCCCTCACCTCCCCGTCCACCTCCACCTCTACCTCCTGCGGGAGCAGGGTGGGGGGGGGGGGGGGAGGGGATGGTGACCATGTCCTAGGAGAGAGACCTTTACTGGGTGACCAGGCGGCTGGCCAGCACTGTCCACTGATTAGTGTAGGGGGGTGGGGTGGGGTGAGGGGAGGGGGTGGGGGGTGTCTGGTGGGGGTCTGCTGCAGACATATGATGATGATGATGATGGGTAATTCCTTTTGTGCCAGACAGCAGTGCCTCCAGAGAGAGAGAGGGGGAGGAGAGAGAGAGAGAGAGAGAGAGAGAGAGAGAGAGAGAGAGAGAGAGAGAGAGAGAGAGACAGACAGACAGACAGACAGACAGACAGGACAGACAGAAGACAGACAGACAGACAGACAGAAGACAGACAGAAAGACAGAGAGTCTGAACAGACAGACATACAGACACACACACGCACACACACACACACACACACACACACACACACCGTCTCTCTCTCTTATATTTGTCTAAAATCATTAAATGTGAATAGACGTCAAACTGAAGATATCACGCACACATACACACACGCACACACTCACTCACACACACTCACACACACACACAACACAACACACGCACACACACACTCACTCACTCACTCACTCACACAGGGAGACAGACAGAAAGACAGACGGGCAGACAGACAGAAAAGCGTCAGTTTTGAAAATAATATAATGTCCACAGTTCAAATCTCTAAATTACTTTCTCTCTTCTTAACTTGGCTCCCCCCCCCCCCTCCCCCCTCCCCCCAAAAAAAAATCCAACCCAAACCAACAACAACAAAAAAGCGCTTCAATTTCTTAGCTCGCAATCTTTTCTTTCTATTTAACTTGAGGGGAAGATGTGTGTGTGTGTGTGTGTGGAGGGGGGGGGGGGGGGGGGGGGGGGGGGGTAGAGGAAAGGGAAAAAAACCACCCAAACTTACTGTTTAAACAAACTGCAGTGCTTTGCTCTCGTCCGTTCGTCGAAGTGATTTTCACCTCTCACGAAAAGTTTTAATAATTATGTCGGTGTGGGGATGGGGGTGGAAGGGTTGGGGGGAATAGTGAGAGATGGGGATGGAGAGGGGGAGTCTTTGGGTTTGGGGTTGTTGGGGGGTTTTTGTGGGGGGGGGGGGGGGGAGGGGGGGGGGGACGTGGTGCTGAAAATCTGATCGATGAGGGAAGAGAAAGATAAACTGGTTTTTAGGGCCAGTGAAGGTTTTGTTATTCAGTACTTTTCCTCTGTCTGTCTGTCTTCCTGACTGTCTGTCTTTCTGCCTGTCTGTCTTTCTGTCTGTCTGTCTGCATTCCTGTCTGCCTGTCTGTCTTCCTGTTTGTCTGTATGCCTGTCTGTCTTCCTGTCTGTCTTCCTGTTTGTCTGCTTCCCTGTCTGTCTGTCTGTCTTCCTGTTTGTCTGCCTCCCTGTCTGTCTGTCTGTCTGTCTTCCTGTTTGTTTGCTTGCCTGTCTGTCTGTCTGTCTTCCTGTCTGTCTTTCTGTCTTTCTTCCTGTCTGTCTGTCTGTCTGCCTGTCTGTCTGCCTGCCTGCCTGTCTGTCTGTATGTCTTCCTATTTGTCTGCCTCCCTGTCTGTCTGTCTGTCTTCCTGTTTTTCTGCATTCCTGTCTGTCTGATTTCCTGTCGGTCTGTCTGTCTGTCTGCTTCTCTGTCTGTCTGATTTCCTGTTTGTCTGCATGCCTGTCTGTCTGTCTGTCTGACTTCCTGTCTGTCTACCTATCTGTCTGCCTGCCTGTCTGTCTATATGTCTGTCTGTCTGTCGGTCTATATCCCTACCTCTGTCTGACTCTGCCACTGTATGTCTGTTTCCACAGAATTTTACAACATCCACAAACTTTGGACCAAACATTTTTAAAATGTTGCACATTAATTTCATCAGTCAATCCTATCTATCTTGTTGGTTTAAATAACTGAAGGGTCAGAGAGCAGAAGTAAAGACACCATGTGTGTGTGACTTCACACTGTACCCCCTCGCCCATGGTAATCGGAAAGAAGTGCAGTGGGTATCAATAGTCAGTGATTGGGTGGTCTGAGCAGACAGATCGATGATTGGCTTTCTGCACACCATCAACAGGGCCACCATGATAGGAAAGATAGAGGTGGTGAGTAGTGAGAGAGAGACAGAGAGGGAGGAGAGAGAGAGGTATGGAAGCAATGGTTAACAAAGCGGAAAGATAATTCTCCTCTACGGTATTCTGGCACAGCTCGGGTTACTTTCCCTGGTCTGCTGTTCCAGATATCTGAGAAACTTGGTTGTGGGAGAGGGAAGATTTTCTCCAGTTGAGGAATTTTGTTCTGTTAAACTCTCTCTGCTGTCTCTCTTCCATGCTGGACATATAATTATTTTGGGAGGGGGAAAAAAAACTGTGAGCAAAGCGAAAGGAAGAAAGTTAGGAGTGAGGTGGTGAGGGGCTGACAGGCAGGAGGTCTTCAGGGAGGTGCTAGACAGCTGGTCGATAGTGCTGAAGGAGGCACACTGCCTTCTGGACTTATGTTCTTCCTCTTCTTCTTTAGCCAAACAATGTGTGCTGATTTGACTGCTTCTGCTTTCTTTGCCTATTGCTTCTGTTTCGCTGTTTTCCCTTTCTCTCTGTCTCCTTTTGTCTGTCTGTCTATTTCTCTCTCTCTCTCTTTGATCATTTCTCTTCTCTCTATCTCTGTCTCTCTTCTCTGCATGTATTATCTATTTTATCTTCTACTTATTGAAATTTCATTGTTTATCTTTATTTCTACTGACAAATAAACAGTGCGGTACCAGTTACACTCTTCTTATCTATTATCTACTCTATATTTCTTTATATTCTTTTCTTATATCTTACTCTCTCTTAAAATATAATGACACTCACACTCTTCTGTCTCTGTCTGTCTGTCTGTCTGTATGTATGTATGTCGCATTCTTCCCCCCTCCCTCTCTCCCTCTCTCTCTCTCTCTTCATTCCTTTTTCTCTTTGTGGTGGTGCCAGACAGAAACAGGCAGTACTGGTGTGACAATATTCAGGGAAGAGCATACAAAGATAACTGTTAATTGAGAGAATCAGTGTATTCAGTGCAACATAGCCAGCATCACATGGTCATGCAACAGTACATGCTGCAACAAGTGCAGCACCAAATGCAGCTGTAAAGCTGGATGCAAATCTGCGCAGCAAATACAAAAATGCACAACTAAAACATTGGCATTTATTCTCATTTCTGTCAGCATTCTCATACTTTTCTACTTTCTAACAACTAAAAATAATCCCACCGCATGCTTGTAAAAATTTGCCACAGATCTTAGTAACTAACACCCAGAAACTTAAAGATCTTAAAAGTTCACACAAACGTTGTTGCATATTCAGACCTTTGCATTCTCTTGAGTGTCTGAATGATGACAGTGCTATCAAGTACAGTCTCTCTCCAAAGTGTCAAAGTAAAACACCATGAATTGTTTCACACTGTATCCTCATACCTGTGGGATTGGGAAAGAAGTGCAGAAGACTTGGGTATCGATAGTCAGTGATTGGGTGGTCTGGGCAGACAGATCCATGATTCGCTTTCTGCATACCATCAACACCGCCACCACAGATAGGGGAGAGAGAGGTGGTGAGTGGAGAGGGAGGGGAGAGAGAGGGAGAGAAGGTGAGAGAGAGAGAGAGAGAGAGAGGAGAGAGAGAGAGAAGAGAGGGAGAGAGAGAGAGAGAGATGAGAGGAGAGAGGAGAGAGAGAGAAGGAGAGACAGACAGACAGACAGACAGACAGAGACAGAGATAGAGAGAGTGGTGGAGCAATGGTTAACAAAGCAGAAAGATAATAATTCTCCTCCATGGTATTCTGGCACAGCTATTTCCCTGGTCTGCTGTTTCTGATGTCTGAGAAACTGGGTGTGGGGAGGAGAGGAGAAGTCATTATCTCTGGCTGACACATTTTCTTCTGTTCAACTCTCAGATGACTTTTTTTTTTTATCCAGTGGATACATATTTTCAATAAAAGCAGACAAGTTAAAGCACAACCTCCAAGTGTTTTGGTAGAGTACATTTTCAGTTTATTTACAACCTTCTTCTGGCTAAAAGATTGGCCAACTGTATACATATTTTCATGGGAAACAGCAAACAGAGAGGAAGAGGGAGGAAGAAAGCTAGGAGTGAGGTGGTGAGGGGCTGACAGGCAGGAGGTCTTCAGGGAGGTGCTAGACAGCTGGTCGATAGTGCTGAAGGAGGCACACTGCCTTCTGGACTAATGTTCTTCCTCTTCTTCTTTAGCCAAACAATGTGTGCTGATCTGACTGCTTCTGTCCTGCGTTTTTTTTACTTAGTGCTGTCTTTTTTCCACGTCTAGCTCTTTTTTTCTCTGTCTCTCTGTCACTGTCTGTGTGTCTCTGTCTCTGTCTCTGTCTGTCTGTCTATCTGTCTGTCTGTCTTCTCTCTCCCCTCTCTCTCTCTCTCTCTCTCTCTCTCTCTCTCTCTCTCTCTCTGTCTCTCTTGTGGTGACAGACAGAAATGGGCAGTGCATAGAATAGAACAGAACTAGTGTACATTGAGATAAAGTGTATTTAGTGCAACATAGCTGGTATCACACTTTCATACAACGATACAATCATTAGTGCTAATGTATCAAAACAGCGCGGGAAGGAATGAAAACAAAACAGTGCCAAACTGCACTTGCAGAGACAGCCGCATTGTAGCTCTGTTGCAACATTAACAGTCTTAATTTGGCGATGGATCTGTCAGATCAACACTGAGACATGTTCATCAGCCTGCTGCCAGTATCTTCTGTTCCTAGTAACAGACAGTTATTGGATTAGTGTTGCGCAGGCCTATCAGACTGTCCCACCAATCTTTAATCATCCTCACAAACTTTTGAAAATAAATTCTGTAACTGCTGCACACACACACACACAAAATATCTCAGGGCTATATCTTCAGTGACTCACCAACCACAAGGCTGTCACATTAAATTCATTGTCCTCAAAGTGTCAAAGTAAAAGAGACCATGAATTACGTCACACTGTATCGTCATACCGGTGGGATGGGAAAGAAGTGCAGAAGACTCGGGTATCGATAGTCAGTGATTGGGTGGTCTGGGCAGACAGATCGATGATTGGCTTTCTGTATACCATCAACACCGCTACCACAGATAGGGGAGAGAGAGGTGGGGAGTAGAGAGGGAGGGAGGAGAGAGAGGGGGGAGTAGAGAGGGAGGGGAGAGAGAGGTAGGGAGTAGAGAGGGAGGGATGGATGAGAGGAGGAGACAGAGAGGGGGGAAGAGAGAGACAGGAGAGAGAGGGGACAGAGATGAGAGAGAGGGTGTCTGGAAGCTAGGGGTAACAAAGCGGAAAGATAATTCTCCTCTACGGTATTCTGGCACAGTTGGGTTACTTGCCCTGGTCTGCTGTTCCAGATATTGAGAAACTTGGTTTGTGTGTGTGGGGTGTGTGGGGGGGGGGGGGGGGGGGGTGAGTGGCGGGAGAGAAGATTAACTCTGCTGAAGCTTTCCTCTGTTAATCTCTGGGTGTCTCTTTTCCTTCCATGGTGTCACTACGGTTCCGGATGATAATATCTAAACGTGGGGTGTGTGTGTGTGTGTGGGTGTGTTGTTGTTGTGTGTGTGTGTGGTGGTGTGTGTGTGTGTGTGTTGTGTGTGTGTGTGTGGTGTGTGTGTGTGTGTGTGTGTGTGTGTGGTTTGTTGTGGTGTTTTTTTTTAATGTCATCCCTTCCTACCAGCGACGGCATGGTCTATTCTTTTCATTTTGCGGGGGGGGGGGGGGGGGGGGGGGGGGACTGCGAAGTTAGGAGAGAGAAAGGGAAGGAAGGAAGGAAGTTATGCATAAGGTGATAACAGAATGACAGGCAAATGCTCTTCAGAGAGGCGCTGGACAGTTGATCAATAGGCCAGAGAGACGTAAGCTGGCCTCTGGAATAAATTCTCTTCTTTTTTTTTCTTTAACCAAACTTTCTTCTTTTTTTTTATTATGTGGCTGATTCCAGCGTACTGACTTGTCTGAAACCCCGCCCCTTCTCTGTCTGTCTGTCTGTCTCTCTCTCTCTGTCTGTCTCTCTCTCTGTCTGTCTGTCTGTCTGTCTGTCTGTCTGTTCTGTCTCTCTCTCTCTCTCTCTCTCTCGCTGTGTCTCTCTGTCTCTCTTTCTCTGTGTCTGTCTCTGTCTCTCTTTCTCTTTCTCTTTCTCATCTGTCTCTCCAATCTCTCATGTCTGTGTCTCTGTCTCTCTCTTTCTTCTCATCTGTCTCTCTATCTCTCACACTCTCTCTGTCTCTGTCACTCTGTCTCTGTCATGTCTGTCTGTCGTCTCTCATTCCTCTCTGTGTTGTCTGTCTGTCTGTTGTCTGTCTCTCTCTCTCTCTCTCTCTCTCTCTCTCTCTTCTCTCTCTCTTCTCTCTCTCTCTCTCTCTTCTTGCTGTCAAGACAAGGCAACATGAAAAGTTAAGCACACACAAAAAACACCATCTAGCATTGTTTTTCTTATACACGTTAGTAACACGTGGTTTCCCCCCCCCCCCCCCTCCCGAATTGATTAATGTTTTGTCAGTCACTTCGTTCCAGTATAAGGTCATTTATATATATATATTTTTTTTTTATATATATGGTCCACACAGACAGAAAGTCAGGACTGCCAGAAATCTTTCAGGGAAAAGTTTTTCTCTAAAATTGTTCCACTCAAGACATATCACACCTCAGCTTTCATGTACACAATGTCTCAGTCTCACACCTCAGCTTTCATGTGCACAATGTCTCACACCTCAGCTTTCATGTGTACAATGTCTCACACCTCAGCTTTCATGTGCACAATGTCTCACACCTCAGCTCAGCTTTCATGAGCACAATGTCTCACACCTCAGCTTTCATGTGCACAATGTCTCACACCTCAGCTTTCATGAGCACAACGTCTCACACCTCAGCTTTCATGTGCACAATGTCTCACACCTCAGCTTTCATGTGTACAATGTCCAGCTTTCATGTACACAATGTCTCACACCTCAGCTTTCATGTGCACAATGTCTCACACCTCAGCTTTCATGAGCACAACGTCTCACACCTCAGCTTTCATGTGCACAATGTCTCACACCTCAGCTTTCATGAGCACAACGTCTCACACCTCAGCTTTCATGTGCACAATGTCTCACACCTCAGCTTTCATGTACACAACGTCTCACACATCAGCTTTCATGTGCACAATGTCTCACACCTCAGCTTTCATGTCTCACACCTCAGCTTTCATGTGCACAATGTCTCACACCTCAGCTTTCATGTCTCACACCTCAGCTTTCATGTACACAATGTCTCACACCTCAGCTTTCATGTGCACAATGTCTCATACCTCGGCTTTCATATACACAATGTCTCACACCTCAGCTGTCATGTGCACAATGTCTCACACCTCAGCTTTCATGTGCACAATGTCTCACACCTCAGCTTTCATGTACACAATGTCTCACACCTCAGCTGTCATGTGCACAATGTCTCACACCTCAGCTTTCATGTGCACAATGTCTCACACCTCAGCTTTCATGTACACAATGTCTCACACCTCAGCTGTCATGTGCACAATGTCTCACACCTCAGCTTTCATGTCTCACACCTCAGCTTTCATGTGCACAATGTCTCACACCTCAGCTGTCATGTGCACAATGTCTCACACCTCAGCTTTCATGTCTCACACCTCAGCTTTCATTTACACAATGTCTCACACCTCAGTTGTCATGTGCGCAATGTCTCACACCTCAGCTTTCATGTCTCACACCTCAGCTTTCATGTACACAATGTCTCACATCTCAGCTGTCATGTACACAATGTCTCACACCTCAGCTTTCATGTCTCACACCTCAGCTTTCATGTACACAATGTCTCACACCTCAGCTGTCATGTGCACAATGTCTCACACCTCAGCTTTCATGTCTCACACCTCAGCTTTCATGTGCACAGTGTCTCACACCTCAGCTTTCATGTACATAATGCGAAGGGAATGGTTTCTCCCCCTCTGTCTTACAATGTGAACATAAAAACCGCACACTGTTTTAGGTAAAATATTACAGAATATAGCAATACGTTTATGTATAAGTAGGACTGTAGAAGGTGATGGTGTAAAGCAATGACTAAAAAATTAATCACACATTGATATGGTGCCATTGAAGACATTACACTGCATACATTATGTTTCAGTACAGGGCAGCACAGGACAGTGCAAGATAACACAATACAAAATAATATGACAATACAAAACCAAAAAAAACAACCTGAAGCAGAAAGGATTATTTTTCCCTGTGGTTGCTACCCAAAATACAACGATAAAATCACAGACTAGTATGCTGTCGATCACAAAGTTTCAAACCCTCGTAAATGGGGGTGGGGGTGGTGGGTTAGCCCAGTGGTTATCAGACGTGTTGCACTCATGATCTTACAGCCCAGGTTCGAGCCACCACCGAAACACCGGCTCGATGGGATTTTCCCCCCCTGGAATCAACATCTGTATTTACTTCACTCCCCAGAAAGTCCTTCGAATCAGACTGTACACCGAGGTCCCGTGTGTGAACGCACGCAGAGCATCTTGCGCACATAACCCGTTCTGCTTTTCGGAAGAATAGGCCTGCCTGTAGGAATGGATGACAACATTAAAAAAAATGTTAAAGCACCTGCACCCTGGTGTCGTGTTTAGACATCATTCCCGAACCCGGTATGCGGCTACCTTAATAACAGGCAAAAACGGGCGCATACGCAAAATATGACAATTTGGTGAGCTTCGGAGTTCAGAGGAACGGGGTGAAAAAACCAAGAACCCCCCAAACAATCCCAACAAACCCTGAAATACCTAGCTAAATCGGAGAACTGTCAAAACACAAAAACACGCACAAAAAAACCACCACTCCCACCTCCTCCCATCGCCCCAACACACCACACACACACACACACACACACACACACACACACACACACCACACACACACACACACACACACACACACACACACGCTAATCACTGACGGCACCATCACCTACAGTCCTTCTTCTGCAGGTGACAGACTGAAGACAGACGACTTGACAACATTCCTCACCCCCCCCATTTCCCCACCCACTACCCCCCCTACCACCCCCACCCACCACTCCACTCCTCCCCACACCCTTCCCCTCCCTCCTCTCCTCTCCTCTCCTCTACCTGCGGGACTAGGCACCACACGGCAAGTCCTGGGAGACCCTGGTGTCTGGCACTAACCTCTCTGACGGAGGGAGGGAGGGAGGGATCTGCTGCCGACAGTTGACTGACTGCCTGTCCCCCCAAACAACACACCAACGGCTTCGTGAGGGACGAAGGAGGTGGAGGGAGGGAGGGTGGGAGGGAGGGAGGGAAGAGAGGGAGGGAGAGGGGAGGGGAGGGAGGGGATGGAGGGAGGGGGAGAGAGAGGGAGGATGAAGGGAGGAGAAAGGGGAGAGGGAGGGAGGGAGGCAGAGAGGGGAAGAGGAGAGACAGGGAGAGAGGGAGGGAGGGAGAGAGGGAGGTGAACGGAGAGAAAGGGAGGGAGGGAAAGAGAGAGGGGGGAGAGGGAGAGGAAGGAGGGAGGGAGAGGAGAGGGAGAGAGAGAGGGAAGTGAGAGAGATGTTATTTTATTTTATTTATTCTTTTATATCGAGGATAATGGAATAAGCACTCATGTGCTTTTTTAAAAATCTAGTCCCGTGTGTATGCTGTTTTGTAAATCTGTCATCTGTTCCCCGGACCAATGGCC
>CM054137.1:43334116-43336616 GCA_028751875.1 Rapana venosa
AACAATATCAAAGAACATTAAAGAAACGCGAAAACTGGGCTATGTACAAGAGACTTCGAAATAGTGTGTGTGTGTGTGTGTGTGTGTGTGTGTGTGTGTGGTGTGTGTGTGTGTGTGTGTGTGTGTGGTGTGTGTGTGTGTGTGTGCGTGTGTGTGTGCGTGCGTGCGTCTTTGGAAGCGTGTGTGTGTGTGTGTAAGCGTGCGTGCTCGGGCACGAAGGTGCGTGCCGACGTGCTTAATCTATATTCGTCAGTCTGTCCCTGCTTCTCCTCATTCTCTCAGCACAGCCTAACTCATCAGTGCTATCGAGTATAAACCTATTTGCGTGTCTGATAGCATCAAGGGTACAGGCTCACGGGCTTCATCAGGTTTTGGGGGGTGGAAGTTACGTTTTCAACAATCTAGACTGGCCAAGACTGTCCACCAGGGAACAGTACAAGGAGGGAGACGAAGAGGCAGACAGAGAAAACGATGGGAAGACAACATCAGACAATGGATTGGCCTTGAATGAAACGGTTTGCTTCGGAAAGCAGAAGACCGTAGGGATTGGAGGAAGCTGGTTGCAAAATCTTCAGTGGTGCCCCCACGGTCCATGGGAAGAAGGACGATATCTTGAATCTCGGAATTGTTTTGAACTCCTGTGTAGGCCATGGCTTTATCTCTTTAGGTTCCCTGAACTTGTCAATCTGAAGACATGACTGCATTATCTCTGTTCTTTCTCTAGGATTTGGAGAATCTTGTGTGTACAAGAAAGAGAAATTTGTGGTATAACTATTACTTTTAACAAGCAATGCCTTGCTTGCAAATCCTTCTGAGAGTGGTAAAACATGCTAAGGCACAATAGCAGGGTAATGTAATAAGGTGACGATGTAAGCATGGCACTGTTTGTTTGAAATAGGATTGGGCACAGCTGTGTAAAATACACGTCAAGAGAATTTGCATTATAATTCAAATACAAAATATCACCAAAACAAACAAAAAACCAAACCTTGCACTACATTGCGACATATACAGATGCCATAGAGTCAGAAAGTGTACTGCATAATTATTGTTAACACTGTTTGGAGCGTGCAACACACCACAAAACAACCCAGCACGGCAACATACAAGACAACAGCATAACATAACACAGCAAAACGCATCCTCAGTGGAAACTTTCCTGTTCCTTGCAGTAGCTTTGCCCATCAAGCTTGCAAAACCCGGAACGCTTTTAGCGTACTTTCTTTACCATACACAGAAGTTCACCTCATATCTGACAATACCTAGAAACAAAATAGTTCCGTTCAGTTTCCCCACCCAACCACTACCATCACGTAGGCCTACAAATCTCACAAAGGTGTCCTGATGAAGACAGATCAATTCTTACCCAGTCCTGTACCCCTGGGATCCGAGACAGTCACAGGAGACCTTGACGGCCATCTCTGAGGATCTGGTACAGCCAGATGGAGGACTGGCTCCCCACGTGACAGTGAGGCTGGTAGGAGTGGAAGGAATTGAAGTGCAGTACCAGACAGGGAACTAATGGGGCTTGGGGATTTGTTTCTTTTTAGCTGATCACATCTGTCTGTCTACGTATTTTTCAAATTCACGGCGTTTTAAAATGAAAATGATCCAACAGTATTAAGAAATATCCATTGACTCGCAGAAATGCCTCAAGTTTCATTTGGCAACCACTACACCATCACGTGCACATCTCACAAAGATGTCCAGATGAAGACAGATAAATTCACACCCGTCCTCTACCCCGGGATTCAAGAGAAGTCACAGAAGCCCTTGATGTCCAGTCACCAATGATCTGGAACAGACAGACGGGTGATCGGCTTCCCACAGGGAAGGAAGGCATTGATCTACGATGCCAGATAGTGAATGAGTGGTTTGGGTTTATTTTAGTGTAACGAATGTGTGTCGGTCCTCCACTTCTGTCAAATTCATAGAGCTTTAGATCTAACCCAACAGTATTCAAGTCATCCATCGAATCGCAGAAATGTTCAAGTTTCCTCTGCCAACCACTACACTATCATGTACAGATCTCCCAAAAGCATCAAGAGGAAGACAGATAAATTCACACACACCCCTTCCTGTACCTGTGGGACCTGAGAGAAGTGATAGGAGACCTTGATGGCCTGTCATTGAGGTTCTGGTACAGACAGACGGATGACTGCCTTCCCACGTGAAAGTTAGGTTGCCAGGGAAGGAAGGAAGGAAATGATCTACAAAGCCAGAAAGGGAACTAGTATAGTGCGCTTTGTTTCTTAGCCGAACGAGCCTGTGCCTGTCCTTCACTTCTTTTATTAAATGCATGGAGTTTTAGATATAATCCAGCTGTATTAAAACCATCCATTAAATCCCAGAAAATGTCCACGTTTTCTCTACCAAACACTGCACCACCATGTATGTCCAGATCTCCCGAAGGTGTCCAGAGGAAGACAGATGAATTCTTACCCAGTCCTCTACCCCTGGGATCCGAGATAGTCCCAGGAGACCTTGATGGCCCGTGGTC
>CM054137.1:43339116-43341616 GCA_028751875.1 Rapana venosa
TAAGTCTTCGCTTTAGAAGATGTATAGGTGTAAGAAACTTCAACTTACATCTCATCCTTATCCTTTTCTCTTTAAAAGATGTAACTAAGTGCAGTGACTTTTGAAGCGGTGATTTTGAATGTAATGACTGTCGGTACTGTTTGAGTAAAGAAAGTGACATTCTTGCCTTCTTCACCTATCCCGTAGTCTTGTAGACCAATTGGGGTACCACTGAAGATTTTGCAGCCTGCTCCCACCACTCCTCACGGTTTTCAGCTTTCCATAGTAACTCTTTCCACTCAAGGCCAGTCCACTCTCTGATGTTGTCTTCCCATCGTTTTCTCTGTCTGCCTCTTCATCTCCCTCCTTGTACTGTTCCCTGTAGGACAGTCTTGGAGAGTCCAATGATAGTTATTGTCTACTAGCTGCCCAATGTAAAAGCTGAACAAATAAATGTTTTTGAACGCACTATGTGCTTTTAGCATGTTATTGCTCTTTTGGATATATGTGAATATGTATGACTTTTGGAATAAAATGCTGTTTAAACCAAACTGGGGGCTGAAGAGAATTGAGCAGGGAGAGAGGATATATACCCTCTTTTCTGTTGCTCTAGGTTTCTTTATCCCCTCTCTCTCTCTCTCTCCACTTTTCTTCTCCAGTGGCAATATTCTATGTGAAAATGGAAAAAGGGTAGCACACAGTGCTGGAGAACTAATTTACAATGCATAGATGTGAAATCGTTCTCTTTTCAGCTAAACAAATGCGTGTCTGTCCATCACTTCTTTTAATGAACTCGGGTGCTTTAAACTATCACGCAACTGTTCCGAAACGTCCCCTGAATTCCAGAAATGTCCGAGTTTCCTCAACCAGCCGCTATTGAAGCAATAGTTTAAGCTAATAATTATCCGTTGTTAAAGGTGTTTTTTCTTAAAAATCAACGTTTACAGTTTGAACAAATCGATGTCTTCCAGCTGCCAAATATAAAGACTGAACTCTTCCTAGCTGTTGAGCACACTGTCAGCTTTTGGCTTCTTGTTGCTGTGTTGTAAGTGTGTATGTGTACGATTTTTTTTTCCAAGATGTAAGTTAATCTAAACCAACCAGCCACTTCACCATCACCTGTAGATCTCCCAGGGCTGTCAAGCTGAAAACATAAATTCGCATGACCTCCAGGACTGGGACACGAGAGAAGCCCCAGGAGACCTGATGGCCAGTGACTGGGGACCTGGCACAGAGAGATGGATGGATGAATGACTGGCTTCCCACAGTCAAGACAGCGAGGCCATCAAGCAGGAAGGAAGGGATCCAGCGGGGAAGAAGGTGGAGCTGTAGTCATAGAGGATAGGAATGCCGCATCTGTCATGCCCTTCCAAGTGTTTATGTTTACTTTGCGCTGAAGGAGATGATAGTTGTTAAAGATGTCGGATGTAACTGCTATGATGTCTCTGTGAGAGGTTACTGTTACTTTCTGTGGTCTATGGGTGGTGTTTTCTTTTTAGAAGAGGGATGAGACTGGAGAGTGAAAGGAATGGATGGGAAAAGAGAATAGTATAATTATTTCCTCTACTCTGTTCTGAGCATGAGAAACCCCTCCGTCTGTCCTGTTTCCAGCTTTTGCTTCGTCAGTTGGGATATCATTATCATACGAAGAAGAAGAGAGACTACTAGAGGTAAAGAATCAATTGGATATGCTGGGAGTTACAACTATTTTGGGGAGGTAAGTGTTGTGTTAGCCTTTTTTCTCTTTTCTTTTTTTTGGGGGGGATGGGGGGCGAGTAAAAGGAATTATTATCCCCCTGCTACCATCTGTCTTCATCTCAGTTTTAGGTTACTCTCTGAAGAACTTCCAGAAGTACTACCTGAAATGCAGAAACGTTTCAAGTTTCCCCTGCCATGCTCTACGCCATAACGTACCTATCTCCAGAAGGTGTCACGCGGAGGACGGATGAATTGACACCACTGCAGCTGGGCCCCTGGGATCAGAGAGAAGTCACGAGAGACCTGGGAAACCTGGTGCAGACAGATGGATGACCGGCCTCCCACGTGACAATGAGGCCACAGGGGGGAGGAAGGATGGGGCTGTTTTGGAGGAGGAGGGGGAAGGGGGAAGGGTCTAATGGATTGGGGAAGGAAAAGTTTCGGGCCCAAACGGGGATCGAACCACCGCACACTTCCGACCCGTACTTTTCGCTTTCTAGGCAGGCGCGTTACCTCTAGACCACCGATCCGCCATCAATATAGAATCTATTATTTATTTATTTTTTATTCTTTTAAATCGGGGATAATGGCAGAAGCACTCAGGTGCTTTCTTTTCATCCGGTCCCCGTGTGTACGTAGTTTTGTAAACTTTGTCATCCGTTCCAACCGGCACACAATGGCCTACTCTTCCGAAAAGCTTAACGGGTTTTAAGATGTTCTGCGTGCCTTCGCACACGGGACCTCGGTTTATAGTCTCATCCGAAGGACTTTGGGAAGAGTGGAGTCGGCACTGATGTTAACTCCGTAGGAAAAGTCCTCTTGA
>CM054137.1:43344116-43349116 GCA_028751875.1 Rapana venosa
ACACACACACACACACACACACACACAGATTGCGTGCGCGTGTGTGTATTGTGTATGTATGTATGTATGTTGTGTGTGTGTGTGTGTTGTGTGTGTGTGTGTGTGTGTGTGTGTGTGTGTGTGTGGTGTGTGTGTGTGTGTGTGTGTGTGTGGTGTGTGTGTGTGTGTGTGTGTGATTGCGTGCGTGCGTGCGAATGTGTGTGTATTGTGTGTGTATGTGTGGCATTGTGTGTGTGTCTCCCTCCGTATGTTCTTGTTCAGCATATAAATTATGTGTAAATGATTTTGTCGGTCCTAGTTTTCTTTTGTCACAGACGAAGCTTCCGACAAAGCTTGATACGGCTTCAGTGCGCTGACATTGTAGAATATAATTATTGATTGCTTTCTAGTGGAGAATGGAGAGGGAGGGGGGAGAGGAAAGAGAGAGAGAGAGAGAGAGAGAGAGACAGACAGACAGACAGACAGACACACACACACACACACACAGACACTCACACACAGACAGACACACAGACTGACAGGACGAGGGGGGATCATGGAGAGAGAGGGACAAGAGTAGAGGGACGATTAGAAAGAGGGGGAGAGAAGAAGAGAGACAGGAGTCGGAGGAGAGGGGGGGGGGGGGGGGGGGGGGGGGGGAGTGCGGATGGGAATTAACAAAGAACAAGATGTATTCATCAGGCTTCCAGCCTCGAGAATGGGGTCAAACAAAGCATAGCAAAGCAAACCAACATTTCTTGGTAACTGCCAAAACATGGCAGTTCTCAATATGGGTCCTTCCAAATCAAGACAAATGATCGATTTTGAATAACCGTATGCAATATTCCGTTGCTCCTTGTCAATTCCCAAAACTTTCCCCAAAATCCTGTAGTGTTGTCAATGCATTGAAAAGATATCAACTCAGATTGCGAATAGTAGGAAGAGAACCGTATTTCAGCACAAAGAGACAGAGAGACAGAGAGAGAGAGAGAGAGAGAGAGAGAGAGAGAGAGAGAGAGAGAGAGACAGACAGACAGACAGACAGACAGACAGACAGACAGACAGACAGACAGACAGAGACAGACAGACAGACAGACAGTCAGACAGACAGAGTTCCCAACAGATACATTACTGCACTCACTTTTTTCACCCTCTCAGGAGTCTGTTCAGTATTGCACAGAATTTTTCAGGCAGTGTTTCTCAGGCAAGACGAACCTGGTGGAGCTCATTCTTCTCCAGGCAGCATGAGTGCATGCTGGGTATGTCTGTATCACCCGTGCCAACGGCTGTAGCTGCCGTACTCCATTATTCCATTGGATGGATGGATGGATGGATGGATGGAGGGAGGGAGGGAGGGAGGGAGGGAGGGAGGGAGGGAGATAGATGGATGGATGGACGGACGGACGGACGGACGGTCGGACAGATAGACAGACAGATAGATAGATAGATAGATAGACAGACAGACAGACAGACAGACAGACAGATAGATAGATAGATAGATAGATAGATAGATAGATAGATAGATAGATAGATAGATAGATAGATAGATAGATAGATAGATCAATAAGATACGTGAATAAATAAATAAATACTCTTCTCCAACCTCCACAAAAGGCAAAACAAAACGTGTTTTTAATATCTGCGCAAGATGCGCGTGCGTTCACACACGGGGTCCCGATGTATGGTCTCATTCACAAGACAGTAGAGGGACCAGAGTCAGTACCGCCGTGCCCTCCAGAAAGAAAAAAAAAAAAAACCTCCTCGTAGGGACGCTTCAGGGAAGACTGGAACCCCGCCTGCGGTTATCGCAAGATCACAGGTTCAGTGTTCTAACCACTTGTCCTAGACTGCCTGTCGCTCCACTCCGCCCCTAGCCTTCGTGGCTGCACTTCAACAAAGTTACTGGGAGCATTTGCAAGTCGTATCAGCACGAACGCGCAGAACTCCTTATTCTTACGTCTGCGACCCATCTGGCACAGTCGTGTAGCCCGCGCGCGTGTGTGGCGTGCTCGCGCGCGCGCACACACATACATGTAAGTGTGTGTGCATGCGTGAACGTTGGCGCGCGCGCGCGCACACACTCGTGCTCGAACACACATGCACGCACGCACGCAATCCCCCACCCACCAACCCACCCCTACACACACACTCTCACTCACTCACATACACACATGCGCGAGCGCGTGTGGACATGCACGCACGCGCGCTCATAAACACACACACACACACACACACACACACCGCTCTCTCTCTCTCTCTATGACTCTCTTCCTCTCTCTCTCTCTCTCTCTCTCTCTCTCTCTCTCAGTCTCTGTCTGTCTGTCTGTCTGTCTCTCATACAAACACACACACACACACACATACACACACACACACACACACACACACACACACACACACACACACACACACACTCACACAAGCGCACACGCGTGGGAAACAAAATAAAGATTAATGATTTAAAATTTGTATTGGAGCCGAAAGAAAAGAAAATCTGATGGAAAGTATAGCGCTTCTGCCTCCGGAAGAATTGTGATAGGATGCAACCCATTCATCACTCGGGCAAGAGCAACACCCACTTAACACACAGAGAGACCGGGGGGGGGGGGGGGGGGGGGGGAGAGGAGGAGGGGGGGATAGAGAGGGAGAGAGAGATAGCGAGGAAGGGAGGGAGAAAGAGAGAGATATTGTTATTTTTGTATTATTTATTTTTGTATTTTATTTCGAGGATAATGGAATAAACACTCACGTGCTTTTTTTTAAAACATCCAGTCCCCGTGTGTATGCAGTTTTGTCAATTTTGTCATCCGTTCCCACCGGCACATAATGGCCTACTCTTCCGAAAAGCGGAACGGGTTTTAACGTGCGCGCAAGGTGTTCTGCATGCGTTCGCACACGGGACCTCGGTTCATAATCTCATCCGAAGAACTTTTTGGGGGGAGTGGCGTCGTCACTGATGTTAACTCCAGAGGAAAAATCCTCTTGAACGAGAATCGAACTGTGGTTAGCAAATTTAATCACGAGCGCATCACGCTAAATCACCAGGCTATCCCGCCCACGAGAGAGAGGGAGGGAAGGAGGTGGGGAGAGAGAGAGAGAGAGACAGAGACAGAGACAGAGACAGAGAGATGTGGAAGAGGGATGGAGAAGAGAGAGAGGGAGAGAGAGAAAGAGAGAGAGATGGGGAAGAGAGAGAGGGGGGGAGCGAGAGGGAAGAGAGGGGGGGGGGTGGAGAGAGAGGGGAAACACACACACACACACACACACACACACAAAGAGGACAGTCAAGCAGATAGACAAAGCAAAAAGACAGACTGGCTAACACACAAAGATCCTACCTCGACTGACTACGGGTAGCTACGGAGACTGAATGCAGTTCATGATCATTGATAGCATCAGCAACAAGAGCAACAACAACCCCCAAAGAAAAATGATAATCGCAGGTGTTAGATAATGAGTAGTATACCGGTTTTTAAAAATTGTTATGCCCCTTTAAGTCATGGCAGATTTCTCCGCGTGAAATTCGCTCTCCCCGGGGAGAGCGCGTCGCCACAAGAGCAGCGCCACCCTTTCTTTTTCTTTTTTCCTTCCTGCAACTGTACTTGTTTCCCTATCAGAGTGGCCATTTTCTACAGAATTTTGCCAGGGACAACTCTCTTGTTGCCGTGGGTTCTTTTACGAGCGTCAAATAATTATGTGTAACACACGGGACCTCGGTTTATCGTCTCATCCGAAAGACTAGCGAACAGGCCACCACTTATGGTCTAATGGATGGGGGAAAAGTTTCGGGTCCAAACGGGGATACGAACCACCGCACACTTCCGACCCGGACTTTTCGCTTTCTAGACAGGCACGTGACCTCTAGACCACACTGGCCAGCAGAAAAACCCTTCTCCGTTATTTTTAGTGTGTGTGTGTGTGTGTGTGTGTGTGTGTGTGTGTGTGTGTGTGTGTGTGTGTGTGGTGTGTGTGTGTGTGTGTGTGTGTGTGTGTGTGTGTGTGTGTGTGTGTGTGTGTGTATGTGTGTGTGTGTATTTGGGGGCTTTTTGTTTGTTTTCTTTTGGTTTTTGCTTTCCTTTGGGGTGGGGGTGGGGGGCGTGTTGCTTTTTAATTATTGTTTTTTGCGTTTAGTTTTGGGTTATTTATGGGTTTTTTCTTTCTATGTTGGGTTTTTTGTGGTTTTTTCCTTTGTTGTTTGGGTTTTTTGTTTTGGTTGGTTGGGATTTGGGGGCTTTTTTCCTTTTTTTTGGGGTGGGGTGGGGGTGGGCGTGTCAGTTTTACGAACTCATAATTTTAGTGGCCCCTGAAAGAAGAAGATGAAGGTGAGGGCAGGCAAGCCTACATCACCCTGGCTGGTAACAGCTCCCTTCGTCCCCGTTTCATTCCTCTGACCGACATCGGGTTAGAAAGAAACACAATTAGAAGAAGAAGAGGAAAAAGAAGAAAGATGAGGAGGAGGGGGGAAGAGGAGAGGGGAGAAGAAGAAGAAGAAGAGGAAGAAGAAGAAGAAGAAGAAGAAGAAGAAGAAGAAGAAGAAGAAGAAGAAAAAGAAGAAGAAGAAAGGAGGAGGGAAAAGAACTAGAAGAAGAAAGAAAGGAAAAGACAGAAGATGTAAAAAATAATTTAAAAAAGAAGACGGGGAGGAGGTGAGAAAAGAACTAGAGGAACAAAGAAAGAAAGGAAAAGAAAGAAGAAGTCGAAGAAGAACAAGAACAAGAACAAGAAGAAAACAAAATAAAACAAAAGAAACAACGGAAGAAAATAAAACAAAGAAAGCAGGAAATAAAGAAGAAGAAAGAAAGAAAGAAAGAAAGAAAAGGAAAGGAAAGAAAGAAAAGAAAAGAAAGAAAGAAAGAAAAAAAAGAAGAAAGAAAGAAAGAAAAGAAAAGAAAAAAAAAGAAAGAAGAAAAGTAAGCAAAAAGAAAAATAGACCAAAGAAGAAAGAAGATAACTTGCTTCCCCGTAGCATAACACACACCCACACACACACACCACACACACACACACACACACACACACAC
>CM054137.1:43354116-43364116 GCA_028751875.1 Rapana venosa
GTCTGTTCTGTCTCTATCTGTCTTTGTCTCTTTCTCTCTCTCTGTTCTGTCTGTCTTTGTCTCTGCCCTCTATCTGTCTTTATCTCTGTCCTTTGTCTCTCTCACTACCTCTCACTCTGTCTGTGACTCTCCTTTCTCTCTCCCTGTCTCTCTGTCTATCGCCCTGTCTGTTTCTGCCCTCCCCTCTCTGTCTCTCTCTCTGTGTCTCTCTCTCTCTCTCTCTCTCTCTCTCTCCCTCTCTCTCTCTCTCTCTCTCTTCCCTTCTCTCTCCACCATCATCTCCATTCTCTCATTCTCTTCCATCCCCAACCAACCCCCACCCCTATCTCCCTAACTTCCCTTCTCCCTCCCATAGTAATTCCTGAATAGCGATGTCGAGAAATTTCGGAACTGCATAATAATAGTTTTTAAAAGCAAGTGGTAAAACTACACGGGCTTTCTCTGGCCTCTCTCAGTCCTCTGACTCATGTCTAGTTTTGATTCCGATGTGTACATAGGGTGATAATATTCTGAAGAATGTGTCCCTCTCAGAGTTTATTAGGGTTGGCTCTCGTTTGCAGTCTTCATTTAGATTCTTGGCGTCGGGATAGTCTAGTGGTTAGAACTTTGAGCTCGTGATCTGGTGTCCCGGGTTCGAGCCACCACAGAGACACCCGTTCGAGGGGATTTTTTCCCCAGGAGTTAACATCAGTGCCGACTCCACTCCACCGAAAGTCCTTCAGATGAGACTATAAACCGAGGTCCCGCATCCGAATGCACGCAGAACATCTTGCGCACACGTTAAAAACCCGTTCCGCTTTACGAAAGAGTAGTGTATTGCGTGCTAGTGGGAACGGATGAAAACAAAATTGACAAAATTGCGTACACACGGGGACTGGATTCTTGCGCACACACGTTAAAAAAAACCCGTTCCACCTTTCGGAAGAGTAGGCTATTTTGCGTGCTGGTAGGGACGAGTGGTAAAATTGAAAAAAGAAAAGAAAAAAAGAAACAACGTATGCACACTGGTGGTTTGTAGGGATTGAGACATTCATCCCGAAGTCGGAATGCGGCTAACCTGGAAAGTGTGGGTAAACGGTGGTAAAAGCATACTCAAAATCTACAGCATTAGTGACCCTTGGAACGCTTTGCCCAGGAGCAAGAAGTTTTGTTTTTATTTTAAAATGAATTCAGGGAGGTATCGTTTCTGTCACGTGTCCTGGTCTGTCTCCAGTCTGTCCAGCGTCTGTGTTTTGGTTTCTAATCTAACAGTTGTCTCTCTGTCTCCAGTATCTGCCTGTCTGTCTGTCTGTCTTCATCGACTGCGCACCCCCACCCCACCCCTCAAAACAACCCGAAGCCCACATAACTCCCAATTACATACAAACATCCAACAAAAAGGCAAACCCATGCAAAACACCACCCAAAATCACCCATGACACAACCCATCACCTCCCCACCCAGCTGTCCAATAAAATGCAACACAACTAACCAAGCACAGAACCACGCCCCCTCCAACCCTCCCTCTCCCTCGTCCCCCTCCCCCTCCTTTGACTCAAGCCAGTTGGCTCTGTGTTTTGGTCTCTGTTTCTGCTTTTTCGATTTTCTGCCCTCTCTGACTCAATGCCAGTAGTCTCTGTTGTTTTTGTCTCCTGTTTCGCTTTCTGCCTCTCGATCAAGACTTTGGTCTCTCTCTGTGTTTTTGTCTCTGTTTCTGCTTTCTGCTTTCTGACTCAAGACTGTTTGTCTATGTGTCTCAGTTTACCTCGCCGTTTCCTCAGTTTCTTCTTCACTGTCTATCTGTCTCTGTCGTCTGTCTATCTCTGTTCTCTCCCGTTTCTCTGTCTACCTGACCTCTGCCTGTCTGTCTGTCTCTGTTTGTCTGTCTGTCTGTCCTGTCTCTCTCTCTCTCTCTCTCAGAGTAGTTCTCTCCTTCATCATCTCCTCTGCTCTCTCTCTCCTCGCTCTTGCTCCTTCTCTCTTCTCATATCTAATTCTCTGTCTCCCTCCCTCTTTCTCTCCTCTCTGTAAACCTCCTCCTCTCTCAATCCATTCTTTGCCCTCCGCACTTCCCCTACTTTTTCTGCTCGTAACATAAGGAACAAAGACATTACTATGATCAGGTTTCTTCTTTAAAACGTGCCACGAACAGCCTATACTTAAAGACAGTCTCGTGAACAGTCAGTCAGTGTGCGTGTGCAATCGCGAGAAGTGGAGGAAGCTGGTTGCAAAATCTTCAGTGGCGCCCCCAGCGGTATAACTAGACTAGGGGATAAGGAGGTGAGTTGTGGAACCATCAGTGCTGAGTCAGAATACCTGCTCGCTTTAGTTTAATCAGCCTTTACTTCATTCAAGAAGACCTTGGAGTATACATGGATGAAAATTGAATGTTGATAGAACTATGAATTTTCACGTCTATTCCCCTACCCCCACACCCCCCATCTCCCTTCACCTTCATAAACACACTCACACACTCTACATACACATCCAGAAGAGGGGAATCGCGCCACGCACACACGCACTCATGTACCACACAAACTCACAATGCACGCGCGAGTACATACCTACATACTTGCGCACGCACGCTCGCCAACGCACAGCACACATACGCTCATAACGCACGCACGCACTCAGGGTGACACACACAGCGCACACCACGCACGACTAAATCGCACGCCCACACACATACCCACAATTCTCACGCACACCACGCACGGCCACGCACACACGCACTCACGCACTCGCGCACGCACACATACACACACTATCTCACGCACACGCACGCACTCACGCTTGCACACACACACACACTCACACGTGCGCGCGCTGTTAGTATTTGTGATTCTGGTAGATAAAGTCAGCTACCAGGAGATGCCGTAAAAGTGTCCTACAGAAGTGTGTTTAAGTTAGCTTTACATGTTCCGGTTAGTTAGGGGGATTTTCTTTTCCCCCAGTCAGTCAAACGTTCGCCATGCTCATGTCTATCTGCTTTCTCAATCTGTTTCTCTTTGTGTCTGGTTTCTTTATCGCATTTGTCTGACTGTAGGTTCTGTTTCTGTCTGCCTGTCTGTCTCTGTCCTCTGTCCTGCCTGTCTGTCTCTGGTCTCTCTGTCCACTCACAACACACACTCCTCAAACCTACTCTCTCTCTCTCTCCTTCTCATCTCATCTCTCACACTCTCTCTCTCACTCACTCACTCACACACTCTCTCCTCAACACTCTCTCACTCTCTCTCTCCTCCTTTCACACACACACACACTCTCACTTCACTACTCCTCTCTCTCTCCCTCCCCCCCCCTCTCTCATCTCATCCCTCCCCCCCCCCACTCCTCTCTCGCTCACAATCTCTCTCTCTCTCCACCTCTCTCTTCTCACGTCTATTGAATCATCTTGACCAATAATAAAGACCCGGTTGCGAGCAACGAAGACATCAAAGTGGCTGGTACAAATAATACCTTGAAACGTACACTCCATAGCCCCCCTCCACAGCACACACACACACACAACACACCCTACCCCCCACCCCCCCCCTTCCCCCTACTCTCTCTCCCCCCCGCCCCCCCCCCCCCCCCCCCCTGGCCAACACATCCCAACCACCCAGTTGCCTTGCGCATATTACGATGGATTCGGGTAAATACGGCCAATGCCAAGAAGTGCGTTAAAAAGTCCAGCACAGGTGATTAGCATGGCTGTCCCTGTTCAGTGTTCTTATTGTAATTCTGCCTTTCCAAGACGTTTCTGGTGTTGGCGCCTGGTGTAGTATTCCTTCCTCCGTAGTGTGTGTGTGTGTGTGTGTGTGTGTGTGTGTGTGTGTGTGTGTGTGTGTGTGTGTGTGTGTTTATTGTGAGTGTGTGTGTGTGTGGGTGCGACGCGCGCGAGCGAGGGTGCGCGCGCGCGTGTGTGGTGTGTGTATGTGTTAGTGGTGTTGTTGTTTTTTCTTCTCTCTGTAATTATAAAATATTATCTCTCTGTGTAGATCTTTCTAGTCCTTTGCCTGTCTGTCTTTCTGTATCTCTTGTCTGATCTTACCCCATTTCTGTCTGTATGTCTGTGTGTGTGTGTGTTGCTGTCTGTTCTTGACTGTCTGTCTCTCGCTCTCTCTCTCTCTCCTCACACATCTCTCTCTCTCCTCTCTTTCTGTCTGCTATCTTCTCTCTCTCTGTCTGTCTGGGCTCTCTCTCTCCCATCCCCCACTCTCTCCCCTCTCTGTCTGTCTGTCTTCCTCTCTCCTCCCCCCCTCTCTCTCTCTCTCTTTCTGTCTTTTTGTCTGTCTCCCTCTTCTCTCGCCTCTCTCTCTCTCTTCTCTCTCCTCTCTCTCCCCTCTCTCTTTTCTGTCTGTCTCTCTGCCTCTTCTGCCCCCCCCTCTCTCTCTTTTGTCTGTTTGTCTGATCTTTGTCTTGATCTTTCCCTTTTTCGTCTGTATGTTTCTGTTGCCCTGTCTCTTCTCCTTCTCCTCTCTCTCTCCTCTCTCCTCTCTTTTCCCCCTCTCTCTCTTTTTGTCTGTCTGCTTCTCTCCTGTCTGTCTGCCTCCCTCTCTCTCTCCCCCCCCCTTCTCTTTCCTACTCTCTCTCTCTCTCTCTCTCTCTCTCTGTCTGCCTCTTCCCCTCCCCCCCTCTCTCTCTCTCTTCTGTCTGCCCCCCCTCCTCTCTCCCCTTCTCTCTCTCCTCTTCTCTCTCTCTCTCTCTTTTCTATCTGTTGTTCCTTCTCTCTCGCCTCCTGCCTTCTTTCTCTTCTTTCGTCTCTCTGCCTCTCCTCCCCCCCCCTCCTCTTTTGTTGTAGTCTGTCTGCTTCCTCTCTCTCCCCCCCTCTCTTCTCCCTCCCTCTTCCCCTGCCTCCCACCCTCTTCTCCCCATTTTTTCAATCCGCCCTTTTCCGGTTTGCCCCCTTTTTTCTTTCTTTTTTTGGGGGTAGTTCCAGTTTGTTGTTTTTTTTTCTCTCTTTCTTTCCAATACAACTCTTTTCTTTTGTCTTCCTTTAATTTCTTATTTTTCCATCTACCCCCATCCTTTTTTCTGTTTGTTCTGCTTTCCTATCCCTTTTCTCTCTCTCTCTCCCCTGTCGCGGTGAAAAAAAAATATGAACTGCTTATCTGTAACCCTGAAAAAAAAAAGATTATTCAATAAAAAATAGTTTTCTCATCATTCGAGAAGGAAAGAGAGAGAGAGAGGGGGGAGAAGGGGGAGAGGAGGAGAGGGAGGGGAGGAGGGGGAGGGACGACAGACAGAAGAGGGAGAGGAGACAGAGAGAAAGAGAAGGAATTTTTCCCTTCGGGTTGGAGCCAAAACCAAAATTGTTATTTGCCTGAACCAAATATCTGTGTAAGTCTTTTCTTTTCCCTTTTTCTTTTTTTCTTCTTTCCTTTGTGAAATAAACTAAAAAACACAAAACCCACACACACCACACACAAAACCCCACACCCAAAAAACAAAACAAATACATCCACATAACTCACACACAATCTATCTCTCACCACACACATATCTTTTATTTTTTCTCTCTCACACACTCCACTCACAACCACAACACACCACTATCTCACGCACACACAAAAATTCTCAAAAACATATACTATCTCTCCTTTTTTCTCTCTCCTCCACACACCATAATCACACCCAAAACACACACACACAAACCCAACACACCCCAAACAAACAAACATCCCCCTCTCCTCACTCACACACGTATCTTCTCTCTCTCTCTCTTCTTCCTCTTCCTCGTTTTATCTCTCTCCAAAAAACCCCAGACACACACAGACACACACTATACACACACAAACACTCACACACACACACCCCAACACACCACAACACCAACACAACACACACACTCAACACACACATACTTCTTCTCGTCTCTCGCTTTTTCTCTCTCTCTCTTCTCTCTTTCTCTCTCTCCCTCTCTCTCACACACAAAAACCCCCCCAAATACTACACTCCACTCAGAGACATGAATGAGGCCTATCTAGAAAATGGAGGGGAAAGGGGGCCCAGATTGGACTGCTGCCTCCGCTTTTGGGGGCGGGGTCTTCTGGCTGATAGTGTCATAGTGTAGTGCCCTAGTGTGGACTTAAACCTCCCCCCCCCCCCCCCCCCCCCCCCGCACCCCACCCCAACAGACCCCCCATTCCCCCTTCTCATACATTATCCACCCACACAATTTCCTTCAAACTGTTCCCTCATCCCTCCCTCCTTACTCCCCCCCCCCCCCCCACCCACCCACTCACTCATGCACTACTAGCCACATGGATTTTTTTTTTCATATATTTCGAGGTGAGATTTTTTTTTTTTTTTTTGCATATGCGAAGATAGGTGTATTTCACGACTTCAGAGATACATTGAAACAATTATGAAAATAGAATTTGAAGAGTCCATAAAATTTCACGTCACTCTAACAGATACGAAACTTTTTTGGTTTGTTTTTAATGAATGTCAAGATGAGTTGGAGGAATCCGTAAATTAAAAAAATTCGTGTTATTTTACAGAAGCTAAAATGTTGATTCTTTTCAATGAGAAATTTGGTCTGTCAGTTCGGTGAGTTTTTTTTGTGTGTGTTTTTGAAGCGAATTATACATAGATCTTGTTATGATATTTCTGTTACCCACTACAGATTTCTTGGGTAGTAAACAGTCTTTTAAAATGTGATCACTATCATCGTTTTCCTCGTCATAATCTAAAATTGTCTTTCGCTTCAGCTCTCTCTTCTTCTTCTCTTCCTCCTCCTCTCCTCCTCCTCCTCTACTGCCATCTCTTGTTGTTGTTGTTGTTGTTGTTGCTGCTGCTGTTGCTGTGCTGCTGCTGCTGCTGCTGTTGCTGCTGCTGCTGCTGCTTTTTTCTTGTCCCAACGCAGACTGATCAATATACACATTTTAGAGAGGCACTCTTAAAGACAATCAGGAAAGAAAGAAAGAATGAAGTTGGAATGTGTGTGTGTGCGTGCGTGTGTGTGTGTGTGTGCATGCGTGCGTGCGTACGTGTGTGTGTGTTGTGTTGTGTTGTGTGTGTGTGTGTGTGTGTGCGTGCGTACGTGTGTGTGTGTGTTGTGTGTGTGTGTGCGTGCGTACGTGTGTGTGTGTGTTGTGTGTGGTGTGCGTGCGCGCGTGTGTGTGCGTGTGGAGGCGTGCGTGTTCTAGTTCGTTTAGGAAGTAGTTTACAGAATGAAACGTATTGATAGGAAAAGGAAAGAGAAGCCTGTAATAAATAAAAAGAACATTTCATAGCGAGTTAAAATGATTGATGAAACGGACTCTGCAGCAATGGAAAAATTTATAGAAAGCCTAAAGAAAGAAAGTAAAAAGGAAAGAAAGAAAGAAAGTAGGTCTGGAATGAAAGAAAGCAAAACGGACAGAAAGAAAAAAAGAAACGAAGTAGGCCTTGACTGAAAGAAAGGAAGGAAGGAAGAAAGGAAGGAAGGAAGGAAGGAAGAAAGAAAGAAAGAAAGAAAGAAAGAAAGAAAGAAGAAGAAAGAAAGAAAGAAAGAAAGAAAGAAAGTAGGTCTAGAATGAAAGAAAGCAAAACGGACAAAAAGAAAAAAAGAAACGAAGTAGGCCTTGAATGAAAGAAAGGAAGGAAGGAAGAAAGGAAGGAAGGAAGGAAGGAAGAAAGAAAGTAGGTCTGGAATGAAAGAAAGCAAAACGGACAGAAAGAAAAAAAGAAACGAAGTAGGCCTTGACTGAAAGAAAGGAAGAAGAAGAAAGAAAGAAAAAGAAAGAAAGAAAGTAGGTCTGGAATGAAAGAAAGCAAAACGGACAGAAAGAAAAAAAGAAACGAAGTAGGCCTTGAATGAAAGAAAGGAAGGAAGGAAGGAAGGAAGGAAGAAGAAAGAAAGTAAAAAAAGAAGAAAGAAAGAAAGAAAGAAAGAAAGAAAGAAAGAAAGAAAGAAAGAAAGAAAGAAACAGACAGACACAAAAGGAAACGAAGTAGGCCATGAAATGAAAGAAAGAAGGAAAGAAAGGAAGGAAGGAAGGAAGAAGAAAGAAAGAAGAAGAAAGAAAGAAAGAAACAACGAACGAACGAACGAACGAACGAACGAACGAAATGAAAACCAAACGAAGTAGGCCTACAATGAAAATAAGCAAAATGAAAACGAATGAAAGAAGAAAATAAAGAAAGGAAAGAAAAAAGAGTGAAAGAAAGAAAGAAAGAAATGAAAGAAAGAAAGAAAGAAAGAAAGAAAGAAAGAAAGAAAAAAAGAAAGAAAGAAAACGGAACTTAGTAGGGCTAGAATGAGAGAAAGAATATAAGAAAGATTGAAAGACGTAGGCCTACAATGAAAGAAAGAAAGAAGCAAGCAAACCAAACCAAACCAAAACGAAATAAACCCAGAGAGGCGATAATCTTGTAATGACGTCGACGCCCTAGTTTTCATACCTTTGACCGAGTTAGGGATGGCATACATATCATTATGTAGCAATGTTGATGGAGAGGAGAAGGATAACCAATAAAGGAGGGAAGGAGGAGGGAGGGATGGAGACAGGGCCGATAGCAGAGGAATGTATGACGTTGGGACATGATAACAGGATAACCCTACAGCTTGTAACATAACCGGATAACCCTACAGCTTGTAACATAACCGGATAACCCTACAGTTCGTAAAGGTTGTGCACAGATTGCAGTGTAGTGTGTGTGTGTGTTGTGTGTGTGTGTGTGTGTGTGTGTGTGTGTGTGTGTGTGTGTGTGTGTGTGTGTTGTATGTGTGTGTGTGTGTGTGGGAGAGAGAGAGAGAGAGAGAGAGAGAGAGAGAGAGAGAGAGAGAGAGAGACAGAGACAGAGACAGAGACAGAGAGAGCAATGCAGAACCACAAATTCAAATTCAAAGTCGCTAGGAGCGCGCGCGCGGGATAGCCTAGTGGTTAGAGCGTTGCGCGTGCGATTTTGACGGCCCGGGTTCGAGCCACCCACCGAAGGCGCCCGTTCAAAGGGATTTGTTTTTGTTCTGCTTACTGGTGTTGACATCAGTACTGACTCCACTCCCTTGAATGTCTTTGGGGTTGAGACTATAAACCGAGGCCCCGTGTGCGAACGCACGCAGAACATCTCTGCACACGTTAAAAACGTGCACATGAGGAGTGAACGTTAATATCCTTCGGATGAGACTATAAACCGAGGCCCCGTGTGCGAACGCATGCAGAACATCTTGCGCACACGTTAAATCCTGTTCCGCTTTTCGAAAGAGTAGGCCATTGTGTGCCGGTGGGAACAGATGACAAAATTGACAAAACCGCATACACACGGGGACTGGATGTAAAAAAAAAAAAAGCACATGAGTGTTTATTCCATTGTCGAAAAAAAAAAAAGAGCGCTTTGATTTGTTGCTTTACAAGATTCAGCGCTATATAAATTCCATACATTATTATTATTATTAAAACCTGTTTTGCCTTTCGGAAGTGTAGGCCATTTGGTGCCGGTAAGAACGGATGACAAAATCTGTGCATGCACACCGGTCTCGTGTTTAGACATCATCCCCGAAGTTGGAATGTGGCTACCTTCATGGTGGGCAAAAACGGTCACACACGCAAAAAATCTCACCAGTGGTGAACCTCGGAGCTCAAGCCGTAGAACGGGGGAAAAAATCAAATTTCCTGTCATCTCTTTGGGGAAATGGAGGATGTACAAAGTAGGAGAAAAGCGCTCAAGAAAGGTCATGTCATCTCATCTGCTCCCGAAACCTCCTCCGGGGTCGTAGGGGCACTGCAGTCACGAACGTTGCACCGGTTGGCTCCATTTGCGGCGGTTGTGTGCAAGTGCCTGGGTAGAGGAGGAGCTCTTCCTGGTCCATTCAGTGATAATGTCTGGCCCATTTCTTCTTCTGCCTGCCTCGCCTTCTCTTCCCCTTGCACTGTTCCTTGCAGTATGGTCTTGGAGTGGCCATCTGATCTTGTCACATGCCCATACCATCTTAGCTTCCTTTTCTTGACTGTGGTCAGCAGGTCTTTGTACTGTTTTACTTGTTGGGTGATGGTTTCTCGGACTTCGTTGGTGATGTGGTCCGTGTATAAAATACCAAGGAGTCTTCTGAGGCATC
>CM054137.1:43369116-43382111 GCA_028751875.1 Rapana venosa
AAAAACCCTGCTATCCGAAAATATCTGAAGACAGAAGCCTAAATTTCTCTGCCTGCGTAAAATTGAGATTAGTTATGCGGATATAATTTTTAGCGGGGGGTTTTAAAACATTGATTGTGGAGAAAGGCAATCTGGAAGGGTGCGTGTGTGTGTTGGGGGGGGGGGGGGGGGGGGGAGGGGGGTGTAAGAGAGAAGAAAAAAGGTGGGGTAGACAGCAGTGATGGGGGGGCCGGCACCTTTTGTTAAATTTTTGTCTGTGCAGTGTGGAGGATGGTTGCAGTCGGCCTTGCTTCCTTGCTTCACCTTTAAAACCCTATTCTGTAGACTGTCGATGGTGTATCACCTTGTCGGGGGGGAGGCTTGCGGCTTCAATGCCCCCCAAGCTTGTGGGCGGGGGTTTGGCCCTTTGGAGGTTCAACCATGCCAAAGGTCGGGGGAAGAGGAGCCAGACAAAACGATCCCCCGGGTCCTCCGGGTTTGGGGGGTTGTGCATTGGGAAACGACCCTTTTCACTTAAAACACTTGTTACTGAAACGCAACGATACCTTTCGAGGACAGGTTTTGGGGAAAGTCCTCTCTGGTGAGCTTGAGCGGGGGTGAAACCCTCCGGAACCCATGCCCCACAATTTTTAAAAACAACCAATCAACAACCAGGATGGGCCCCGGGAAATCAAAAAACCCTGTTAAACCTTTTAAAAAAGACGGTGAGTAAGAAATGAAAGGGTACAACCTAAAATCTTTGGCCTTGCGGCCCCGAGGGAATGGAAGGGGGCAGAAAAAGCTTGCGAGGGGGAACACTTTCATCTATCTGGAAGGAGGGGGCCCGCCCCAAAAACCATGGGTACGCTGCGAAAACCCCAAAGCAACGCAACATGTGTCTGGGAACCAGTGTCCCACGGATCCCAAGACGTTTCAACTAAAAAAGGCGAAAGGTACCATGTCAGTGTACCTCCAAAAAAATACAGCAGGTTAGAAGATAAAGAAAATTCTTTGAACAAGCCCAAAACATATGGAAAAAGCACCAAAGAGGGATCAAAAATATAATGGGAGCATGAATGCCAAAGGGGGGGGACAGACAAAAAAATGAGAAACTATCATGGGCAGACATGGCATGGAGACAAAATGAAAAATGGGGAAACTTTTAAAGAATTTTTTTGTTTAACGACTGGTCATTGGAGGCACCATCTTTCCTCAAAAGAAAGTCCACAAGCCAATGGATTCCCCCGATGGCAAGACAAAAAAACCGATTAAAACCCACCCCATCGGGCGAAAGGGGGAAAAGGAGCCGCATGATGTCGGGGAACCCGGGGAGCAGATCGCTCAGCCCATTCTTTTTTGTTGCCATCCAAGACCAAGCCAAAACCCAAATGCCGGGCAGGAAGACCATCAAACAAGTTCAATGTGAAACCCTAAAGGGAAAGAAAAAAAATGAAGAATTCAGGCTCGAACTAGGAACAACTTCAGTGTGTTTTCCCCACTGCCAGAGGAAACAGTGAACAATGGCAGAGTTACTGAGCCCTGGAAGAAACATCCCAAAACGAAACGGGGAAAAAAACAAGAAAAAAAAAGGGGGGGCTAAAAACGAAAAGGGAGATACCGAGAAAAAACAGCTGAAAATAGATAAAACCAAACACAAAATCAAAAAAAAGAAAAGGAACTGCAAGCATGCAGGGGGACAAAAACCGGGCATAAGGAAATGCAAGAGAGACAAGAGAAAATTCTGGGATGACCGGGGAACGAGAACTGCAGCAGGCCAAAAAAATAAGAGCTGTAAAGATCACGGAACTCCTCGGGAAAAAACAACAAACCAGCTGCCCTGTCAAGATAAAATGCAATCCACCCGGGTGAGGAGGACCAGAGAGCAAGATGGGCAGGCACTTCAAAGAAAGGGCTCAACAGACCTGCCCACCTTCCCCCTGACACCCCCCCCCACCTACTGAAATCCTTGGCTCAACCCACCCCCCCTACCAGAATGAGATCACAAAGGGCCAAGTCCACTCAAAATCAGGCAAAAGCAGCGGGGCCCAATTTTATTAAATAAAAAAAAAAAAAAAAAAAATAAAAAAAAAAAAAAAAAAAAAAAAAAAATAAAAAAAAAAAAAATTAGAGATTTTTTTTTTTTAAAAAATTAAAAAATAAAATTTTAAAAAAATTAAAAAAATTTAAAAAAAAAAATTTTTAAAAAAAAAAAACTGCCAAAAAAAGGGGGACCTGTCCCCCCTGCAAAAAATGAGGGGAAATCATGCTACTGCCCCCCCAGGGAAAGTACTGACAAGGTCTGCTAGAAGATGAAGACGACGGGGCAAGACTTCGGGATGAAAAGGCAGGCTTTAGGGAAGACAGATATCACAGTCAAATCGCCACAAAGCTCTCTTGAGCAGTCCCGGAGTGGCAGACCCCCCATATTCATTTTGTCGACTTCCAAAAATTTGACAGCGTCGCAGAATGTAAAATTTGGAAAATGATGCTCATATGGGGTTTCACCAAAGTTTATCACCATCACCAGCACTATACGAAATGCCACCTTCAATCATCCCTGAAGGGAAAGACGGAAGCCCTTTTCCGTAAAAACGGGGTTTGTCAGGGGTGTTTTTTGTCGCCAACAAATTTTTGTTGGGGGTTGACTGGATAATGCGGGAAGCCACAGCAGGGAGGGGAACCCGGGATACTGGACCTCTGAAACAGCTGGAAGACCTGGATTTTGCAGAGACATCAGCCTTCTCTCCCACAGGCAACAAGACCAAAGGGCTCTTCGTGTTGCTGACGAAGCTGAAAGCTGGCCCCCAAATTTTAACATGGGAAGACGGGGATCATGAGGGGAACAACAAAACCCTGACCAGGCGGGCTCACAAGAAAACCTCAAAGAAGTCAGCGTTTATTTCTGGGCAGTTTCGTCAGTAAAGATGGGGAACAGAGAAGACATCAGTGCCAATCAACAAAAACCCGTCACCCTTTAAAACCTTTGGGCCAATTTTTGGGGGTCAACAGCCCTTCATTTCAAAAAAAAGTTTTGGATTACAACCCAAAGCAAACGGCCTACTTTTTGGGCCCGAACCGGGGGGGTAACAAAAACCAACCCCCAAATCCAGTCTTTTTTCCAACAAATGCCTCGGGACTCCCCAACAGGGGGCCGGGGGTATACCAACAAACAATGGGGAAGGACCCAAAAAACCCCCAAATTTAGTCCCCTTAAAAAAAGGAAGTGGGGATGGTCGGCCATACCTCCGCATCCTGCGCAAATTCACCAGACGGCCCCTTTATGGAATCCAAGGGAAGCGGAAAGTTGGTCGACCAAAACCCCTGGCGCGAATGTTGACAAAAAACAAAGGCAGCCGGGAAAGAATGGGCCCGGGTGAAAAGGATTCCCCAAAACGAGTTCGTTGGAGGGGGGTTGTTGCAGCCCTATGTTCCCCCAAAGGGAACCCCAAAGGATAAGTCAAATAAGTCAAGCCCGTAGCCGTGGGGGCACCCCTGAGTTTTGCAACCCTTCCCCCCCTCCTTGCTTCCCTAGCAAATCGTTTCCATCAAGGGGAGTACTCTGTGATGTTTTTTCCCATCGTTTTTTCTTTTGCCCTTTGTCCCCTCCTTTAAAGGGTTTCCCCGTTGGGCGGGGCTTGGCCCTCCCGTGTTCGTTTTGACGTTCCCCCAAAATTTTAGTTTGCGTTTTTCCTGAAGTCAGGGTCTTTAGGTTGATGGCGTATTTAATTTTGGCCCTTTACTTCCCCATTAGTGATGGATTCCCGTATTGATACCCAAAGGAGTTTTTCGAGAGACTTCTCCATTCCTGTTTTTCCCCCTTCAATGTTGCTGTTTTTGGGCCCCGTTTCACACCCGGGACAAAAGTTTGGAATGTTTCCCCTTACTTTGTCATTTACTCCCTTAAATCCCCTTCCCGATTTTCTTTTTGTTTCAATCCCCCCCTTAGGTTGGGGTTTGTTTGGCGAACTTTGCTTCAGGAGCGCTTGTTTTGTCCCGTCTGCTGACTGTCCCCTTTTTTTTTTCCCCGTGGTCTTCTTAAAGTGTGCCTCAGACTTTTGTTCTATGACTAACAGTTTGCAAAATTTCCCCTTAAAAGACTGTTCAACTTTTTCCCACAGGTAGCTTTTTTCTAACTTGCCCCGACGATTTAACTCATTAAAGACTTTAAGTGTTGGAAAATTGCATGGATAAAAGAGCAATTTCCTTTTTTATTTTCTCAAAAATTTTCGTTTTTGTTTTTAAAGGTGTTTTTGAATCGATTCGCTGATTATTTGGTAGCTTCCCTATTGGTTTGGTGGGGGTCTTTTCGTCGTTTTTTTCCCTGATTGCGATACATTGTCTTTTTGTTTTTTTTTTTTTAATTGCTTTCCCTAAGAAATGTGGAGACTGGAGTTCAGGAGTGGCCGTTTTAATTCGTTTTACTTTACTGAAGTATACTTTTAAAAATGTACGTATAGAATATTTCTATTAGCCTGTTTTTCCCCAGTCCCCTTTTTTGGGAAAAAAAGTTAAAAAAGCTGCAAAATTTCGTGACTTGTTTACAGCGCAAATTATATCCTTATTTTGTGGGGGGTTTTCTCTCTTTAACTTATTTTGTGATAGCGATTAACTGAGAAAAAATATTCTCGGAGATCTAGCCGAGAAACGACCCCCCATCTCCCATCCTCAATAGAATAAAGAAAAAGCATTATAGAGTTAAAAGTCATAAAGTTCAAGCGAAAAACTGAGTAAAATATTTAAAAGACACAACTAGTATGTGCTTCAATCACCCCAAAATGCAACTCTTTAAAAAAAAAAAAGAAAAAAAAAGGAGGGGGTAATTTGGGAAGAGGGAATAGTTTTTACATGCTGCACCGGTTTGAGATTTTTGCGGCTGGTAAGTTAAGGGTAGATGTAGACAGAGTGACATCAGTGGAAGGTATGACGCGGGAAATGATAGGAGGCGGAGGGGGCTTGCAGCTCTGCAAGATAGACAGGGAGACTGCTGTGTGCAGCTGTGCAGTTGTCTGCAGCTGTTGGCTTTTTGGCTGCACACCACATTTAAATTTTAGCCACTTTTCCTTCTATTTTCCTATGATATCACTCTTGCATTCGTACCGCACGTACTAAGGCATCCACAGAAATAAAAACCACTTTATTTGATGACAGATTAGCCTGTGACTCAAAACTCGTGTGATTGTTGCACAAAGTTGGAAGGTTGGAGTTTTTAATTATTTTTTAAACAAACACTGTATTTTCTCAGTCCTCTCTCGTCCACTAGCTTCCTAACCACGATAGTTATGTATGTACGGGGTCAACACTGAAGGAACACAAGCAGTCCTCAAAATATTGATGGTCGTTTCCAGCTTTCTCATGACTACCTGGTAATGCTGTGTGTCCTCAATACTCCCCTAAAACAACATGTTGTTTTTTTCATTCTATAAAGAATCATTGAAACTGAGCAAAAAATATTTCTAAGTAGCACTAGTGGATTGGTGGTCTAGAGGTAACACGCCTGCCTAAAAAGCGAAAAGTCCGGGTCGGATGTGGGCGGTGGTTCGATTCCCGTTTGGGCCTAAAACTCTCTCTCCCCCCGCCCACCCACCCCCACCCACTTCATTTTGACCATGAATGGTGGTCTGGGTGCTAGTCTTTCGGATGAGACGATAAACGAGGTCCGTGTGTTTTCACAAAATTTTTAGCACACGTAAAAGAACCCACGGCACAAGAGGTTGTCCCTGGCAAAAAATCTGTTTGAACCACTCTGATAGGGAAAACAAAAACTGTAAAAAGAAAAATAATAATGGGTGGCACTTTCTCTTGTGGCGACGCGCTCTCCCGGGGAGAGCAACCGAATTTCACGCAGAGAAATCTGCCATGACTTAAAAGTGGTGTAAATAAAATAAATCAATACTGTGTCTGTCGATCGCAGACACTACTTGACCTGGAAGCTAAAGGTGGAGTGTAGCCTGTTTGGGCAGAGAGTCCGACCTTGCCTCCAGCTGAATGTTTTCACGTTTCGCCGTTCTTTTGAGTTTGCTAGGATTTTTTTTTTTCCTGAAAGATAATTGTAGTTGGGAGTTGGGGAGAGGGGGGGGGGGGGGATTGTTTTTTGTTTTTTGTTTGCTGCATTTGGGGGGGGTAGGGAGGAGGGGTTGTTTTGTTGTTTGGGGGTTTTTGGGTTTTTTTTGTGGATTTTTTTTTTTTTTTTTTAGGGGGGGGGGGGTTTTTTCGGTTTTTTCGATTTGATTTTTTTTTGTTTTTTTTTTGTTTTTTTGTTGCTATTGTTTTTTTGTTTTTTGGGGGGTGGTTGTGCGGTATGTTGTTATTTTCCTATTCAGTTCTACAGTGTAACAGTATTGAATTTAGTTTTTTAATGCCGTTAATGCCAGTGTTTTTCGGTTCTTTGAACGATGTATTTTGTATCAAATTCATAATGTTTTTTTTTTCATTGCCCCTGTGTTTAAACTTGGGGAAAAAATCCCCCAAATTTCATTCCCGTTTTTTTTTTTTTATTCACCAAACCATTGCTCTTTTCTGTCGTCGTCTGTCTCTCTCTCCTTCTCTCTCTCTCCTCTCTCTCCTCTCTCTTCTATCTCTACTCTATCTCTCTCTCGGGGGGGACGGGTTTAGCTGGTGGTTAGAGTAATGCGCATTGCGCTCGTGATCTGCTGACCCGGGTTCGAATCTCGTTCAAAAGGTTTTTTTTTTTCCTCCTGAGTTAAATCAGTGCCGACTTCGCCCCCCCCCCCCCCCCCCCCCCCCAAAGTCCTTCGGATGAGACTAGAATCCAAGATCCCGTGTGCGAACGCACGCAGAACATCTTGCGCACACGTTAAAAATCGTTCCGCTTTTTGGAAGAGTAGGCCATTGTGTGCCGGTGAGAAAGATGCCCCAAAATTACAAAACTGCTACCACGGAACTGGATGTAAAAAAGTGAATGAGTGCTTATTTCCATACCCCGAATTAAAGAATTAAAAATAAATAGTTAATCACACACACCACACTCAACATACACCCACTCACTCTCTCTCTCTTTCTCTCTTAATCTCTCTCTCTCTCTTAATCTCTCTCTCTCGCGCGCGCCCCCCCCTCCCTCCCTCTCCCTCTCTCTCCCTTTCTCTCCCTCTTTCCTTCTTTCCCTCTCTCTATCTCTCTCACACACACACACCTGGAAAGAATACTGTTTACAACTGATCTAAGTACAACAAGCACCATAATAGCTGAGAGCTTTTTGCAGAAAGACCAAAAAAAATGTATGGAGGAGGGTGGAGGGAGAGAGAGGTGAGATTCGAGAAACTCTTAGCTAAGTGTGTGTGCGTGCGCGCGTGCGTGTGTGCGTGCGTGTGTGTGTGATTGTGTGGTGGGGAGTGTGTGGTGTGAGGTGGAAGGGGGGTGTGTGTGTGTGTGTGGGTGTGTGGTGTGTGTGTGTTGTGTGTGTGTGTGTGTGTGTGTGTTTGTTGTGTGTTGTGTGTGTGTGTGTGTGTGCAGAAATGAGGTTTATTTGTTTCTTTCATGTTAAACAACTTTTGACGTGTGTCTTGAACCATTGCTGACATTTGTGTGGCTGAAGTATTTGGGGCTTTACCATAACCAGGTTGAAAAAGAATTTTAAAAAACTTCCTTCCTTTGCTATCGGGAGTTTTGTGTGTGTGTTGGGTGGTGGTGGGTGGGGTACGTGCATGTGTGTGTATGTGTGTAGTTGGGGGGGGGGAACAGGGTGGGGGTGGGGGATGGGGGGTTCGTTTTGTGTGTGTGTGTGTGTGTGTGTGTGGTGTGTTGTGTGTTGGGGGTGTGTGTTGTGTGTGTGTGTTGTGGTGTGTGTGTGTTGTGTGGTAAGTGTAATGTGTGTGTGTGTTGTGTGTTTGTGCTGTAGGGGTGGTTGTGAGTGTGTAGGGGTATGTGTGTGTGGGGGTGTGGGTGTGTGTAGGGGGGACGTTGTGTGTATGTTGGTGTTTTGTATGTGTTGAGGGTTGTGTGTGTTTGGGGGCTGCACGTCTGTGTGTGTGCACGTGCCTCTTTTGGTTATTATTATTATTATTATGATTGTGTGTGTGCGCGCGCGTGCGTGTGTGTCTGCGTGCGTACATATGTGTGCATGGGTCTCTTTCTATCTATCTGTGTGTGTGTTTCATCCTTTAAAAAACCCAAACAAACAAACAGTACTGTGTCTTAATTTTTGAACACCTTTTATTCTCGTTATTACTATCATCATCGTTTCCATGGTAAAACAACAACAACAACAACAAACAACAAACCAAAACGAAAGAAAGGGTATCTCATCCTTGTATCTTGTCTGAATAGTTTCGAAGATGAGTGCAATAGCTACCCATAGTACATGAAAACACAAACAACCTGTCGGATTCTTCTCCTTTTTCTTCTCTTCTCTTTCTCCTTCTTCTTCTTCTACTTCTTCTTCTCCTTCTTCTCCTTCTTCTACTTCTTCTTCTTCTACTCCTTCTTCTTTTTCTTCTTCTACTTCTTCTTCTCCTTCTTTTTCATCTTCTTCTCCTTCTTCTTCTCCTCCTTCTCCTTCTTTTTTCTCCTCCTTCTCTTCTTCTTTTTCTTCTACTTCTCCTTCTCCTTCTTCTTTTCTCCTTCTTCTCCTTCTTCTTCTTCTTCTTCTCCTTCTCCTCTCTTCTTCTCTTTCTTCTTTTTCTCCTTCTTCTCCTTCTTCTTCTTCTTCTTCTTCTTCTTCTTCTTCTTCTTCTTCTTTCCTCTTCTTCTTCTTCTCCTTCTTCTTCATCTCTCCTTCTTCTTTTTCTCCTTCTTCTCCTTCTTCTTCTTCTTCTCCTTCTTCTTCTTCCTCTTCTTCTTCTTCTTCTTCTTCTTCTTCTTCTTCTTCGAACGCTCAGCCAACTATTGTTTTTGAGCAAAAAAGCGTTGTGCTGCCGTTAAGCGCCTGACAAGTCAAGCCCAGCGCATCCGACTTCGGCATAAAAGAGAACTGTTATCTTTTAAAGTCTTTCTAGAAAAGAAACAACAACAACAGAAGAAGAAGCAGGAGAATGGACCATGTACCAAGAAGGCAGAAAAAAAGACAAGAACGGGGTGACAGGAAGAAAAAGGAACACGGCAGAAACAAAGAGAGGATAGAAAAAGGGACATTTCTAGCACAGAATTCCAGAAGGTGGGATGCTATTTATGCTGAAAGGCCCCCTGCCATCCCCACGGGAAAGACCTGTCAGATAAGAGGGGGGGGGGGGGGGGGGGGGGGGGGGGGGGGGGGGGGGGGGGGGGTTGCTAAAACTATCAAGACTGTATGCATAGATATGATGCAAGCATCCTTGTTTTGCCCCCTGCTAATGATACCATATGAAGACAGAGCGGAAAGGATAACTACTAGGCATAACAACTGACTGTAATAACATTGTTTATACAGGAGTTTGTGGCTTGTCAGGATATGACGAGCAGTCAGCGACAGAAGAAAGAAGAAGAAGAAAAGAAGAAGAAGAAGGAGGAGGAGGAAGAGGAGGAGGAGAAGGAGGAGGAGGAGGAGGAGAAGAAGAGACGAAGAAGAAGAAGAAGAAGAAGAAGAAGAAGAAGAAGAAGAAGAAGAAGAAGAAGAAGAAGAAGAAGAAGGAGGATGAGAGGAGGAGGAGGAGGAGAAGAAGGAGGAGGAGAGGAAGAAGAAGAAGAAGAAGAAGAAGAAGAAGAAGAAGAAGAATAAGAAGAAGAAGAAGAAGAAGAAGAAAAATAAGAAAAAAGAAGAAGAGGAGGAGGAGGAGGGTTAAGTTATAAACTGAGGGGGAAATCAGACAGACAGACAGACAGACGTTATTACAGCTTCTCCTAAACAGAGAGCTGGCTGGCAGAGCAAAAATTTTTTTTTATAATTTAAAGGCACTGATAAGTTATAATTGAGTTTTCACATTGAAAAGTTTGTTTTTGAAGCTGACAGATCTCTTGATTATTCTTCTGTTATCTTTTTGTCTCTGTGTTTGTCAGGGTTTTGTCTCACTGTCTGTCTTTGTCTCTGTCTCTGCCTGCCTGCCTGCCTGCCTCTCTCTCTCTCTCCCCTCTCTCTCTCTCTCTCCTCTCTCTCTCTCCTCTCTCTCTCTCTCTCTCTCTTCTCTCTCTCTCTCTCTCTGAGAAAGAGGAAAAGTAACAGCAGCAAGTGGCCGCAGAAAAGAAGAAGAAAAACACTTGAGGTGCACTGTGGTTGCTGGGCTGTCAGTGGACATCTGGCTGTTCCACTCTTACTTTGTGCCCGGTAGTATTTTAGCGCTTCCTTTCTATCTCTTGTTTTGAGATGTTTGAACATCATTTTCATCTTAATGTTCAACTGCTACTTGTATATTGTTTGATTCTTTTTCAGCTTGGTTAATTACGTTGGAGCGGAGCGGAGTGTGTGTGTATGTGCTGTGTGTGTGTGTGTGTGTGTGTGTGTGTGTGTTTTGTGTGTGTGTGTGTGTGTGTGAGTGTGTGTGTGTATGTTCAGCCTACTGTGGTGTGTGTGTGTGGTGTGTGTGTGTGTGTGTGTGAGTGTGTGTGTGTGTGTGGGGGGGGGGGGGGTGTTTGTGTGGTGTGTGTATGTGTGTGTGTGTTGTTTATGTTCAGCCTACTATGCGGTGTGTGGGTGTGTGTGTGTGTGTGAGTGTGAGTGTGTGTGTGTTTAACAAAAATGTTACCTTTTATCCCGCGCATCCATTCTTCTATACGTTTGTATTCTACTACATGTTTAACTATGTTTTAATCACTGCAAAACAAAATTTCCTGTAAACAGAGGACAATAAAATAAAATAAAAGAACTGAAATGTATCGAATTGAGGAACAGTTTAGTTGCAGGGCTTGACAAGGTTGTCTTTGCTGATATCTGTTAGTTTTACCTTTAATAATAATATAATAATAATAATATAAATAATAATAATAATATATGTATGGAATTTATATAGCGCTGAATCTTGTAAAGCAACAAATCAAAGCGCTTTTTTTTTATCGAGGATAATGGAATGAGCACTCAGGTGCTTTTTTTTATACATCCAGTCCCCGTGTGTATGCGATTTTTAACATTTTGTCATCTGTTCCCACCGGCACACAATGCACAACTCTTTCGAAAAGCGGAACAGGATTTAACGTGTGCGCAAGATGTTCTTCATGCGTTCGCACACGGGGCCCTCGGTTTATAGTCTCATCCGAAGGACTTTGACATTCAGGTCGATTTTTTTTTTGGTCAAACTGGGAAGAAAGGGCGAGGCTGGAATCGAACCCAGAACCTCACGGTTTACTTGTTGGCAGGCAAACGCTTAACCATCCTGCCACGGTGTCTGTCTGGGTCTCTCTCCCCGCACCTTCAGTGATGATGATGCAGACCCCTTGAAACGCTTGACCCGCAATGAAGGGCAAGACCAGTGGGCGTCATAATCTGTTTCTCTCCCCTGGGCTACCTTGCGGCAGTTGTTCCCCGTGGTGCGTAAAATTAATATTTGTTTGCTGGCTCCGGAAACTTTTTGGTCTTGCTTATGCTTTTTTTTTTTTTTTTTGTACTCGCGGGGTGTTTTTTTTTCAGGTCTAGGAAGTGGGAATGGGTTATCTTAATAGGGGGGGGGAAACTGTTGCATACGCAAATCTCGTCGTTTGTAAACCCTGGGAGTTTGGGTCTCTTTCTCTGTTTCTGTCTCTGTGTCTCTCTCTGTCTTTCCCCTCGTCTCTGTCTCTCTCTGTGTCCTCGGTCTTTATCTCTGTGTCTCTGTCTCTTCTGTCTCTTTCTCTCTCTCTGTGCTCTGTCTCTCTCTGTCTCTCTCCCTCCCCCTCTCTATAAAATCTATATATATCTATATATATCTATCTATATATATATATATATATATATATATTTTAAAATATATATATATATATATTTATGTGTGTGTGTGTGTGTGTTTTGTGGGTGTTGTGTATCTGTCTTTCTGTCTGTCTGTCTCTCTCTCCTCTCTCTCTCCCCTCTCTCTCTCTCTTCTTCTCTCTCTCATCCTCTCCTACTCTCCCCTCTCTCTCTCTCTCTCTCTTTTCTCTATTTTAAAATATATAAAATATATATATATATTTTGTGTGTTGTGTGTGTGTGTGTTCTGTCGTCTGTCTGTCTGTCTTGTCTGTGTGTGTGTGTCCTGTGTACACGCTCGGGTACGTTCAGCCAAATATCTTGAGTGATTTCTTTTTTTTTTCAAACTGGATTCCCACTCGCGCGTTTAAATAAGCAGCATCCTTTTCTTTATTTGTTTGTTGTTGTTGTTGCTTCACTCTGTTTCTTCTACTGCTGTCTCTACACACGTGTTTGTTGTCCTCGTGTTCGCTCTATTCCTTTTCCATCAGGAGATGAAGCAGAGGCCCAGACAGCAGTGGTCGTGGGTAGCTGTAAGGAGGATTCCAGTGAGCGAGATGTTCCTTGCCGCCTCATGATATCCCTTCTGCAGTGTGGATGGATGGATGGATGGATGGGTGGTGGATGGATGGATGGTTGGAAAGGATGATAAAGGATAGATGGGTGGGGGGGGGGTGGGTGGGTGGGTGGTGGGTTGGTGGGGGATGGGTGGATGGATGGATGGGGTGGGTGGGTGGATGGATGGGTTTGGGGGGGTGATGGGGGGGTGGGTGGGTGGATGGATGGGTGGGTGGATGGTGGATGGATGGATGGATGGTGATTGGATGGATGGATGGATGATGGATGGATGGATGGATGTGGATGGATGGATGGATGGGGGGTGGGTGGGTGGGTGGATGGGTGGATGGATGGATGGATGGTGGATGGGTGGATGGATGGATGGTGGGGGGGGTGGGGGGATGGATGGGTGGGTGGATGGTGGGGGGGATGGATGGTGGATGGATGGGTGGGTGGATGGATGGATGGAGCCATTGTTTTGTTTTGAGACGCTTGTCAAAACTTCAGATTATAAGCCCTTTAGCATGAGGCCACAACAGTGCGTGACGGGGGTAATTTTCCACTAGCTAGAGGGGATTTTTTTTTTACAAACAACCTATCCCCCACTCCTCTCCTTTTCCCTTTCTCTTTCCTTTTCTTCTCTCTCTCTTCTCCCTTCCCCCTCTCTCTTCTCCTT
>CM054137.1:43382611-43402611 GCA_028751875.1 Rapana venosa
TATTTTTTTTCTTTCTTTCAATAAAACTCTTTTCTTTTGCCCCTCCTTAATTTTTTTTTCTTTTCCCCCCATCCTCTCTTCTCTCTGTCCCTCTGCTTGTCCTGTCTCTCTCTCTCTCTTCTCTCTCTCTCTTTTCTCCCCTCTTCCTCTCTCTCCTCTCTCTCCTGTCTGCCGGATGAAAAAAAGTATGTAATGCTTTCTGTACCCTTGAAAATAAGATTATTCAATAAATAGTATTCTCTATCATTTTGAGAGGGAAAGAGAGAGGAGAGGAGAGAGAGAGAGGAGGAGAGAGGGGAGAGAGAGAGAGAGAGGAGAGAGAGAGAGAGAGAGGGAGAGAGAGAGAGAGGACAGACAGACAGACAGACAGACAGAGAATTTCTCCTTCGGAGCCAAGCCAAAATCTCGTATTATGCTGAAACAAATACCTGTGATTAATCTTTTCTTTTCCTTTTTTTTTTCTTCTTTTCCTCTTGTGTAAAAATTAACTGCACACCACACTACTCGCACAACACCAACACACACACAAAACAACATAACACATAACACTCACCCCAACACCTATCTCTCACACACACATATACTATCTTATTTACTCTCTCACACACTCAACTAACACTCACATTCACACACTATCAAAGCAACACATAAACTCACACAAAATATACTATCTCCTATTTTCTCTCTCTCTTCTACTCACACACATCACACTCACACACACAACTCCCCCCCCCATCTCCACACACACACCACAACTATTTCTCTCCTCTCTGTTTTTCTCTCTCTTCTCACACACCCCAGAACCATACTAAAACCTCCACACAACTCACACAAACACAAAACCCACCACACAACAACACCAAAACTCTCACACACCACACTCACACCCCACTCAAAACCACACTCACAACTCACAACACAAACAACACACACACACACCCACACACACACACCCACACACATATACATCACATCAGAGATCATGAATGAAAGGGCCTTATCTCAGAAACATGGATGGGAACGGTGAGATTTGGATGCTTTCTCCGCTTTTGGGGGCGGGTTTTTGTGATAGTTTATAGTTAGTGCCTAGTGTGACTTAAGCCCTCCCACCCCACCCTCCACCCAGACCCCCCCCCCCTTTCCCTTCTATAACATATCCACCCCACAATTTTCCAACTGTTCCTCATCCCTCCCTCCTTCCTCCCTCCACCTCTTGCCCCCACCCTCCCCCCTCTCCCCCCCCCCCCCCCCCCTCACCACCCACTATTACCACATGGATTTTTTTTAATATATATCCGAGGTGAGAATTTGGGGGGGGGGGGGGGGGGGGGGGGGGCATATGCGGAAGATAGCTGATTTCGACTTTGATACATTGAAACCAATTATGAATAAAAAAATTTTGAAAAATCCATAAATTTCACCGCACTCTTAACAGATACGAAACCTTTTTGGTTTGTTTTTAAAGAGTCAAGATGAGTTGGAGGAATTCGTAATTAAAAAATTGTGTTATTTTCCAGACGCTAAAATGTTGATTCTTTCATAAAGAAATTGGTCTTCCAGTTCGGTGAGGTCCTTTTTGCGTGTTTTTGAAGCAAATTATACATAGATCTTGTTATAAATATTTCTGTTACCAACTACAGATTTTCTTGGGTAGTAAAACGTCTTTTAAAATGTGATCACTATCATCGTTTTCCTCGTCAATCTAAAATTGTCTTTCGCTTCAGTCTTCTCTCTTCTTCTCTTCCCCCACCCTCCCTCCCTCCTCTACTGCCATCTTTGTTGTTTGTTTGTTGTTGTTGCTGTGCTGTTGCTGTGCTGCTGCTGTCTGTGTTTGTGTGCTGCTGTGTTTTTTCTTGTCCCACGCAGACAGACAATATACAATTTTAGAGAGGGCACTTTTAAAAGGGACAATCAGGAAAGAAAGAAAGAATGAAGTTGGAATGTGTGTGTGTGCGGGGTTTGTTTTTTGGTGTGTTGTGTTGCTGCGTGCGTGCGTACGGGGTTTGTGTGTTGTGTGTGTTGTGTTGTGTATTTTGTGTGTGTGTGTTGGTGTGGCTTTGGTGTGTGTGTGTGTTGTGCAGCGGCGTTGCGTACGTGGTGTGTTTGTGTTGTGTGTGTGTGTGTGTGCGTGCGCGCGTGTGTGTGCGTTGTGGGGGCGTGCTTTTGTTCTAGTTCGTTTAGGAAGTAGTTTTACAGAATGAAACGTATTGATACAAAAAAGGAAAGAGAAGCCTATAATAATAAAAGAACATTTCATAGCGAGTTAATGATTGATGAAAACTGAAACTGCAGCAATGGAAAACTGTAAAGAAAGCTAAAAGAAAAGAAAGTAAGAAGGAAAGAAAAGAAGAAAGTAGGTCTGGAATGAAAGAAAGCGAAACGGAGAAAGAAAAAAAGAAACGAAGTAGGCCTTGACTGAAAAGAAGGAAGGAATGGAAGGAAGAAAGAAAGAAAGAAAGAGAGAAAAAGAAAGACGGAAAGAAGAAACGAAAGAAAGAAAAGAAGGAAGGAAGAAGGAAGGAAAGAAAGAAAAAAGAAGAACGAAAGAAAGAGAGACAGAAAGGAATAAGACAAGGAAAGAAAGAAAGAAAGTTAAGAAGAAAAAGAAAGAAAGAGAAAGAAGAAAGAAAGTAGAGGCTAGTAGTCTAGAATGAAAGAAGCAAAAAGGAACGAAGAAAGGCGTACGAAGTGGTCTAAGAGAGAAAGAAAACAAAAAGAAAGTGAAAGTAAAACGGACGCAGAAAGAAAGAAAAGAAGGAACGAAGAATGCGAAACGAAAAGTAGTAGAAAGAGAAGAAATCGAAGCTAAAAGAATGAAAGAACGGAAGGAGACGAAGGAAGGAAGGAAGAAAGAAATGAAAAACAAACCGAAGTAGACTAGAATTAAAGAAAGCAACATGAACGAAGTGAAAGAAGGAAATAAAGAAAGGAAGAAGAAGAATGAAATAAAGGAAAGGAACGAGTGAGGAGGTAAAGGTAAAGGAGTCCATAACTATAAGGTCGTAGGGGGAGCGATTCGTCTAGAGACCCATTTATAGGGCTGCATATTGACGGGCGGCGCCCATCTCCTATCTCGTGCTTATTCTGACAGAAGAGGAAGGTACCCATTTACTGACGGGAGTTGAATGGGGGAACTTTACCGAGGCCAAGGGCGCAAAGGTCACCATCCAAAGTGGTAACCACGCTCGACGTGCTTAACTTGGGGGGGAAAGCGAGTGCTCGACCACTGAGCTATCCGTCCCTTAGGAAGAAGAAAGAAGGAAATGAGAAAGGAAAGAAGAAAGGGAAGGAAATAAAGAAAGGATAAGAAGAAGAAGGGATGAAGAAAGAACGGAACGAAGTTGTAGGTGAATGAAAGAAAGAATATAAGAAGAAAGATTGAAAGAGTAGTCTAGAATGAAAGAAGTGAAAGAAAAGCAAGAAACAAGCAAACGCAAAAACCAACCAAAAACGAAATAAATCCCAGAGAGGCGATAATCTATTAATGACGTCGAGCCCTGTTTTCTATTTGACGGTTGGATGGCATAATATATTATGTAGCAATGTTGTGGAGAGGGAGAAGGATAACCAATAAAGGAGGGAAGAGGAGGGAGGGATGGAGACAGGGGAATGTTATGACGTTTGGGACATGGATAACAGGATAACCTAGCTTGGTAACATAACAGGATAACCGCAGTTCGTAAAGGTTGTGACAGATTACAGTGTTAGTGTGTGTTTGTGTGTGTGTGTGGGGGGGGGGGGGGGGTGAAAAAGAGTGACAGAGACAGATTGAGAGCAATGCAGAACACCAAATTAAAATTCAAAAGTCGTAGGCCGCTGCGCGGGGATAGCTAGTGGTTTTAGCGGTTGCGCGTGTGAATTTGACGGCTGGTTGAGAACCCGAAGGGCCGTTCAAGGGATTTGTTTTTGTTCATCTATGGTGTTGATCACTCCTTGGAATGTCTTTGGGGTTGAGGACTAAAAAACGAGGCCCGTGTGCGAACGGCATGCAGAAATCTTGCGCAATGTTAAATACAGTTCGCTTTTCGAAAGAGTAGGCCATTGTGAGCGGTAGGGAAAGATGACAAAATTTACAAAACGCATACACAGGGGAGGATGATTAAAAAAAAAGCAATGAGTGCTTAATCCATTGTCTCGAAAAAATAATAAGCGCTTTTGATTTGTTGCTTTACAAGATCAGGCTATATAAATTCGACATTATTATTATTATTAAACCTGTTTTGCCTTTCGAGTGTAGGCAATTTGGTGCGGTAGCACGGATGACAAAATTGGCATTGCCCACGGTGTGTGATAGGACATCATCCCCGACGTTGGAATGTGGTACCTTTCATTTATTTGGTGCAAAACCGGACCACAACGCAAACATTACATGTTGAACATCGAGCTCAAGCGTTGAAAGGGGAAATAAATTTCTGTCATCTCTTTGGGGAAATGGAGGATGATATAAAAGTAGAAGAAAAGCGTCAAGAAAGGTCATGTCATCTTTCATCTGCTACCTAACCCCTCGGGGTCGTTGGGGCACTGCGTCACCGAACGTCTGCTCCGGTTGGCTCCATTTGGGCGGTTGTGTGCAAGTGTGGGTAGAGGAGAAGCTCTTAGGTCATTCAGTGAGAAGTAGGCCATTTCTCTCTGGCCTGCCTTCCTTCTTGCCCCTTGCACTGTTCTTGCTGTATGTCTTGGAGAGGCCATATGATTTTGTCCAATGCCATACATCTGAGCTATCTTTTTTGACTGTGAGTCAGAGGTCTTTGTTAGTGTTTCTTGTGGTGATGGTTTTCGGGACTTCGGTTGGTGATGTGGTCGTGTATAAAACTACCAAGTAGTCTCTGAGGCATCTCATCTCCAAAGCTGGATCCTCCTTTGTGATCTGCATTCATTGCCAGGATTTGCGTGCATACAGATATGTGGAATGACAGTTGCATGCAGTAGTTGGACTTGGTCCTGAGAGAGAGATTCGGTCTTTCCAGATAGTCTTGAGCGTTGCCATTGCTGCTGCAGTTTGTGCAGTTTTGCGAGGATTTCGGTTTCTTGTACTTCTTCATAATAATAGCTCCAAGGTACTTGAAGTGATCTACAACCTCAAGTTCTTTTCCTCTTCTGTGATCTGGTACATTGTAGTAGCTGTAGTAAGTAGTAGCTAGTAGCAGTGCAGTTGCAGCAGCAGCAGCAGCAGCTAGCAGTAGTAGTAGTAGTAGTAGTCGTAGTGTTCGTCGTGTCGTCGTGTAGAGTCGTAATAGTCGTCGCGTTCGTCGTGTCGTGTCTTCTCTTAGTAGTGTAGTAGTAGTAGTAGTAGTGGTAGTAGTAAGTATCAAAACACCAACATTGTAATGAGCAACTGTCTCTGACATGCACCAATCACCAACAGTATTTTAAACCACCATGATGTAGAACAACCATGATACATCATTTGCGTTCATTAAAAATTATAATTATGTGACAGTTCTTTAAAAACATATTTTTAATGTTATTTTTAAAATCAATTTTTAACAAATGAGCGAGTCTACTACCTCGTTTGTTGAAGAGAAAAAGGGTGTTCATAGTTTTAAACTATTGATGCCCTTAAGCGTCATGTTTGGTAACCATTTTTGAAGTTGTTGTCGAGTTTCATTGAAGAAAGAAAGTAGGACCATGGAAATGTATATTGGATATGTCGCAGTATCACGACTTGTTAGCTACGAGCGGGGGAAAATGAAGTGTATGGCCGTGGGAGTGTGATAAGCGGGACAGGTGTGAATAAAAAGCCCAGTACCGTAGTGTATGTAGTGTAGTGTTGTGTAGTGTAGTGTAGTGTAGTGTAGTGAGTGTAGTGTAGTGTAGCAGAGCAGTTGCAGTAAAGTACCAGCTAAGTATTCCATGTCTGTGGTTTTGGGTATGTGATTTTGTGAGTTTTCTGGCTTCTGTTGATGTTTTTACTTTTTTTCGTTTTTGTTTATCTTTACGGGATGTACGGGCTGGGTTTTTAATGTTTATGTTGTTGTTAGTGTTGTTCTTGTAGTTTTCTTTTCTTCTTCTTTCTCTCTCTCTCTCTCTCTCTTCTCTCTATCTCTCTCTCTCCTCACTCATCTCTAACTCTCAATTTCAAAAGAATAGCTGGTGGTTAGAGTGATGTATTTGTGATCTGTTGGACCCGGGTTCGATTCTCGTTCAGAGGCTTTTTCCTCTGGAGTTAACATCAGTGGCGACTCACTCTCCAAAGTCCTTCGGGTAGAGATTTTAACTGAGTCCCGTGTGCGAACGCACGCAGAGCATCTTCGCAAGTTAAAACCCGTTCCGCTGTTTCGAAAGAGTAGGCATTGTGTGCGGTCGGAGGCTGACAAAATTGACCAAAACTGCATACCTCGGGGATAGTTGAAAAATGCATGAGGTCTTATTCCATTCTCACGAATAAACGAATTAAATTAATCTGTGTGTGTGAGTGTGAGTGCTGTGTGTGTGTGTTGTGTGTGTGTGTTGTGTGTGTTGTGTGTGTGTGTGTGCTGTGTGTGCCGGTCAGGGTTTTTTTTGTTTTGTTTCTTTGTTGGTGGTTTTGTATTGTTTGTTTGGTGGGGGGGGTCGGGGGGGGCGGGGGGGGTTGGGGGATGGGTTTTATGTGGGGGGTTTTGATCGGTATATATTCAGTTTCATTTTAATTTGATTGAATGGGTTTACGTGTTTGAAACTCTTTTGGGGTTACAGTGTTTAACTTTATTAACGGGGCAGGGTTACAGGTTTTTTTTCAGCGCGGCAAATTCTTCTTTTTCATTTCGCTCATTTGTGTCATGTTTGTATTGTTCCCAATAGGACTTGGGGTTGTTTTTTTGAACTGTTGTACTTAACTGACACAATACTTAATGAACAAAGACTAATGACAAGACTTAATGCACAAATTCTTAATGGGAAAATATAACTGACCATGTATAAATGACCCAAGTACTTAAATGAAAACTACTTAACTAACGCATTATGTAACGTACACAATACTTAATGAATTACACCACAAATTTATAGATTAATTGTTGACACATGTAATGTGTGCATTAGTTGTGTGTTTGCGTTTTTTCCTGTTTTTGGTTAAACTGCTGTTTCTTTATGATATATAGCAATTATTTGTTAGATTTTTGTTCTATAGTTTTTGCGTTTTGAGGGTGCAAGGTGGTGAAATTTTAACGTAAGGGAGTTTTTTTGTATTTTTTTTTTGTTCTGGTTATCTGTATGTGTATGTAAATATAAACACCAACTCACACACACACACTCACACACACTTCACAACACACTCCTCACACACCAACTCAAACAAATACAATAAACACCACACACACATTCAACCAACACACACACACACAAACACACAATATCAAAACAATCCCAACACACATCACACACACACTCACTCACACACAACACACGCACTTAACAAACCATACACTCCACTCACACAACACACACTCACTCACACACACTCAACACCACTCACAACACACAACACAACACACACACTGTAGTATTATGTATACTAGGTCTGTTCTTAAATGTTCTTAGATTTGCCTACATTTCGACTTCTTCTGTTATCGTCGTTTATTTGCTATGAAGCATGAGGTTCAATTGTCACATAATTTATAGATTTCTTCCCTTACTCTTGTTTATTACTTCTTTACTTCTTGTATCCTCTCTTCCTCTACTCTTTTACTCCTTTGATTTTTCTTTTCTTTTATTCTTTTTTTTTTTTACTTCTTTTCATTTTTTACTTTTCTTCTCTTTCTTCTTCTTTTATTTACTTCTTCTTCTATATTTTTATTCCTTTTTTTTCTATTCCTCTCTTCCTTTTATTTTTCTTCTTCTTCATTGTAATTTCCATTAATTTCAAACATATAATCAATTTTTTTTCTACAAAACCCGAGAAAAATTCACGTAGATTACAAGCTGTATATTAAAAAACAGTAAGCAGAAGAAAAAAACATTATTATTATATTATTTATCGTGACGATTTTATGGTGGAATTTGTGAGTGTTGTGTGTGTGTTGTGTGTGTGTGTGTTGTGTGTGTGTGTGTGTGAGTATGTGCGTGTTGTTGTGAGCTTGTGAGCGGCACAGTTTGTGTGTGTGTGGTGTGTGTGTGTGCGGCACAGCATGTGTTTGTGTGTGTTTTTGTGTGTGGTGCGTGCGTGCGCGCGGAGTTATAGATAAATGGCTTTTACAGAATAAAGAGGCGGGGAATGGTTTTTTTTAACTGATAGAAAAGAGTGAGGAGTGGATGGCGAGGGGGGGGGGGGGTGGGGGGATCTTTTACAGGCACATGAAATGGCTGTACAAATTCTAGCACTTAGGGGATACGAGGAGGACTGTGTGAGATAGTCCACAAAGTGAGGAGAGTGCAAGGAGGATGTGAACCTCCAACTATAATCATGCCACGCTACTACAAAAACAACAACAAACAACATGTGCAGCGTATGGGCGATAATTATCTAGGCAGAGACCGGTCTGTTCCAGTTTCTTCACCCTCCAGTTAACTACAGGCGGCGATTACAGGAGATGGTGATGAGGGGTTATTGACGTGAAGGTTGAAGCAGATATGATAGCTTTTATTTTCCATTCATTTTTATTTGTATTTTTAGTCTATATTATGGGATGCCGGAATGAATGCGCTCATGTGTTTTTTTTTTTTTACAATCAGTCCGAGTGTATGGGTTTTGTCAATGTTGTCATCGTTCCTTCAGACAATGGTTATTTCGAAAATGGTGAAAGGGTTATTAAACGTGTGGCAAGCTGTTATGCGCACGGGACTCGGTTTAGTCATGGAAGACTTTGTGGATGAGTGGAGTCTGCATGATGTTAAACTCCCGACGAGAAATCTCTGAACGAGGATTCGAATGGAGGTCAGTAGATCACCAGCGCAATGTTGCAGTAACTCTATCACTAGGTATTCTGTATCGGAGAAGATGTTGATGAGAGGGTATGGTTACACGACACCCCACCCGTGAAGTTATAATAAGGCAGAATGATGTATGCAGTGAAGATGGTGATGATGGGTTATTGACAGCGTGGTTATTGAGCGGATATGCATATACGCTGTGAGGGATGGTGATGGTGAGGAGGTTATTGACAGTGAGGTTTAATAAGGCAGAGAAAGATATTTAGCAGTGAATGAAGATGGTGATGGTGAGGTTATTGTCAGTGTGTTTATGATAAGGAAGAATGATATATGGCAGGAGAAGCTGTGATGATTATACGGTATTGCAGTGATGGTTTATAAGGCGAATGATATACAAACAGTGAGGATGGTGATGAATGGGAGGTTATTGAAATGGGCTGATATTAGGCAGAATGAAGTTTAGCAGTGAGATGGTGATGATGAGGAGGTTATTGACAGTGAGGTTTCTGATAAGGCAGTGATGCCAGAGGCATGCACAAGAGTTAACTCAAAGACGTAGAGACATGCAAGAGTAGCTAAACTCAGTGGTCTTGGCGCTAGTTATCGGATGAACGATAACGAGGTCTGTGTGTTAACATAGTTATTCAGCGCAAGATAAAGAACCACGGCAACAAGAAGTTGTCCCTGGCAAAATTTTAGAAAAAAAAGCCACTCTGATAGGGGAAACAATACAGTTGCAGGACAAAACAAAAAAGGGATGGCGTGTCTTTGTGGCGTCGAGCTCTCCCGGGGGAGAAGAGCAGCTCCGAATTTACGCAGGAAATTCTCGTGGACTAAAAGTTATATAAAAAAATATAAATAAATGACTAAATCAAAAAAATAAAAATCCATAAATAAACTGGCGAAAGATTCATCACGCTGATTAGCCACAAGTTGCAGGTGAAGAGAAGAAGAGATAACAAAACTGCTATCGAAAATTATTGAAGAAGAAGCCTAAATTTCTCGCTGCGTAAAATTGAGATTGTTATGCGGATAACTTTTTTAGCGGGGAGGTTTCCCAAGTTGATTGCTGGAGAAAGGATGTCTGCATGATGGAGTGCCGTGTGTGTGTGTGTTCTTTGTGGGGGGGGGGGGGGGGGGGGTGGGGAGTTCGGTGGGGGGGGGGTGGGGGGGGGGGGGGGGGGGGGGGGGGGAGGGGGGGGGGGGGGGTGGGGGGGGCGTGGGGGGGGGGGGCTGGGGGGTGGGGGGGGGGGGGCGGGGGGGGGGGGGGGGTGGGGGGGGGGGGGGGGGGGGGGGCGGGGTGGGGGGGGGGGGGGGGGGTAGGGGGGTGGGGTAGGGTGGGGGTGGGGGGGGGGGGCGCGGGGGGGGGGGGGGGTGGGGGGGGGGCGGGTGGGGGGGGGGGGGGGGTGGGGGGGGGGGGGGGGGGGGGGGCGGTGTGGGGGGGGGGGGGGGGGGCTGGGGGGGGGGGGGGGTGTTGGGGGGGGGTGGGGGGGGGGGGGGAGGTGGGGGGGGGGGTGGGGGGGGGGGGGGGGGGGGGAAGGGGGGGGGGGGGTGGGGGGGGGGGTGGGGGGGGGGGTGGGGGGGGGGGGAGGTGGGGGTGGGGGCTGGGGGGGGGGGGGTTGGTGGGGGGGGGGGGGGGGGTAGGGGGGGGGGGGGGAGGGGGGGGGGGGTGGGGTGGGGTAGGGGGGGGGGGGCGTGCGGGGGGGGGGAGGGGGGGGGGGGGGGGGGGGGAGGGGGCGGGGGGGGGGGGGTGTGCGATGGGGGTGGCGGGGTGGTGGGGGGCGGGGGGCGGGGGGTGGGGGCGGGGGGGGGGGGGGGGGTGGGGGGGGGGGGGGGGGGGGCGGGGGGGGGGGGGGGGGGGGGGTGGGGCGGTGGTGGGGGGGGTGGGGGGGAGGGGGGGGGGTGGGGGTGGGGGGGGGGGGGGGTGAAGGGGGGGATGGTGGGGTGGGGGGGGGGGGGGGCGGGGGTGGGAGGGGGGGGGGGTGGGGGGAGGGGGGGGGGGTGGGGGGGGGGAGGGGGGGTGCTAGCGAGAGAGGCAAGAGTGTGGGTAGGACAGAGTGATGGAGGACCGGACAGCTTGTGTACGTTCGTTGTCTGCTGCAGTTCTGGAGGTGAATGGGGTTAGTCAGTCGGCTCTGCTTCCTTAGCTTCACTTTAACTATCCCCTAGTTGTTAGACTGTCCCGAATGGTTGTATACCTTGTCGTGGTGGGATGGCTTGCGTGCTTCAATGCACCCAGAGCTGTGAGGCGGGGGCTTCGGGCTCTGGCAGGTTAACCTGATGCTAACAGGTTGGGGAGAGGAGCGATAAACGAGGCACCTGGTTCTCCAGGTTGGGGGTTGTGCATTGGGCTAACGACCATTATTAAAACACACTTCTGTTCTGAACTGAACGATACTTCTTACGAGCGAATAGTTGGCGAAGAGTCCTTTGGTAGAGCTTATGACGCGTGCTGGTGAAAGCCTCCGGGAGAGTGCGCCGAAAAATATTTTTAAAAATGTCAACAACCAGGATGGACTGCGAATATCAGAACCCTGTATGAAAACCAGGTTAAAACAGCACGGTGAGTTAGAGAAATGCAAGGTAAACCAAAGAACATGGCCTGTGCGAAGACAGAAGGACAGGACGGGGCAGGCAAAGTTGCGAGTGGAGAACTATCATTATCTGGACGGAAGAAGGAGTCCAACCATGGTTAGGTGCAGATGAGACGAAGCACGCAAGCACCTATGTTCCTGGGAACCAGTGTCACACGGATCTCACAAGACATTAAACTCAACAAGGCAGAAGGCTCATCGTTCAGTGCAACGCTCCAACAAAACAGCAGAGTTAGAAGAAAAAGAAAATACTTTGAACAAGTCCAGACAACTTCCATGGACACAAGCACCAAAGAGGGATCTAAAAAATACTTATGGGAGAATGAATGCCAAAGTGGGGCCAGACAAAACACATACGTGAACTGACATGGGCAGACATGGCATGGAGAACAAAATGAAAAAGGAGAATTTTACAACAGAATTTTGAATGGTTAACGACTGGTCATTGGACGCACCATTTTCTCACAAGAAAGTCATACGACCACATGACTTCCCTGATGGAAGACAGAAAACAGATTGACCACCTCAATCGGCGAAATTGGAGAAGGAGCCTGATGATGTCAGGGTGAAGCGCGGAGCAGATGCAGAATAGACCATCTTTGTTGTTGCATCCTCAAGACAAGCTCAACGCCTACATCGACCGGGCAGGAAGAATCACACAAGTTTCAATGTGCCAAAGCCTGAAGGAAAGTGAAAAAATAAGCAGATATTCAGGCTTCGAAATTGTGAACATTCAGTGTGCTATCCAGCTGACAGAGGAAACAGTCGCAGAGCAATGGCAGAGTTACGTGAGGACTGGAAGACAACATGCAAACAGTATGGGAAAGAAACAGAAAATCAAGGAGTGGTGTGACAAACAGAAAATGGGCACTGATCACGAGAGAAAAACAGCAGAACGATCAGAAAACCCCAAACCAAAATCAGCAAGAAACAGGAACTGCAAGCATGTATGGGACAAAAAACCGGGAGTAAAGAGAATGCTAGAGGACAAGAGACTAATTCATTGAGGGAACTGATTCAGGAAGCAGAGACTGCGCAGGCCAAAGAAATATGACGATACTGTCTGAGATACTGACACTTTCCGGAAAAAACAACAAAACTAGCTGCCTGTCAAGATAGAATGCAATACCATCAGGTGAGGAGGACAAGAGGCAAGATGGGCAGAGCATTCAAAGAAACGCTCAACAGACTGACACCCATGCGCTGACATCCCACCTCATGAAATCCTTGGCATCAAACAGCTACAAGAATGAGATCACAGATAAGTCATCAAATAAGGCAACGCAGCAGGCCAGACGGTTATAAACCATGAAGCATGAAGGCGGACATCAAAAACTTCCACTGCGATGTGTACCCACTACGCTATACAGATAGGGAGCAAGAGAGTGTCAGAGATGAGAAAGGCCTCTGTTAAGCTGCCAAAGAAAGGGGACTGTCTCCTGCAAACAATGGAGAGGGAATATGCTACAGTCATCAGGGAAATTACTGGCCAAGGATCATGCTTAGCAGATGAAGAAGCACTGGACAAGCACTTCGGGTATGAAACAGGCAGTAGGTTTATGGCAAGACAGATCATGACAGATCCGAATGCCAAATGCGCAACACATTGAGCAGCTGGAGTGGAGACCCCTTATTCAGTCTTTGTCGGATTAAAGGCATTTGACAGGTTGACAGGATGTCATTAGGAAATAACTGATGCATTACTAAGGGTTTCACACTGTTCGACACCATCATCCAAGAGTATACTGAGATGCACCTGTCAAGTCATCCATGAAGGGAATGACGGAAGCTTCTAGTACGACGGTGTTCGTCAGGGCTGTTGTTGTCGCCAACACCATCATCTGTTGGTGGTTGACTGATAAAGCGGGAGCACAGCAGCAGGAGAACGGATACAGTGGACCCTCATGAAGCAGCTGGCAAGACCTGGCTTCGCAGATGAATCAGCCTTCTCTCCCCAAGCAACAAAGACGACAAGGAGCAAGCTCTGTATTGTGTTGGCTGAAGATGCTGAAAAGACTGGCCTCCAAATAACATCGGGAAGACGGAGAATCATGAGGGTGAACAACAAAGTCACATGCCCAGTGCGACAGCCGCAAGAACCCCATCATAGACGTCCGCAAGTTTATTTACCTGGGCGTGTCGGCAGTTAAAGATGTGGAACCGATGAAGACATCAAGTGCGAACACAAAGCCCGTCAGCCTTCACCACCCTAGGCAATTTGGAGGTCAAAGCCCACTATTTCAAAATAAGCTTCGGAATTACAACACCAATGTCCAATCGGTCTAACTTTATGGCTCGAAACCTTGGGGGTAACAAAAACACACCACAAACTCAGTCTTTTACAACAAATGCTCAAGGTACATCTCAACATCGGTGGCGGAAGTCATATCAACAAACAATGTGGACAGGACAGACAAACCCCAATGAGTCACCATTAAACCAAAGGAAGTGGGGATGCGATCGGCATACATCCGCAAGCTGCGTCAAATGTACAGTCAGGCCTTGATTGAATCACAAGGTAATGCGGAAAGTTGGTCGGACCAAAGTCAGACTGGCGCAGAATAAGTTGTGACGAAGAAACAAAGGAGGGAAATGACATGGGCGAATGTGGAAGAGGATCTCCAAACAGAGTTCGTTGGGAGGGGTGTTTGTAGCAGCCTTGTTCCCCAAGGAACAAGAGGCTAAGGTTCAGTAAGTTCAAGTCCTGTAGACTGGCGGGCACCACTGAAGATTTTTGCCAACAGCTTTCCTTTTCCAACTCTTCTGCTTTTCCGTAGCACAAATCGTTCCACTCAATGCAGTCCACTCTGTGATGTTGTCTTCCATCGTTTTCTCTGTTGATCTTCGTCCTCCCTCCTTGAAATGTTCCTTGTAGGGCGGTTTGGCCAGTCCAAGATGTTCGTGTGAGTTCCCGAATTAATTTAGTTTTGCGTTTTTTTATGATAGTCAGGGAGCTCTTCATTATGGTCTGATGGGTATTTAATTTGGCCTTCACTTCCTCATTAGTTTGTGCTTCTGTATTTGTAACAAGGGTTTGTGAAGCAATTCATTCCATTGCACTGTATCCTCCTTTCATGTCCTGCTGGTTAAGGTCACGTTTCACACGTCGTACAAACGTATGGAATGCTCCCATTTACATTCTGCTCCATTTACTCATTGAATCCTTCAGATGTTTGTGTTTTCAATCCCCAACATGTCAGTGTTGGTGTTAGTTTGGCAGAACTTTGTCATCAGGAGCGCTTGTTTTGTCAGTCTGTGACATGTCCTCTTTTTTTCCACGGGCGTCTCTTAACGTGTGCCTCGAACTTTGTTCTATGACATACAGTTGCAAATTTGCATTTAAGAGAATGTTTCAACTTTTCTCAGGTAGGCTTTTTTGCAAACTTGCCACGACTGATTTACTCATTCAAATGATATTTTCACGTGTTTGGGAATTTAGATGGATAAAGAGCAAGTCTCCTATTATATATTCTCAAAATCTCTTTCGCCTTCTGTTTTTATAGGCTGTTGTTTGAATCGATACGCTGATTATTTGGATAGGTCAGTCATATCCGCACTTCTAAGGACCAAAAAAAAAACCCTTTATTTGATGAAGATTAGCGGGACTCAAACTGTGTATTGGCAAAATTTGGGAAGGTTGGAAAGTTTTTAATTATTTTTTAAACAAACACTGTATTTTCTCAGTCCTCTCTCGTCCACTAGCTTCCTAACCACGATGGTTATGTATGTACGGGGTCAACACTGAAGGAACACAAGCAGTCCTCAAAATATTGATGGTCGTTTCCAGCTTTCTCATGACTACCTGGTAATGCTGTGTGTCCTCAATACTCCCCTAAAACAACATGTTGCTTTTTCATTCTATAAAGAATCATTGAAACTGAGCAAAAAATATTTTAAGTAGCACTAGTGGATTGGTGGTCTAGAGGTAACACCCCTGCCTAAAAGCGAAAAGTCCGGGTCGGATGTGGGCGGTGGTTCGATTCCCGTTTGGGCCTAAAACTCTCTCTCCCCCCGCCCACCCACCCCCACCCACTTCATTAGACCATGAATGGTGGTCTGGGTGCTAGTCTTTCGGATGAGACGATAAACCGAGGTCCCGTGTGTTACACAAAATTATTTAGCACACGTAAAAGAACCCACGGCAACAAGAGAGTTGTCCCTGGCAAAAAATCTGTAGAACCACTCTGATAGGGAATCAAATACTGTAAAAAGAAAAAATAATAATGGGTGGCACTGCTCTTGTGGCGACGCGCTCTCCCCGGGGAGAGCAACCCGAATTTCACGCAGAGAAATCTGCCATGACTTAAAAGTGGTGTAAATAAAATAAATCAATACTGTGTCTGTCGATCGCAGACACTACTTGACCTGGAAGCTAAAGGTGGAGTGTAGCCTGTTTGGGCAGAGAGTACCCCAGACCTTGCCTCCAGCTGAATGTTTTCACCGTTTCTGCCGTTACTTTTGAGTTTGCTAGGACTTTTTTTTTTCCTGAAATGATAATTGTAGTTGGGAGTTGGGGAGAAGGGGGGGGGGGGATTGTTTTTTGCTTGTTTGTTTGCATGCTATTTGGGGGTAGGGAGGAGGAGGTTGTTTGGGTTGTTTGGGGTTTAGGTTTTTTTATGGATTTTCTTTTCTTTTTTTTAGGGGGGGGGGGTGTTTTTTTGTCGTTGTTTTCGATTTGAGTTTTTTTGTTTGTTTTTTGTTATTTTTGTTGCTATTTTTTGTTTGTTTTTCTGGGGGGTGGTCTGTGCGTGTACTGTTGTATCATGTCCTCATTCAGTTCTACAGTGTAGACAGTATTGCACTTTAGTTTTTACCATGCCGTTCATGCCAGTGTTTTTCCGGTTCTTTGAGACGATGTATTTTGTATCTAATTCACTGAATGATTTTTGTTTTCATTGCACCTTGTGTTAACTTGTGAGAAATGCCCCAAATTTCATTACCCGATCTTTTTTTTTTATTCACCAAACCATTAGCTCATTGTCTGTCTGTCGTCTGTCTCTCTCTCTCTTCTCTCTCTCTCTTTTCTCTCTCTCTCCTTCCTCTCTATCTCTATCTCTATCTCTCTCTCGGGGGGGACGGGATAGCTTGGTGGTTAGAGTAATGCGCATTGCGCTCGTGATCTGCTGACCCGGGTTCGAATCTCGTTCAAAAGGATTTTTTTTTCCTCCTGAGTTAACATCAGTGCCGACTTCGACCCCCCCCCCCCCCCCCCCCCCCCCCCCCCCCCCCAAAAGTCCTTCGGATGAGACTAGAATCCAAGATCCCGTGTGCGAACGCACGCAGAACATCTTGCGCACACGTTAAAAATCGTTCCGCTTTTTGGAAGAGTAGGCCATTGTGTGCCGGTGAGAAAGGATGACAAAATTACAAAACTGCATACACACGGGAACTGGATGTAAAAAAGTGCATGAGTGCTTATTCCATTATCCTCGAATTAAAGAATTAAAAAAATAAATAGATAATCACACACACACACTCACACATACACACACACACTCTCTTCTCTTTCTCTTTTAAATTTCTCTCTCTCTCTCTTAATCTCTCTCTCTCGCGCGCGCCTCCCCCTCCCTCCCTCTCCCTCTCTCTCCCTTTTCTCTCCCTTCTTTCCTTTCTTTCCCTCTTCTATCTCTCCCCACACACCACACCTGGAAAAAATTTACTGTTTACAACTGATCTAAGTAACAACAAGCACCAAATAGCTGAGAGTTTTTTGGAAAAAAAGGGACCAAAAAAAATGTATGGAGGAGGGTGGAGGGGAGAGAGAGTGAGATTCGAGAAACTCTTAGCTAAGTGTGGGGTGCGTGCGCGCGTGCGTGTGTGCGTGCGTGTGTGTGTGATTGTGTGTGTGAGAGTGTGTGGGGTGAGGTGGAAGGGGGTGTGTGTGTGTGTGTGTGTGTGTGTGTGTGTGTGTGTGTGTGTGTGTGTGTTGTGTGTGTTGTGTGTGTGTGTGTGTGTGTGTGTGTGTGTGTGCAGAAATGAGGTTTATTTGTTTCTTTTCATGTTAAACAACTTTTGACGTGTGTCTTGAACCATTTCTGACATTTGTGTGGCTGAAGTATTTGGGGCTTTACCATAACCAGGGTTTGAAAAAGAATTTAAAAAACTTCCTTCCTTTGCTATCGGGGAGTTTTGGTGTGTGTTGGGTGGGGGGGTGGGTGGGGTACGTGCATGTGTGTGTAATGGTGTGTAGTTGGGGGGAGGGAACAAGGGTGGGGGTGGGGGATTGGGGGTTCGTGTGTTTTGTGTGTGTGTGTGTGTGTGTGTGTGTTGTGTGTGTGTGTGTGTGTGTGTGTGGTGTGTGGGGTGTGTGTGTTGTGTGTAAGTGTATGTGTGTGGTTGTGTGTTTGTGCTGTAGGGGTGGTTGTGAGTGTGTAAAGGGGGAAAAAGTGTTGAGGTTTTGGGTGTGTGTAGGGGTAAAGTGGTTGGGATGTTTTGTTTTGTATGTGTTGAGGTGTGTGTGTTTTGGGGGGTTTCACGGGCTGTGTGTGTGCACGGCCTCTTTTGGGTTTTATTATTTTTTATTATGATTTGGGGGTGTGCGCGCGCCTTTCGTGTGTGGGCGCGTGCGTACAATGTGTGCATGGTCCTTTCATCTATCTTTTGTTTTGTTTCCCTCCTTTAAAAAAACCCAAAAAAAACAAACAGGGACTGTTCTTAATTTTTGAACCCCTATTTTCTCGTTATTTCTAACATTAAACTTTCCATGGTAAAAAAAAACAAACAACAACAAACAACAAACCAAAAAGAAAGAAAAGGGGATCTCATCCTTTTATCTTGTCGAATAGTTTTTTGAATATGATTTAAAAACTACCCATAGTACCCTGAAAAAAACAAACAAACCTTCGGATTCTTCCCTTTTTTTTCTTTCCCTTTCTCCTTCTTCTTCTTCAAAATTTTTTCTTCTCCTTCTTTCCTTTCCCTTTTTCTCTTCTTTTTCTTCTACTCCTTCTTTTTTTTTCTTCCTATCTTTTTCTCCTTCTTTTTCATCTTCTTCCCTTCTTTTTCTCCTCCCTTTTCCTTCTTTTTTTTCCTCCTTCCTCTTCTTTTTCTTCTACCTTTTTCCTTTTCCCCTTCTTTTTTCTCCTTCTTTCCTTCTTCTTTTTCCTTTTTCTCCTTCCCTTCCCCTTCCTTTTTCTTCTTTTTCACCTTCCTTTCTCCTTCTTCTTCTTTTTCTTCTTCTTCTTCTTCTTTTTTCCCTTTTTCTTTCCTCTTCTTTTTCTTCTCCTTCTTCTTCACTCTCCTTCCTTTTTTTTTCTCCTTCTTCTCCTTCTTTTTCTTCTTCCCTTCTTCTTCTTCCTCTTTTTTCTTCTTTTTCTTTTTTTTTTCTTCTTTTTTCTTCGAACCCCTCACCCCCCCCCCAAATATTGTTTTTGAGCAAAAAAGCGTTGTGCTGCCGTTAAGCGCCTGACAAGTCAAGCCCAGCGCATCCGACTTCGGCATAAAAGAGAACTGTTATCTTTTAAAGTCTTTCTAGAAAAGAAACAACAACAACAGAAGAAGAAGCAGGAGAATGGACCATGTACCAAGAAGGCAGAAAAAAAGACAAGAACGGGGTGACAGGAAGAAAAAGGAACACGGCAGAAACAAAGAGAGGGATAGAAAAGAGGACATTTCTAGCACAGAATTCCAGAAGGTGGGGATGCTATTTATGCTGAAAGGCCCCCTGCCATCCCCACGGGAAAGACCTGTCAGATAAGAGGGGGGGGGGGGGGGGGGGGGATTGCTAAAACTATCAAGACTGTATGCATAGATATGATGCAAGCATCCTTGTTTTGCCCCCTGCTAATGATACCATATGAAGACAGAGCGGAAAGGATAACTACTAGGCATAACAACTGACTGTAATAACATTGTTTATACAGGAGTTTGTGGCTTGTCAGGATATGACGAGCAGTCAGCGACAGAAGAAGAAGAAGAAGAAGAAGAAGAAGAAGAAGAAGGAGGAGGAGGAAGAGGAGGAGGAGAAGGAGGAGGAGGGGAGGAGAAGAAGAGACGAAGAAGAAGAAAAAAGAAGAAGAAGAAGAAGAAGAAGAAGAAGAAGAAGAAGAAGAAGAAGAAGAAGAAGGAGGATGAGGAGAGGAGGAGGAGGAGAAGAAGGAGGAGGAGGAGAAGAGAAGAGAAGAAGAAGAAGAAGAAGAAGAAGAAGAAAGAAGAGAAGAAGAAGAAGAAGAAGAAGAAAAAGAAGAAAAAGAAGAAGAGGAGGAGGAGGAGGGGTTAAGTTATGACTGAGGGGGAAATCAGACAGACAGACAGACAGACGTTTATTACAGCTTCTCCTAAACAGAGAGCTGGCTGGCAGAGCAAAAATTTTTTTTTATAATTTAAAGGCACTGATAAGTTATAATTGAGTTTTCACATTGAAAAGTTTGTTTTTTGAAGCTGACAGATCTCTTGATTATTCTTCTGTTATCTTTTTGTCTCTGTGTTTGTCTGTGTTTTGTCTCACTGTCTGTCTTTGTCTCTGTCTCTGCCTGCCTGCCTGCCTGCCTCTCTCTCTCTCTCTCTCTCTCATCTCCTCTCTCTCTCTCTCTCTCTTCTCTCTCTCATCTCTTCTCTCTC
>CM054137.1:43410111-43412611 GCA_028751875.1 Rapana venosa
TGTGAATGTAAGTATGTGGTGAAGTATTTATGTTTGTGTATAGTGGTATGTATGTATGCATGTATGTATGCATGTATGATGTATGGTATGTATGGTGATGTGTATGTGTTATGTATGTATGTAAGTATTGTATGTGTGTGTGTGTATGTTGTGTGTGAAGTATGTAAATGTATGTAAGTATGTATGTATTATGATATGTATGAAATTATGTGTGTATGAATGTATGTGAGATTAATAGCGTATGAATGCATGTATTGTGTGTATGTATGTATGTATGTATATGTATGAATGTATGAAATGAAGAAAGAATGAATGGAATTGAATTTATTTATGTTATATAAGAATGTAGTGAGGAGTTTTGCGGCACCCTCTCACATATGCTAGCGTAAGTCAAGTGCACACTCTACTAGAAGAGTGAATATTACTATCTAGTTTTTTTTTTTTTTTGGTGGTGGGGGGGGGGTGTGGGGTGGGGGGGGGGGGCTAGTTTTCCATTATTTCATGCACAGAGTGAAATCTTACCCTCAGTGCGTTTTTATCTACGGGTTGTTTCTTTTCTTGTTTGGTTCGTGTTTGTATGGTTTTTTTGGTGTGAGTTATTTTCTTTGTTAGTCTACTTCTTTAGCTGTTGCTGTCCAGCTTTTTCTTTTTTGTTTTCTCCATCCACCCTTTCCTTCCTTCTTCTTCTTTTCCTTTCTTGTTCTTTGTTCTTGTTCTTACTTCTCTTTCCTTATTCCTCCTTGCTTCTCTTTTTCTTTCCTCTTCCACATCACCGTCATGCCCCTCGTCCTCCTTTTTTTCTGCACTCCCTCTCTCTCTCATCTCCTCTCTCATCTCATCTCCTCCTTCATCACTTCTCTCTCTTCTCTCGTAGACTCCTCCTCATCTTACCTCGTCTGTCTCACTCTGGATCACACTCTCTTGACTTGATCTACACTGCAATTATTGCTCCAACTTCAACAGCTGCTTAAACTAAACAGAACTACAAACTTCTACAGCTGCTACTACTACAAACTAACTACTACTACTACTACTAACTACACAACTACGCCAACTCTACTACACTGCTAACTGCTACAACTACTGACTATACTGCTGCTGCGTCGCTGGTAATGCTACTACTCTACTACTGCTGCCTACGTCCTGCTTCTAACTGCAATTGCTACTCACTACTACTAATCCTGCTGCTAACTGTAACCTGCTCCTGCTACTATACTGCTGCTGCTACTACTATTGCCGGTTGCTGCTCCTGCGCACCTGCTAACTGCTACTACTAATCCGCTGCGGCTGCTACTATCTGCTGCACTATTGCTGTTGCTAGCTGCTGCTCCTATCTGCTGCAACTGCACTAACTACTACGACTAATTCCTGCTGCTGTTTGCTACTACTGCTTCTGCTACTACTACACTAATCCTGCGCTGCTACATTGCTGTTGCAGCTAGGCCACTACTGCTATTACTACACAACTACTACTACCTACTACTACTAACTATGCTGCTCACGCTACTCCAACAACTTGCTTGCTGCCTGCTACCTAGGACCAGAAAAAACCCCAAACAAAACCTTAGCCCCCCCATTTTTATTTGCCTTCTTCTTCGTCTACTTCTTCTTCATCTTCTTCTTTTTCTTCTTCCCTCTTCTTTCCTATCTTCTTTAGATCGATGCTTCTTTTCCTCGCCTCAATTTCTTCCTTCTCTTCTTTCACCGTTTTTATTTTTTCAAATTGCTGCCTACACATCTGACCAGCCCTGTACTGTAATTGACGCCCATGATAAAGCACGGCCCCTATATACTTATGTAAGGGGGAGAGAGAGAGAGAGAGAGAGAGAAGAGAGAGAGAGAGAGAGAGAGAGATAGATAGAGAGAGAGAGAGAGAGAGAGATGAGAGAGAGAGAGAGAGAGAGGAGAGAGATACAGACAGACAGACAGACAGACAGACAGACAGACAGACAGAGAGAGACAGAGACAGAGAAGCAGAAAAGAAAAAATGGAGACAGAGAGACAGGGAGAAGCATGAGGTGATAGAGGTAAGCCAAGCAGCATCATTACAAGTTTCCTTTCAGAGTCAAGACCCATGGTTTTGATTTTGTGGGTGTTAGTCCTCATTCATTATGTATTGTATAGGGGACGGATAGCTCAAGTAGTCGGAACACTCGCTTTCTCCCAGCCAAGTTAAGCAGCGTCGAGCGTGGCTACCAGTTTGGGTGGATGGCCGTTTGCGCGCCTTGGCTTCAGTACAGTCCCCCCAGTTCACCCAGCTGTAAATGGGTACCTGCCCTCTTTAGGGTCAGGGAAGGTAAAGCAGCGTGGGAGAGGAGATGGACGCCACCCTCATTATGCTGGCCCTAGAGAAGGGAGGTCTCTGACGCCTGGCTCCCCTACGACCTTCTAGGTTATGGGACACCTTTACCTAATGTATGGTTGTTGTTGTTTTTTTTCGTTCCTTGGCTACAATTCTAAGGTTCTCTCAATGGTGATAATTTTGTGCATGCGACTGTTT
>CM054137.1:43425111-43430111 GCA_028751875.1 Rapana venosa
TTAGACTTAGAATTTACAGGTTACACTCCTGATTTAGCTTGCGGGTCATGTGGTATCTTCTATAGAGTGTAAGTCGGAAAAAAAAATTGGTGCTAATTCTCACATTTATTTTTTTTTAAGTATGAAAACAATGCACTGTGTACTTGGGTTTTTTTTAGGGGAGGGGAGGAGGGGTTGAGGACATAGAGCAATGATACCAGATAGTCACGAGAAAGTTGAAAATGATCACCAGATAAGGATTGCTTGTGTTCCTGCTACAGTGTTGACCTCACGCATGCATATTGCAGTAAGGAAGCTAGCAGACGACAAAGGACTGAGGGGGGTACAGAGTTTGCTGAGAAAAAAAATGTTTTAAATGTCCAACCCACCAGATTTGTGCAAAATCACATGAGTTTTGAGTCAGGGCTAGTCTTTTACAAAAAGCGTTGTTGTTGGGTTTTTTCAATTTCTGTGGATGCCTTAGTACGAGTGGTATGAGTGCAAGAGTTATACTGGAAAATAGTATGAGTGCAAGAGTCCTAAAGGAAAACAGTATGAATGCAAGAGTTATACAGGAAAATAGTATGAGTGCAAGAGTCATAAAGGAAAACAGTATGAATGCAAGAGTTATATAGGAAAACAGCATGAATGCAAGAGTTATATAGGAAAACAGTATGAATGCAAGAGTAATGTAGGAAAACAGTATGAATGCAAGAGTTATATAGGAAAACAGCATGATGCAAAGTATATAGGAAACATAGATGAAGTAAGTAGAAACAGTAGAATGCAGAGTAATATAGAAACAATGAAGCAGAGTTATAGAACAGAAGAAAGTGGAACTGTAAAGCTGTGTAGCCGAACCTCTAAAGCTCGCTCTCTCTCTCTCTGTCTCTCTTCTCTCTCTCTCTCTCTCTCTCTCTCTCTTCTCTCGTCTCCTCTCTTTCGCTCTCTCACTCTCAGTCTCCCCCCCCCCCCTCTCTCACTCTCTCTCTCACTCACGCTGGTCCACTAATCAGTCTGCTAATGAAAAAGGTGTTCTGCGCAGGTTAGGTAGAACGAACACTGACACCAAATGGACCTACCTACCTACCCTTTTACCTGTGTGTGTGTCGGTGTGTGTGTGTGTGTGTGTGTGTGTGTGTGTGTGTGTGTGTGTGTATGTGTGTGTGTGTATTTATGTATGTCTGTATATCTGTATGTATAACCCCCCTCCCGCTAGTCCCTTTGAACTTCGCCTCTGTGTGTGTGTGTGTGTGTGTGTGTCGTGCGTGCGTGCGTGCGTGCGTGCGTGCGTGCGTGTGTGTGTGTGTGTGTGTGTGTGTGTGCGTGCGTGCGTGTGTGTATCTCTGTCTCTATCTGTCTGTCTGTCTGTCTCTCTCTCTATCTCTCTCTCTCTCTCTCTCTCTCTCTCTCTCTCTCTCTCTCTCTCTCTCTCCTCTCTCCCTCTTTTCCTTTCCCTACCACCTCCCCCCTTCCTTCTTCTCTCTCCATCTCTCTCTCCCCTCTCTATCCCTTCCCCTCCCTTCCCCCCTCCCTCCCCCCCCCCCCCCCCCCTCTCGTCTGTCTGTCTGTCTGTCTGTCTGTCGGTCTGTCTATGCTGAAGGCAAAGCATTCTTAATGACCTGGCTAAACTGCTAACACATGGCAGCGTCAACTTCACGCAGGGGGCTCCAGGCTATGAAACCCGCTCGTAAAAACCTCAAACAGTGACGTCACGTCACGTCACGTCACGTCGCGTCACGGCCAGCCCCCTTGGGCTGCACACCGCAATTTAAAAAAATCACTCTTTTTTTCTGTTTTGCTATATGACTCTTATATTCATACCGCACGTACTAAGGCATCCACAGAAATAAAATTTAAAAAATTAAAAACCCCCCTTTTTGTCAAAGACTAGCCTCTGACTCAAAACTCATGTGATTTTGAACAAATTTGGTTGGATTGATTTTTTAAACAAAAATTTCAGCAAACACTGTATCCCCTCAGTTCCTTGTCGTCTGCTAGCTTCCTTTCAGCAATATGCATGCGCGGGGTCAACACTGTAGGAATACAAGCAATCCTCATTTGATGATTATTTCCAACTTCCTCGTGACTACCTGGTATTGCTCTATGTCCTCAATCCCAAAAACAGAGTACACAGTGCATTTTTTTTCATACTTTTAAAAAAATCTGTGAAAATTACCAAAAAATGTTTTCGACTCGCACCGTATACAAGAAACTACACGACCCCGCAAACTATTACAGGTGTGTAGCCTTGATTCCATCGCCTCCGCTAGCCTATGCTGCCGTACAGACATTTTGCATTTGGGGCGGAGGAGGGGGTGGGGGGAATAGGGGGAGGTGTTGGCAGGGAGGGGGGTGTTGGAGGGGGAGGGGGGGGGGAGGGGGGACCGGAGCAATCATCTGGGGTTTTCTTTTTTTTTTTTTATTGTTCTCTTTCCTTTTTGTTTAGTTTTGTGTTGATTTTTTAGGCAGTTGATGAGTTAGTTAATAAGTTTGGCTAGCTACTTGTCTAATTAGTAAGGACGTGGGTAGTTTGGTTGGTTGGGTGGCTGGGTGGCTGGTTGGTTGACTGGTTGGTTGGCTGGTTGGTTGACTGGTTGGTTGGCTGGGTGGTTGGTTGGTTGGTTGGTTGGTTGGCTGGCTGGTTGGTTGGTTTGGTTTGTTGGGTGGGTGGGTGGGCTGGTGGTTGGCTGGCTGGTTGGTTGGTTGGTTGGTTGGTTGGTTGGTTGGTTGGCTGGTTGGTTGGTTGGTTGGTTTGGTTTGATTTGGTTTGCTTGCTTGCTTGCTCGCTTGCTTGGTCGATTTGTCAGTAATCAGTTCGTTCAGTCAGTCCGTCAGATTGTCGGCTATTTTTCTTTGTTCATTTGTTGTTCATGTGTTTGTGTATTAGCTCGTTTGTTCATGTGTTGTCCATGTGTTTGTATGTTAGCTCGTTGAGATCATTTTGATTGGTTGGTTGGTTGGTTGGTTGGTTGGTTGGTTGGTTGGTTGGTTGGTCGGTCAGTTTGTCAGTTTAGTCAGCCAGCCAGTCGGTTAGCTGGTTTGCTACTTTCTGATTTTCTTTTTCACTTCTTTTGTTTCCTTTGCTGAAGCGGGTGGTGATGAGAGGTCATTTGTCACTATTATTACCATTATCATCACTTTCTCGTCTACCTCCTCTCTGTCTTCAGCTCCTCCTCCTTCTCCTCTTCCTCTTCCTCCTCTTCCTCCTTTTTCATCTTCTTCCTCCTCTTCTTCTTCTTCGCAATTCTTCTTCTTCATCATCTTCGCAATTCTTCTTTTTCTTATTTCTTCTTCTTCTTTCTTCTTCTTCTGCTGCTGCTGCTTGCTGCTGCTGCTGCTGCTTGCTGCTGATGATGTGATGATGATGATGATGATCCTCCTCCTCTTCCTCCTTTTCTTCTTCTTCCTCCTCCTCTTCCTCTTCTTCTTCTTCTTCTTCTCTCTTCTTCTTCTTCTTCTTCTTCTCTCTCCTCCCCTCTTCCTCCTTCTCTTCTTCCCCCTCCTCCTCCTCCTCCCCCTGCTCCACCTCCTTCTTCTTCTTCTTCTTCTTCTCATTCTCATTCTCTATCTTCTTCTTTTTTTCTCCTTCGTCACCTTCTTCTTCTTCTTCTTTGCTTTCTTCTTCTTTGCATTCTTCTTCTTCTTCCTCTTCTTTTTTTTCTTCTTCTTCTTCGCAATTCTTCTTCTTCTTCGCAATTCTTCTTCTCGTCCTTTTTATCTGCTATTGTTTCTTCCCCACCCCACTCCTCCCTCGCAACACACACACACACACACACACACACACACACATTCTATTTTTCTGACTATTTGTTGTATCTATCCCAGTGCATGGCTTATGCTGTCTGTGCCTAACTGTCCGTCTGTCCGTCTGTCCGTCTGTCTGCCGCCCCTCACTACTCCTCTCCCTCTTCCTCTCCTCTTCCTCCCTCCCTCTCTGTCTTTGTGTCCGATTTTGCCTGTCCCTCTGTCCGATTTTTGCCTGTCCCTCTGTCCTCTGCTAACTGCCTGTCTGTCTGTTTGGGGGTTTTTTTGTGTCTCCGTCTCTGTCTCTGTCACTTACTCTCTCTCTCTCTCTCTCTCTCTCTCTCTCTCTCTCTCTCTCTCTCTCTCTCTCTCTCTCCTCTCTCTTCTTTTTTTTTGGTGGTGAGAGCATGGTGTAAAGAAGCCCTGTGCTTATCCATTTACTCTCAATAAATATTTCGAGTTCGAGTTCTCTCACTCACTGTTTCTCTCTCTCACTTTGTCTCTGTCTCTATTTGTCTCTCTCTCTGCCTCTCTGTCTCTGTCTCTCTCTTTCTCTCTCTCCCTCTCTGTCTCTCTCTCTCTCTCTCTCTCTCTCTCTCTCTCTCTCTCTCTCACCATAATTATATTTGTTGCACCTTTCTGAACTCGTTATTTCATTGAACACATCAAACATTTTAAAACCAGAAGTCATAGATTCACACTGAAATAAAAACGACACTATAATTATAATTATTTTTATTATCAAACCCGTGACCGACATTTCGCATTTGACAACCCGAACAATGGACTGAACGGGGAAAAAAACATGTACATTATTGTCCATGAAACACTTTATTATATTATTGTTGTTTTAGCACGTTGACAGACTGACAAACGCTAGGGTAAACGATTTGGCCGGTTTCCAGTCTGTAAGGTTTGAATTCTTAACTGGATTAAACGTTTCTGGGCCTGACATAAACTGCTTTTTCATGGGCGCTTGCAAATTACCTGTACAAGTTATTTTTGAACTCTTAATGTGTGAACTGTATGTGTAGGGAAACTACACTGACCCAATTTTTTTTTAAGTGGTTTGGTTTAAAACAAAATGTGATTACTTCAGAACAACGTAGCATCAGTGCATGAAATGAGTACAATATTAATATGATTGTGTACTGTAGTATTAATATGCAGGTTAATGTGGTATTTCCCGGGTTGTTTTATATCTGTTTATTATCATCATCATCAACAACAACAGATCATCACCGTCAGTAGCAGAAGCAGCAGCAGCAGCAGTA
>CM054137.1:43435111-43440111 GCA_028751875.1 Rapana venosa
TCTCCCTTCCTCTCCCCTCTCCTCCCCTCTCTCCTCCATCTCCTCTCCCTCTCCCCCTCCTCTCCCACTTCTCTCTCCCCTCTCTCTCATCCTCCTCTCTCCCCTTCTCTCCCCCTCTCCTCTCTCCCTCTCTCCCTCCCTCTCTCTCTCCCTCTCTCTCTCCCCTCCCTTTCTCTCTCCCCCTCTCTCTATCCTCCTCTCCCCTCCCCTCTCCCCCTCTCATTCGCTCTCATCTCCCTACCCCTCTCTCATCCATCTCCCTCTCCCTCTCTCCCCCTCCCTTTCTCTCCCTACCCCCTCTCTCTCTCCCTCTCTCTCTCCCTATCCCCTCTCCCCCTTTCATACTGTACATATCGTATTACGTATCGTCTCTGCTTCTCTCTTCTCTCTTCATCTTCTCAGGGACTCACAGAACCTTGCTGTCGTCCTCCTCGTCTGTTGCTCCTCCTCGTTCTGTCTGCCATTTTTAGTGTTGTGTGTGTGTTGGCTGTGTATTTTTCAGGAGAGTGACCTCACAGAGGACGCTTGCTGGTGAGTAGTAGTGTGTGTGTGTGTGTTGTGTGTGTGTGTGTGTGTGTGTGTGTGTGTGTGTTGTGTGTGTGTGTGTGTGTGTGTGTGTATGTGTGTGTGGTATGTGTGTGGTGTGTGTGTGTGTGTATGTGTGTGTTGTGTGTTGTGGTGTGTGTGTGTCACGTGTGTAGTGTTGTGTAGTGTGTGTGTGTGTGTACAGTGTGTATGTGTAGTGTGGTGTGTGTGTGTGTGTGTGTGTGTGTAAGTGTGTAGTGGTGGTGTGATGTGTGTGTGTGTGTGGTGTACACGTGTGTATGTGTGTGGGTGTGTGTGTGTGTACACGTGTGTGTGTGTGAGTGTGTGTGTGTGTGTTGAGTGTGTGATGTGTGTGAGTGTGTGTGTGTGTTGTGTGTCAGTGTGTATGTGTGTGGTGTGTGTGTGTGTCGTGTGTTGTTTGGTTGTGTGTATGTGTGTGGTGTGTGTGGTGTGTATTGTGTGTTGTTTGGTTGTTGTGTATGTGTGTGTGTGTGAGTGTGTGTGTGTGTTGTTGGTGTGTGTTGTGTTGTGTGTGTGTGGTGTGTGTGTGTGTGTGTGTGTTGTTGTGTGTTGTGTGCTGTTGTGTTGCGTGTGTTGTGTGTGTGTTGTGTTGTGTTGTTTGTTGTGTGTGTGCGGGGAGGGGGTTTTGTCGTGTGTATGGTGGCGTTGTGTGTTTGTGGGTCGTGCGTGCGTGTTGTTGACTTCAATTTTACGTCTGTTCACTTTTAGTGATATTAGACGCCCCCCCCCCCCCCTCCCCCTCCAAAAAAAAAAACAACAAAAAAAAACCCAACAACAAAAACCGGGAGATGTGGATGTGGTGTTAAAAAAAAATCTCGAAAAACTTGGCAATGCAACAGGAATTTTAAAAAAAACAACAAAAAACCAAACAAACAAAAACAAGTCATTAACGTTAATGTAACTATAACAAATGTCCTATGGGACTGTGACAAAGACCTTTCACAATTTCAAATGCCAGTTTTAAATTACTGAATATGCTGGTGAGGGAGTTTTCAGAAAAATGGGGCATGAAAGGTTTTACACTCTGGCAGTCAAAAAGTATATGAGTATTAGTGATATTCTCACCACACAGGCATTTACCATTTTTGCTGAATTTGGTTATCAATGCATTTAGTTTCATTCTATAGAGTAAAGTATTAATTCTCCTTGACGTAAAAACACTTGTACTAACTTCTGAATGGTTCCCCACTGTTAGATTATCGGTATAGATTGCAGTTCTAGTTAAAAGTCTCTCATTTTGCTGATTACTATCAGTGACCTTTCTCCATGATTTTTGTTCTAGTAAGCTATACCCTTCTTGTAATGATAAAGGCACATGCAATTCTATTGCATCCCGTCCATGTTTTGCACCCTTTTTGGCAGCTCTATCCGCCCACTCATTTGGAAAGAACCCAGTGTGTGAAGGCACCCAACAAAAATTCACACTTATGCCCTTTAAGGTTAAGAGATGTATGACATGCTTAATCTCTAATATGATTTTCGAAGTTTTCTTGTAACATGGCGATTTTAAAGCATACAATGCCGATTTAGAATCAACGCAAAGAATAATTTGAAATATACCCAACGGAAAATCAAAGATATAAGTAAGACCCATTAGTAATGCTACAAGTTCTGCTGTAAATATCGAGTGATGTTTACCATTATAATATGATTTTTCAATTTTTAACGCTGGTATAACAAAAGCAGAACCTGTTTCTTGATTATCTAGGCGTGATCCATCTGTATAAATTTGTAAATGGTCAAAATATTTATGATGGATGTGGGATCGGACATCAGCAACCATTATATTCTGGTTGTCATTCTTGTTTTCATTAGACACCTCTATATCAAAATGTGCTTTATTCATCTCCCATGATGGGCAAGGTAAGATTGCTTCTCGTGTGTCCATGCTGTGTTGATTGACTTCAGAGTTTTCTACCAGATCAGACACATATGTACTTATGGGCATTAAAGAGGATATATATTTCGCTCTTTTAGGAAAATTAAACTCTGATTTCACTTCTATTTCTTCTGAAATAAAGTTTTCTGTCGTTTTGTTTCTAAGCAAATATTTAGCACATGCCAGTTGACGGTAATCATCTAAAGGCAATATGCCGACTTCGTTATATGTTCCCAGGGCTGAGGCGTGATAAGGCACACCAAGAGCCAGTCTGTATGCTTTGCAGTCTATACTTTGTAACTTTTTTATGAGTGTGTTTGTGTGTTTGTGTTTATGTGTGTGTGTGAGTAAGTGTGTGTGTGTGGTCGCGCGCACGCGGTGTGTGCGTGTGGGGGGGGGGGGGGGGGGGGGGAAGCGGAAACAACAAAATGGAAATGAGACACTCTTCACTGCTAAATTCATTACAGGCCCCTCAACTGTTCACCCCCATTTTAAGACAAGGCAACTTGGCGCTTAATCAGCCGTCTCTACGTTTGTCTGTGTGCCTGCTAGCCTGCCTGTCTGCCTGCCTGTCTGCCTGCCTGCCTGTTTGTTTATTTGTTTGTTTGTTTGTCTCTCTCTCTCTCGCTCGCTCGCTCGCTCACTCACTCACTCACTCACTCACTCACTCTCTCTCTCTCTCTCTCTCTCTCTCTCTCTCTCTCTCTCTCTCTCTCTCTCTCTCTCTCTCTCTCTCTCTCTCTCTCTCTCTCTCTCTCTCTCTCTCTCTCGATTGTTCTTGGCAGAAATGGTCTGATCATATTCAGAATAGCGACAGATTTACTGTTTACAGAACTTTTTGTACCGTTTCTGACTTGAAGCCATATTTAAGGCTAGATATGGATAAACATTTAATGTTTATAACGACAAGATTTAGATTAGGTGTATCAGAATAAGTTGTTCATTACTATAGGTATAGAAATGTTGGTAATGATGAATTGATTTGTCCTCTGTGTAAAGAGGCAGAAGAAAACGAAGTTCATTTTGTTCTATGCTGCCCTGTTTTAACAATAATCCGAGAACAGTTTATTAAGCCCAAATATTATAGACAGCCATCACTGTTTAAATTAACCTTGTTAATGTCATCATCCTCTCCTGAAGTAGTCCGTAACTTTGCGTTGTATTTATATAAAGCATTTAAGCTTAGGGACCTTGTTATATCGTGAGAATCATTTTTATCATATGCAATTAGTCTGTATTAACTTTTTTTCTTTCATTTTTGGATCTTACTACATGTGTTGCAATTATCATACCATGTTCGTATACCCCTTCATAAGGGGCCTTGGCCTATAAATGAATAAACAATCCGAATCCGAATCCGAATCTCTCTCCTTCCATCGGATGAGTCTATAAACCGAGGTCCCGTGTGCGAACACACGTAGAACATCTTGCGCACCCATTAAAACCCGTTCCGCTTTTCCAGAAGAGTACGCCATTATGTGCCTGTGGGAACGGATGACAAAATTTACAAAACTGCATACACTCGGGGACTGGATGAAAAATGCACATGAGTGCTTATTCCATTTTGCTCGAAATAGAAGAATTTTTTTAAAATAAAAATAAATCTCTTTTTCTGTCTGCAACAATGTTGTGTATCTGTGTGATTGTGTGAATGGTGTCTTTACTGCTTGTGTATCTCTGTGTGTCTGCTTGTTTGTTCCTGAAATAATGGGGTTTTTTGACGTTCAGAAACTGTCAGAGACTGGTGTGCTAATGATTCCACTTCTAAGGCGGCGTATAAATCCTGCGACAGTTATAATTATGCTATGTTTTCGTTTGTTTGTGGTTTCGTGGTGTGTGTGTGTGTGTGTGTGTGTGTGTGTGTGTGTGTGTGTGTGTGTGTGTGTGTGTGTGTGTGTGTGTGGTGTGTGTGTTTGAGCGTGTGTTGTGCGTGCGTGCGTGCGTGCGTGTGTGTGTGTGTTGTGTGTGTGTGTGTGTAGGTATGTGTGTGAAAATATTGCTTATTGAGTGTCTTTCATACGTTTGTCAGTTCATATTCCTCTTTCTTCTGGGTTTGGTTGAGTTTTTTGTTTTGTTTTGTTTGTTTCTTGTGGGGGGGGGGGTGTTTGTTTGTTGTGCTTTTGTTTGTTTGTTGTTGTTTTGAAAAAAATTTTAATTCTTCCTATGTGTACTTCTAAATTTCTTCTTTCTTTTCTTTTCTCTTTTTCCCCTTTCCTTCTACCTCTATTTCTATTCCTAACCTTCTCCGTTTGGCTTTGTTTCTTTTTTATTCTTTTCTTTAAAAAAAAATCTTTTCAAAACTAATGTCGGTGTATTTATTTATGTTGCTGGAAGCGTGCGAGCCTGGGGCTTGCCAAGGCCAACAATCAGTCACAGCGAACACGAAACATACCAGTCACGAGTTACCTTTCTTGGATGCTCTCTCGCTCGCTCGCTTGCTCTCTCTCTCTCTCTCTCTCTCTCTTCTCTCTCTCTCTCTCTCTCTCTCTCTCTCTCTCTCTTCTCTGTCTTTCTGTCTGTCTTTCCTCTCTGTGTATCTGTCTGTCTCTCTCTC
>CM054137.1:43445111-43447611 GCA_028751875.1 Rapana venosa
CTCGAAGTGTTTTCACTCGGGTTACAACACAATTTGTGTTCTCGAAGTGTTTTCACCCAGGTTACAACACAGTTTATGTTCTCAAAGTGTTTTCACTCGGTTTACAACGAAATATGTGTTCTCAAAGTGTTTTCACTCGGGTTACAGCAAAATTTATGTTATCCATGTGTTTTCACTCGGGTTACAGCAAAATTCATGTTCTCCAAGTGTTTTCACTCGGGTTACAACACAATTTATGTTCTCAAAGTGTTTTCACTCGGGTTACAACACAATTTATGTTCTCGAAGTGTTTTCACTCGGGTTACAATACAATTTATGTTCTCGAAGTGTTTTCACTCGGGTTACAACACAATTTATGTTCTCGAAGTGTTTTCACTCGGGTTACAACACAATTTATGTTCTCCATGTGTTTTCACTCGGGTTGCAACACAATTTGTGTTATCAAAGTGTTTTCACGCGGGTTACAACACAATTTATGTTCTCGAAGTGTTTTCACTCGGGTTACAACACAGTTTATGTTCTCAAAGTGTTTTCACTCGGGCTACAACGAAATATGTGTTCTCAAAGTGTTTTCACTCGAGTTACAGCAAAGTTTATGTTATCCATGTGTTTTCACTCGGGCTACAGCAAAATTCATGTTCTCCAAGTGTTTTCACTCGGGTTACAACACAATTTATGTTCTCGAAGTGTTTTCACTCGGGTTACAATACAATTTATGTTCTCGAAGTGTTTTCACTCGGGTTACAATACAATTTATGTTATCCATGTGTTTTCACTCGGGTTACAACACAATTTGTGTTCTCAAAGTGGTTTCACTCGGGTTACAACACATTTTATGTTCTCAAAGTGTTTTCACTCGGGTTACAACACAATTTATGTTCTCGAAGTGTTTTCACTCGGGTTACAACACAATTTGTGTTCTCAAAGTGTTTTCACTCGGGTTACAACACAATTTATGTTATCGAAGTGTTTTCACTCGGGTTACAACACAATTTATGTTCTCGAAGTGTTTTCACTCGGGTTACAACACAATTTGTGTTCTCAAAGTGTTTTCACTCGGGTTACAACGAAATTTGTGTCCTCAAAGTGTTTTCACTAGGGTTACATCGAAATTTGTGTTCGGGTTACAAGGAAATTTGTGTTCTCCAAGTGTTTTCACTCGGGTTACAACGAAATTTGTGTTCTCAAAGTGTTTTCACTCGGGTTACAACGAAATTTGTGTTCTCAAAGTGTTTTCACTCGGGTTACAACGAAATTTATGCTCCCGAAGTCGGAATGTCGACCGACCAACCACCACCACCAATTACCACCACCACCATCACCACCGCCAAACACCACTGCCACCAAACACCAAACACCACAACCTCCACCGTCACCACCACCAATCACCACTGTCTTCACTAACACCACCACAACTTCCACCACCACCACCATTACTCCCACCATCGTCACGATCACAATCACCACCATTACAATCTTCACCACCACCACCCCAACCCCCATCACCACACCACCAAACTTCACCACCACCAATCACCACCACCAACCACCACCACACACCACAACCCCCCCCCCCCTCCCCACCACCACCACACACCACCCACACACCACCAACCACCAAACTTCACCATCACCACCACCAAAGCGAAAACCGACGTGGCGATCTGTGTGTGTGTTGTTGTGGGCAGAGTTCCGCGAGGCCTTCTCGCTGTTCGACAAGGATGGGGACGGCACCATCACCACCAAAGAGCTGGGCACCGTCATGAGGTCCCTGGGCCAGAACCCCACAGAGGCGGAGCTGCAGGACATGATCAACGAGGTGGACGCCGATGGTGAGTGGGTCTCTGGAACATTGTTGACGCTGAGAAGAGTGGTTTACCAGATTCCTCCATTAGGGGTTTTTTTGGTGAACTTCCTTCCATTTTGTGAATTTTGTTTAAAATTTTTTTATATAATTATTTTATTCTTTTGTTTCGAGGATAATGGAATAAGCACTCATGCGGCTTTTTTTTACATCCAGTCCCCGTGTGTATGCAGGTTTGTAAATGTTGACATCCGTTTTTATTTATTTATTTATTTATTTATTCTTTTATATCGAGGATAATGGAACAAGCACTCGTGTGCTTTTTTTTTACATCTAGTCCCCGTGTGTATGCAGGTTTGTAAATTTTGTCATCCGTTCCCACCGGCACACAGTGGCCTACTCTTCCGAAAAGCGGAACGGGTTTTAACGTGTGCGCAAGATGTTCTGCGTGCGTTCGCACACGGGACCTCGGTTTATAGTCTCATACAAAGGACGTTTTGGGAGAGTGGAGTCGGCACTGATGTTAACTCCAGAGGAAAAAGTCCTCTTGAACGAGAATCGAACCCGGGTCAGCAGATCACGAATGCATCACTCTAACCACCAGGCTATCCCGTCCCCCAGTTATGTGGGTAAGTGCAGGATAGGATCCTTGCTGGTGGGCGTTGGCCTTGAGTTTGCTGCTTCTCCATCATTTCC
>CM054137.1:43452611-43492611 GCA_028751875.1 Rapana venosa
ATGGTCTGATTATCAAACAAACATATAAACAAAGACAAGAAATGAACAAAAGATTGGTTAACATTAAAAGATTCGACCATTCACATCCTTTGGATGAGACTAGTCAATCGAGGTCCGGTGTGCGAACGCACGCAGAACATCTGGGCGCACACATTAAAACCTGTTCCGCTTTTTGGAAGAGCAGCCTTTCCTAAGGGAACGGATAAAAAAACATTTACACATCCGCATTCATACGGGAAGTTGGTGTTTAAATTTTTTTTTAAGCACATGAGTTCTTATTTCATTATCCTCAAAATAAAAGGATAAATTAGAATAAATAAATAAATCACATACACACTCACGCACTTACACACACAGACGGGCGCGCGCGCGCGCGCGCACACACACACACACACACACACACACACACACACACACACACACACACACACACACTCCCCAAGCGCGCAAACTGGATGTTAAAAAAAAACCACCTATCAATACTTACTCACCACCCTCAAAACAAAAAAGACACACAAAAAACCCCATATTCTTCAATCCGACCTAATCAACGCTACCACCTTTTGTTCTCTCTCTCTCTCTCTCTCTCTCTCTCTGCGCGGCCACAACAGGAAACGGAACCATCGACTTCCCAGAGTTCCTCACCATGATGGCGCGCAAGACGCAGGACGCGGACTCTGACGAGGAGCTGCGGGAAGCCTTCCGGGTGTTCGACAAGGACGGCAACGGCTTCATCTCGGCCTCGGAGCTGCGACACGTCATGACCAACCTGGGCGAGAAGCTGACGGACGAGGAGGTGGACGAGATGATCCGGGAGGCCGACATTGACGGAGACGGGCAGGTCAATTACGCCGGTGAGTGCAGGCAGTGTGGGCTTGTAGGCTTTGGCTTCGTGTGTGTGTGTGTGTGTGTGTGTGTGGGTGTGTGTGTGTGTGTGTATGTGTGTGTGTGTGTGTGTGTGTGTGTGTGTGTGTGTGTGTGTGTGTGTGTGTGTGTGTTTGTGTGTGTGTGTGTGTTTTGGGGTTTATTGATGTTTAGTTTCTTTTCTGCCACTGTTGTTAAGTCACGGCAGATTTTCCTGTTTGAAATTCGGTGCTTGCTCTCTCTCTCTCTCTCTCTCTCTCTCTCTCTCTCTCTCTCTCTCTCTCTCTCTCTCTCTCTCTCTCTCTCTCTCTCTCTCTCTCTCCCGGGGGGTAGGGAGCGTGTTGTGCGCCACAAGTGCAGCGCCACCCATTCATTTGGTGGGGGCTTGTTTTGGGGGGGTTCCTGTCTGCAAGTGTGTTTGTTTCCCTATCAGGGTGCTGGTTGGTTGTGGTGGGGTTGGGAGGGGATGGGGTATTGTTCTTTTATTTCGAGGGTAATGGAATAAGCACTCATGTGCTGCTTTATTTTTTTTTACATCAAGTCCCTGTGTGTGTATGGAGTTTTGTTAATTTTTTGTCATCCGTTCCCACCGGCACACAATGGCCTACTCTTCCGAAAAGCGGAACAGGTTTTAGCGTGCGCACAAGATGTTCTGCGTGCGTGCGTGCAATCGCACACGGGACCTCGATTTATAGTCTTCTCATCCGAAGGATTTTTTTTTTTTTTTTTTTGGGGGGGGGGGGGGGGGTGGTAGGGGGGAGAAGGGAGAGGGGGAGTGGAGTCGGAACTGATACTGAGTGGAAGAGTGAGGTTGGTCTTTTATTTGTTTGTTTTTTCTTGGGTTTTGTTTTTTTTCTTTTCTTAGTTAGACCTCCGAGCGAGGTTCACCGATGGTGAGATTTTTTTTTGTTGATGTGTGACCGGTTTTTTTTCTTTTTTAACTCACTATTCAGGTAGCCGCATTCCGACTTCGGGGCTCGTCTGGTCAGATTTGGTGTGAGTGAGAGTGTGCGGTGTTGTGGTGTGAGATGTGTTTTGTGGAGGCAGCAGGGGAGTGTATGAAACTGGGGCTAGTTTGGGGTTGGGTTGTTTTTGTTTTAATGACAAAGTGTGTTCTTCTTTTTGTCATTTTTTGATTTTCTTGATGGTTGTGGTGGAGGAGGGGAGGATCGTTTTCTTTTTCTTCTTCTTCTTCTTCTTCTTCTTCTTCTTCTTCTTCTTCTTCTTCTTCTTCTTCTCCTCCTCCTCCTCCTCCTCCCCCTTAATCCTCCTCCTCCCCTTCCACTACTCCTCTTCCTCCTCCTCCTTATCCTCTCCTATTCCTCTCGTTTTCCTCCCTCACCCCCTCTTCCCCTCCTCCTCTTCTTTTCCTCATCCCCTGTTTTCTTCTTTTCTTCTTCATTCTTATTCTTTTCCATGAAAATGACAAATTAATGACAATGTTGTCTTCTTTCTTTCTTTCTTTTTCTCTACCTTCTTCTCCCTCCCCTTTCTCTTCACCACCCCCCCCCCCCTTCCTCCTTATTCTTTTTCTAATTCTTTTTTTCTTTTCATTCTCGTCAATCTGCTCATTCTTCTTCTTCTTCTTCCGTTCTCCTCCTCCTCCTCCTCCACACCTGCTCATTCTGTTCCATTTCTTCCTAGTTTTTTTGTTGTTATTTCCTTTTGGGGTTTTCCCCTTCTTCTTCATTGTTTTTCTTTCTCTCCCGTATTCTTCTCCTCAATACGCCCTCACAAAAAGCGATAGGGACACAACACACACACACACACACACACACACACACACACACACACACACACACACACACACACAAAGAGAGAGAGAGAGAGAGAGAGAGAGAGAGAGAGAGAGAGAGAGAGAGAGAGAGAGAGAGAGAGAGAGAGAGAGAGAGAGAGAGCGAGCAAGCAAGGAAGATGGAAGAAAGAAAGAAAGAAAGAAGAAAGAAAGAAAGAAAGAAAGAAGAAAGAAGAAGAAGAAAGAAAGAAGAGAAAGAAAGAAAGAAAGAAAGAAAGAAAGAAAGAAGAAGAAAGAAAGATAGGAGATTGCAGGAAAGGAAGATGGGAAGAAAGAAAGAAAGAAAGAAAGAAGAAAGAAAAGATTTAGAAAGAAAGAAAGAAAGAAAGAAAGATAGGAAGATTGCAGGAAAGGAAGATAGGAAGAGTGGGAAGAAAGAAAGAAAGATTAGGAAGATTGCAAGAAAGAAAGAAAGAAACAGAAAGAAAGAAAGAAAGAAACTGACAGAAAGAAAGAAAGAAACAAACAAACAAACAAAAAAAAACAGACAGACAGACAGACAGACAGACAGACAGAATCACTATAAAGGGGGAGTCAACCCTGCATCATCAGTCTCTTTCTCTGCTTCATCCCACCTTCTGTGGACAGCCTCTGCAGCGCAGCCAGCAAAAAAAAAAAAAAGGGTTGCAAAAGCTGTATAGTATAAAGAAACCACACTGCAATAATGACCGCTAATGAAGCGTGGGGACCACCGAAGCTCGGCCATTGGCCGGCAGGTCGTCCCTCAGTCTGGCCCTTTCTTCATCTGGCCACAGAGCCCGTGACTGTAAGACAATGCTGCTTGCTTGGCTTTCCGCTTCTTGCTAGGATTTGTGTGTAGGCTAGACGTGACCACTTAGTGTGAAATACTGAATGAACGGTTTTCTTGGGAAAGGTGGGGGGAGGGGGGGGGGGTGAAGGGGGAGCTACACGTAGTGGATTTGTATTGTTGCTAGGAAAGAATTGACAGGAAATTAAAGAGAAGGGTTGAAAAGATGGTCATGGTGTGGTGGTTGGCGGGGGGGGGGGGGGGGGGGGGAGGGGGGGGGGGGGAGAATTGCTAGAAGGAATTGAAAAGTGTGGACGATTATTATAGGATGGAGATCTTGAGTCTCCCCTGCTTACTCTGCTGATAGATTGAGGATGGAGATCTTGAGTCTCACCTGCTTACTCTGCTGATAGATTGAGGATGGAGATCTTGAGTCTCCCCTCCTTACTCTGCTGAGAGATTGAGGATGGAGATCTTGAGTCTCACCTGCTTACTCTAGTGAGAGATTGAGGATGGAGATTTTGAGTCTCGCATCCTCGCTGTGCTGAGAGATTGAGGATGGAGATCTTGAGTCTCACTTCCTTACTCTGCTGTGATATTGAGGATGGAGATCTTGAGTCTCCCCTGCTTACTCTGGTGAGAAATTGAGGGTAGACATCTTGAGTCTCACTTCACCCTTCTGAGAGATTGATGATGGAGATCTTGAGTCTCACCTCCTCGCTCTGCTGAGAGATTGAGGATTGAGATCTAGAGTCTCACCTCATCGCTCTGCTGAGAGATTGAGGATTGAGATCTAGAGTCTCACCTCATCGCTCTGCTGAGAGATTGAGGATTGAGATCTAGTCTCACCTCCTCGCTCTGCTGAGAGATTGATGATTGAGTCTCACCCAGCAGTATCTTGCGGGTTTGCAAGATGACGATGGAGCTGGTGTTGGTGCTGGTGATGGTTGTGGTGCTGCAGTTCCTGCTGCTGCTGCTGTTTTCTGCTGTTGGCACCACTGTAGTTGTTGCTGCTGCCACCTTTGCTGATAATGTTGTTTCTACATTTGTTACTACTGTTGTTGTTCTTCTTCTTGTTGTTGCTGTTATTGTTGCTGTGCTATTGTTTCTGATGTTGGCACTTCAGCCGATGATTTTGCTGCTCTTATTGTTGTTGCTGCTTCTGTTGATGCTGCTGCTGATTATAATAATGATGATGATGATAAATAACTAAGAGATAAAAAGAGTAGGAAAGACCTAGTCAGTCAACGATGGTGATGGTGGTAGTGGTGGCATTGATGAGGTTGTTGCTAGTAATCATGACAATAGACGTAAAAGGGGGGGGGGGGGGATTTTGATTTTGTATATACCCAGCTGCTTTATGGTAGTTAACGTGAACGATCTTTGCAGCCAAATGATGAAAGAAAATATGATTGTTTCAAGTCCCCATAGTGACCTCTAAAGCCACGATTAGCCTTATTCAAGTGCTGAAAAGAAAACTGTTTAGCGCGAAACAAGTCAATGTTGAAAACGAAAGCTGTACAGAAATTGAGAGGAAATATCCCCATGAAAAAAAACCAACAACATCCAGACGGAGAACATGCTGAAAATGTAAGTTCAGAAGTTACTTTGAAGTCACCGCAATAAAAAAAATCACAACTAGAAACTTTCACTAAGTTTTCTGTGGGGTTTCGTGATAGATAATTCAGAGGCGAAACTTTCTTTCAATTGTTCATGTGTTTGGCTGCAGTCACGTCATTCATAAGTTATTTGGCAACACTTTCCATTTTTTCCAGAGTTCGTTCGAATGATGACGACAAAGTGAGCGGGCCATGTTCATTGGTGCACCAATCATGGACGACGACTGGACGAGGAGCGATGTATCACAAGATTTGATTGGAGGATAAGAATAGCAAACTGTGACTGTCTTCTTGCCTCTTACCGTGATGTGAACTTTGAACACTGAACAAAACAAAACAAAAAGGAGAACGCGGGGGACAGAAACAGCAGGAGGCAGAACGTCACCATAAAACACCATGATGTTGTGATCTTTATCTTCCATTTGCTTCAAATGATTATGCGTGGTTTGTGCACACAAAAATGCACACACGCGATTCATATTTATTATTTGAAATCGTTGCCTACGTATTTTTTGTGTCTGTTTGATGGTTTAAGTCCAAGCTCTGGGTTTTTTTTTTAATGTTTTGTTGTGTTGGGGGGCTTTTTAATCAGAAAACGTTTGTGTTGATATTTTAATGCAAGCATGAATGTGAGAAATTACTGTAAACTCAATGTTTTCGGGGTTTTTTTTAATGTTTAAAGCCGCAATCAATGGTTTTGGTATTGTGTACTTCATTTTACCCCATCCACTTCCAATTTCTTTGTCATCATTGTCTTCCTCTTGGTCTTTTACGCTGTTGTCGTCGTTGTTGTTGTTCCTGTTGTTGTTGTTGCTTTCCTTTGTGTTGTTAACCTTTGTTTTTCTGAAGCTACGGACAGTATTAAAGGGGGCAGGATCGCCTAGTGGTTAGAGCGTTGAGTTCGTGATTTGACGGCCCCGGTTTGAACCTCGCCCGTTTGAGGGAACTTTTTACCTGGAGTTAACATCAGTACCCACTGTCCTTCCCCGAAAGTCCTTCGGATGCCACTATAAAATGAGGTCCCGTTTTCGAACACGCGCAGAACATCGTGTGTGCACGTTAAAACCCGTTTCGCCTTTCCAAAAGGTAGGCCATTGATGATGATTACAATTTTTAAACAGTACCAGTGATGGGTTTGAATCTCATTCCCGGAGTCAGAATGCAGCTACCTTAATGGTGGGTAATCGGTCGCATACGCGAAAATCTCATCTATGATGAACTTCAGAGCTCTAGCCGAGGAACGAAAACAAAAGGGTTTTTTAATATTAACAAGATTTTTGCGCGCGCGTGCGTGCGTGCGTGCGTGCGTGCGTGCGTGCGTGCGTGCGTGTGTGTGTGTGTGTGTGTGTGTGTGCTTGCTCAGGGGGTAAGTGTAAAGACAGGAGGATAGAACATTTTACTTTTGGTTTCAGTTAAAGCTTTTAAATTGTTGTTGTTGTGTGTTCCCCAGCTTAACACTCTGAGGGTCACCCAGAATGTGCACTCTTACTCAATCATCCCACCTGGGAATCACCTGGAAGTAAACACGGGATGGGAAGGTTTTGTGTATGACTGTTTTCAAATTCCTCGATAAATAGGCAGTCATACTCCAACACCAGAGGCTGTTTCTCCTTTAAAGGACAATGCATGTTAAGTTGATAAGTTGTCACAGCTGAAGGCAATCTCAGCAGAAATGGTTACAACATAACACCATTTTGTTGCAGGCATCAGCATCAGTAACGGACGAAGCATTTGGCCCAGGTCATAAGTTTATGAATTGACAATATATGTTTCATTTACTTCAAGTCTTATGATAATTAATATGCAAAATAATCTTCTAATTTCAAGGATTCTTGCTCCCAAAAACTGAAAAGAGAAATTTCCTGAAATAATTCTACCATAACTAGAACTAAAAGAGCCTCCTGCATCAAGACGAGTGAAAAACAGTAAGGACATTTAATAATGCCAGAGAGAAGACAGTCGTGTTAAATTAAATATCATACTGGCAACTTAAATGCTACGCAGACGATAGCGCTCAAGAACAATATTTTAGTTGTTGTTTTTTTAAACTGGGGGAATTGAGAGAAGAAATGTAGGTATGGTAGCCACCATTGACAACGTCTGAAAGTAAGACTGTGTTGATAATCAGCTACACACAGAAGTTATTGAGAATGGTTGGCTTTGTATAGGGGGACAGACTGGCAGGCTCGAAGAGAGGCGTCCCCGTGACGTTGCTGAAACTGAAACACTGACCGCAATGTCGAGGAATTATCGTATTGTCCATACCATGCAAAGTCTTGCACGTTTGCCCACCAGAATCATCAGGAAGAGCGTAAGATACCACTGATCAAAACAACTTTGACAAGAGCTTGCTAATTGTAGGCCGAGAGGTTTTGTTGTGTAAATCATTATGCAATATCCAGAATCATATTTCAACAGTCAAATTTGAACTGCTTCTGACAACGTTGACAGACGTCCTTTAACCCTCCCCCACCTCCCCCCCCCCCCCCCACCCCCCCCCCCCCCCCCCCCCCCCCCCCCCCCCCCCCCCCCCCCCCCCCCCCCCCAATCCACAAAGACCAGGATTCGAGTCATTCTCCTTCACTACAAAGCCAGGTCCTCTGAACAGAAATACACAAGAGCCGTCAGTACAGTCGCTACCAAAGTCCAACATTGTGTTCACAGTTGCTTACGGCAAATCTTGTATCTGAACAATCTGACTCGAGTCCTATCCACCATGAGCATGTACAGAAAGATTAATCCAGATCATGCCAGTCCACACCCGAAGACGGAAAACAGCAGCCTATGAAGAAGAGAGAAGAAACAACACGCTGTAAACAAGATTTTGATTGGGAACAATGTAGAATCGGGAGCAGAGGACTCCCCAAGCAAACTCGGTCTGTTGAGAAAAACCAAACCATCCACAGAGGCCTGGAGGTCATGAGGTCATTGTGAAGAATCGCAGAACGTGCTGGAGATCTGGTGTTGAAGAAGAAGATGAAAAGCTCTTTTAAGTCTTTCTGGGGAAAAAAGGCAGGAGAATGGACCAAGAAGGCAGAAAATAGACAAGAAGGAGGTGAAAGAAAGAAAAGGAACATGGCAGAAACAGAGAGGGAAAGAAATACGGTCGTCAGTTACTGAACTAGTAAAACATCACCAGGTTATGACATGTACTTCTTGAAATAGTCTGTGGGCATCGTGCAATATTTGTTAGAAGTGTAGTGGTTGCTGGTCATGCACATGATAAGAAGACTGTAATTTCAGTCGTGTCGGTGCACGTTTTGATAGCAGTTTTAGCTTTTTCTCCTGTTTTCTCTCTTGCGTTATCCTCCTCCACAACATCCCTGTATGTGCTTCACCCCGCCCCTCCCTCCCCCTCCCTCTCCCTTCTGTGTCCTCCTTGTCTTGTCCTGACTATATTATTATCATAAGAACTCATTTATTATCTGTGTTTTCAAACTGCTGAAGAACTGCTGCTGATAACGTTGGGCTGTAATTTATTTACTCTTATGCATTTTTTTTAGCCCTGTTGATGATTCCTTTTTTTAACAAGGTGATGCATAGTGTCATTTTTTAATAATTGAAGAGATCTATTTGTGTTCAGGCTTGTTATCATTGATTTCGGTGTATCATTTGAACATGAATTCCCATGTTGGGGGTACGGGGTACTGCTGCAAGCAACCTTGCTTTCTGGATTTCGTACTTCAGTGGTTGGTTGAGCTATGTATAGCCTACCAGCATGAATGGATTTACATTTTTGTTTCTTCTTGTGTGTGTGTTCTGTTGCACCAGTAGTTTGCTGCCGCAGCTTTTGTCGTTATGTCCACAGCTCTTTTGAGTATTAACACTGCAGCAGTTAGCCACTATCCACTCACTTTTCGGCATACAAGAACGAGTCTGAACATTCAAGTTATTCTCTGTCGCCATTTCCTGTCATCGCACCGATCTCTTTTTCTTCCTGTAATTAACGATGGAATTATTGAGGGAAACAAAATTGGTCATGCCAATTCATCGGCTCCATGAATTTATCTACAGTTTTGGGGAAATTGAAATTACAGTTTTTCGGGTTTTGGGGGGTTGGTTTGATTTGGTTGTTTGTTGCTTTGCTTTCCTTTATAGTTTTTAACGCGTTGCTGATTTTTTTAATAAAGTTTTTGTGACTAACTGCTGGCAGGGGAAAAAATGGGTGGCGTTGCTTTTGTGGCGACGCGCTCTCCCCGGGGAGGGCAGCCTGATTTCACGTAGAGAAATCTGCCGTCACTTAAAGTGATATACATTACAATGGCAGGATTAATGCAGAGGCGAGTTAAATTGACAGTGGGGTTGTTTTTGGTGGGGGGTTTTGTAGGTTTGACACGACCAACCGTTTCGGAACCACAGCAAACAGAGTTTACCACAGCAAGCAGAGTTTCGGAACCACAGCAAGCAGAGTTTACCACAGCAAGCAGAGTTTCGGAACCACAGCAAGCAGAGTTTCGGAACCACAGCAAACAGAGTTTCGGAACCACAGCAAACAGAGTTTCGGAACCACAGCAAACAGATTTTCGGAACCACAGCAAGCAGAGTTTCGGAATGTGAACATTTTCGGAGCAAAGAGCTTATGTTGGGGAAGCTACGTACACACAACAGTTCAGGAAGTGATCTTGCAGTCAACAACTCTGTCTTACTGACTGGTGTAGTGTCAAGGTCAAGGAAACACCAAGCCGAACCAAAGCGAACTGTCCAACAATTATCAGAAAGATCCATTTTACCTGGTGGTTTACTCATAGGGCTCCCTACCAGAAATACCAGGGGTCTTCAAGATGGTTACATGACTGATTTCATGGGGCCGGTGGATCGTTGTAACACGCCCGCCGAGGAATTCCTACCTGTACACGGACACCCCCCCCCCCCCCCCACCCCTCCTCCCCACCCCCCTCCACACAATCACCACGAGTGATGGTCTGGGTGCTAGTCTTTTGGGATGAAGTGATAAAAACTGATGCCCCATATGTAACATACATTTAGTACATTGAGAAAACCCATGGTAACAAAAGAGGTGTCTTTAGAGGGGGTGGGGGGGGGGGAATCTGTCGGAAAAACAACAAGTTTTCATGGGGGAAACTAGCACAGGCTGACCGGGGAGAAAAAAAAGAAGCAATACGGGGGTGGCATTGCATGAGTGCTGACGCTCACTCCCCGGGGAGAGCATGCAGCCCGAATGTCAGGCAGGGCAATGTGCTGTTACTGGCAGTGACGCACGAGGCGAAACCACGTGGACAGCTGCAGAGCCTACCTAGCAGGCTACATGGACAGAGCTTTGAGGCCAGCTGATAGCTGAACGTTCAGTGCTGCATGCTTCCCAAGAGGAGGAGGAGAAGAAGGCGAAGACGAAGAAGAAGAAGAAGAAAAAGAAGAAGAAGAAGAAGAACAAGAACAAGAAGAACAAGAAGACGAAGAAGAAGAAGAAGAAGAAGAAGAACAAGAACAAGAAGAACAAGAAGACGAAGAAGAAGAAGAAGAAGAAAGACCCAACACGAGCTGTTTGATTATTGGTGTGGCGGACTGTTTGTTTTTGTAAAGTTTGATAGGAAAAGAAAGTAAAGTAGAAAAGCCATATCTAGTTTAAGCTCTTTCGCCGGTTTGCTGGTATGATTCTAGAAATCGGACGTCTGCTGACGGACAAGATTGCTTGTGGTTCCTCTGTTGTATCGTTAACTGGCTGTTGTCGTAAAGTGGATAGGCTCAACGGGAAATAAGAACTCGTCCCTTGGTCGGGAACTTCTGGCGGAAACTTCCTGTGAAGCGGAATGCTGGCTTCTGTACGTGGTAAGAGAATGCTCATTTTATTTTTTGCAGTCTCGATTGACTTTTTATTTATTTAGTAATTTTTGCCGGTTTTTTTGGGTCGTGTTTTCATCTGTGTCGTTGATATTCAAGCGATGTGCCAAACAGTTTTAAAATGTATAGTGTCTAGTTAATTTCTGACGGGGTTTGTGCAGTTGAATGTCAGTGCCGACTCCACTCCCCCTAAAAATCCTTCGGATGAGACTATAAACCGAGTTCCCGTGTGCGAACGCACGTAGAACATCTTGCGCACACGTCAAAACCCGTTCCACTTTTCGGAAGAGTAGGCCATCGTGTGCCGGTAAGAACGGATGTCAAAATTTATACAATTGCATATATACGGGGACTGGAGGAGAAGAAAAAAAGCATATGAGTGCTTAATCTATTATCCTCAAAATAGAAGACGAAGAAGAAGAAGAAGAAGAAGATGAAAAATCAGTTAGCGACTAGGAATCCACCTCACGACACCACATCCATCTTCTTCTGTCTGCCCTCTGTCATCATAGGCCGCTCACCCGTGTTTTGTTTTCTGGGGGTTTCGTTTTGTTTTGTTTTGTTTTAAACTTTGACCATAACATGTCCATTTCAAGGCTTGATGCACGCAATATACTAGTTGATTCGTGTGGTCGCTCATATACTTCTCTACTATCTTATATCGCTTCACACCGCAAAGTGCAATACTGTATGGTTTTATTAAATTATAGCCGGTGCTTTTTTATGTCGTTGTGTGCTTTTCTAGACGTCAGTATTACATTCTTCATTACTTACTTACTTACTTATTGCAGCAAGTCTTCCGAAGGCTAAGGCTTCTATCGACACTTTTTTTGTTCAGCGAACTGGTTTCGGTTTCCGCTTGCTTCGCTGTAGGTAGCGTTTGAGAACGTTGGAGTTTTATGAAGTGAACGTTCCGTAGACGGTATCGTGATGGTGCTTGTGCCACAGCTAATCGTGTTAACGATTCAGGTGATTTCTTTCTTTCTTCTTTTCTTTCTTTGTGCTTTTATTTGTTTTATTATTTGACTCCACGTTTTTGTGTACTTTATTCGCTGATGATGATTTTCTAAGTTGGGTTTTGTAAATTTCCTCATTAGGCTCATTTTTTTGGTGAGTATTAGGAATGACGAAGAGGGATGGAAGGGGTGAGGTGGGGTGCACTTTGGTTGCTATTTCGGTAGAATGATTGGTTGATATTTTTTTTGTCTGGCTGATTGGCTGGATGGTTGATTGATGGATTATTGTGGGGGTAGGGGTGGGGGGAGGAGTGGAGAGGGCAGGAGGTGGTACCTATTTTTTTTCTTTTGGGTTTTTTTTTCATAATTATTTTGTTATTATATTTATGTACTCTTCTTCATTGTTTATGGGTGTCGTGCTTCTTTTAAAGAATTGGATCTCTCTCTCTTTCTCTCTCTCTCTCTCTCTCTCTCTCTCTCTCTCTCTCTCTCTCTCTCTCTCTCTCTCTCTCTGTCCCTCTCTCTCTCTCTGTCTGTCTGTCTGTCTGTCTCTCTGTCCCACTCTGTATCTCGTTCTGTCTGCCTTTCTGTCTGTCTGTCTGTCTGTCTGTCTCTCTCTCTATCTCTCTCTCTCTCTCTCTCTCTCTCTCTCTTTCTCTCTCTGTCTCTCTGTCTATCTGTTCAATTCAATTCAATTCAATTCTGTCTCTAGCTCAGTCTGCCCTTCTCTCTCTCTCTCTCTCTCTCTCTCTCTCTCTCTCTCTCTCTCTCTCTCTCTCTCTCTCTTTCTTTCTCTCTCTCTCTTTCTCTCTCTCTCTCTCTCTCTCTCTCTCTCTCTCTCTCTCTGTCTCTCTCTCTGTTCAATTCAATTTAATTCAATTCTATCTGTCTCTAGCTCTATCTGTCTCTAGCTCTGTCTTCCTCTCTCTCTCTCTCTCTCTGTCTCTCTGTCTCTGTGTACCATTTACTCAATGTCCATTACATTAACAGCTAAGGTTGGTTTTTGGTTTTGTTCTGGTTTTTTGCTGTTGTTGGGTTTTGTTGCAATTTTTTTTAATCGTGCAATTTTCAACGTGAATTTCAATATTTGTTTATGTACTGTGCGCAGCTTTTAAAAAAATGTAATGCTTTTTTTTCTATTATTTAACTCAAAATAATTTCCATGAAAATATCCTGAGTGAATAATGTTTTATTCAATTTTGAACTGAAAATTAAAATTTTATTCATGAATTCCTGTGTTTCTCGTTAGTGAGACATTTGAACCCTTCAGAAGTAACAGTTTGTGTGTGTGTGTAAAGCTGCGTGTATATAGTGTGTGTGTGTGTGTGTGTGTGTGTGTGTGTAGCTGTGTGTGTGTGTGTGTTTGTGTGTGGTGTAGCTGGAGTGTGGTTGTTAGTGGTGTGTGTGTCTGTGTGTGTAGCTGAGTTGTGTGTGTGTCTGTGTTGTGTAGCTGAGTGTGTGTGTGTTGTGTGTGTGTTGGTGTGTGTGTGTGTTGTGTATGTAGCTGCGTGCATGGTGTGTGTGTGTGTAGCTACGTGTATGTGTTGTGTGTATGTGTGTTGTGTGTGTGTATGTGTATGTAGCTGCGTGCATGGTGTGTGTGTGTGTAGCTACGTGTATGTGGTGTGTGTATGTGTGTTGTGTGTGTGTATGTGTATGTAGCTGCGTGCATGGTGTGTGTGTGTGTAGCTACGTGTATGTGGTGTGTGTATGTGTGTTGTGTGTTGTATGTGTATGTAGCTGCGTGCATGTGTGTGTGTGTTGTGTTAGCTGCGTGTATGTGGTGTGTGTTGTGTGTGTGTATGTGTATGTAGCTGCGTGCATGTGGTGTGTGTGTATGTGGTGTGTGTATGTGGTTGTGTGTGTGTGGTGTGTTGTGTGTGTGTATGTGTTATGTAGTGCGTGCATGGTGTGTGGTGTGTGTAGCTACGTGTATGTGGTGTGTGTATGTGTGTTGTGTGTGTGTGGTGTATGTAGCTGCGTGCATGGTGTGTGTGTGTGTGTAGCTGCGTGTATGTGGTGTGTGCATGTGTGTTGTGTGTGTGTGTGGTGTGTGTGTGTTGTAGCTGCGTGATGTGGTGTGTGTATGTGTGTTGTGTGTGTGTGTGTGTGTATGTAGCTACGTGTATGTGGTGTGTGTATGTGGTGTGTGTATGGTGTGTGTGGTATGTGGGTTGTGTGTATGGTGTGTGTGTTGTGGTGTGTGTGTTGTGTGTGTGTGTGTGTGTGGTGTATGTGTGTGTGTATGTGTGTGTGTATGTGGTGTGTATTGTTGTGTGGTGAAACTCTAGGCAACACTCCCACCCCCGCCTCTCACTGCCTCCTTCTCCTCCCTCCATCCCCCCAAAAGCAATCAATCTTTCTCACTGTCTCTCTCTGTCTCTCTCTATCTCTCTCTGTTTGTCTCTCTCTCTCTCTCTCTCTCTCTCTCTCTCTCTCTCTCTCTCTCTCTCTCTGTCTGTCTGTCTCTGCCTCTCCCTCTCTTTCCCTACCGTATCCTAATCCCCAGATATCTCCTCACCTTCATCCAATCCCCACTCTTCCGTTCCTCCTCCCTCCCCTCTGCCCCCCCCCCCCCCCCCTTCCACCTTCACCCTCACCAGTCTCATTCCCACCATCCTCTCACTCTCTCTCTCATCGCCATCATCAGCGCCACCAACCAATTGGAAGGTCTCCAACATACAGCAATACAGAAGCGCCAAAAGAAGAAGAAAAAAAAACAAAAACTTGCGGGTCCGCACTATAGAGAAAGAAGACAGGTCGCACCATCGTCACCATCGTCACCCTCGTCACCACCGTCATCACCTGTCGCCCTGATTGCAAGTGACAATGAGGACCCCCGCGAAATTGACCTTCACCTACCTGACAGCTTGACCCCCCTTGACCCCTCCTGGTACAGGCTGACCTCTCGTCTTCGGGTTGACCTCGGGTTGACCTCTTGACCTCCCATCACCAAGGTTGCGTGCGTGCCAGAGAATGATAATATATCGGTCTGTGATCTGTGTTGCAGGTTAGTGTTCGTAGTGTCTTGGTTTGGTTTTTTTCCTGGATGGCTCGTGTTGTGTTGTGTTGTGTTGTGTGTGTGTGGATAAGTGCAGGTAGGAAAGGTAGATAGATGTATGTATTGGTGATTGTAGGGTTATATCGGTGAGGTTGGCTTTAGTGGGAAATGGTGTGTGTATGTGTGTTGTGTTGTGAGGGGGGGAGGGGGGGGTTGTTGTTGTGTGTGTGGGTGTAGGTGCGTGAGTGTGTGTGGGTGCGTGGTGTGTGTGTGTGGGGGGGGGGGGGGGTGTGCGTGAGTGGTGTGTGTGTATATAAAATACAATACGATACAAATTCAATTGCAAGTGTGACATCATGTGTGGGACACTTAGGGACGATGAAGGGAATTGCAAAAGACAAGAACGTGAAATGAAGGCATTGCAGTCAAACTGGACAGAAACTTTCAGGATAAAGAGGTGAGTCACCGAATCACTCTCTCTCTCCCTCTCTCTCCCTCTCTCTGTCTGTCTGTGTGTGTGTGGTTTTTTAAAATGTTATTTGTATGTTATTTTATTCTTTTATATCAAGGATAATGGAATAAGCACTTGTGTGCTTTTTTTACATCGAATCCCCGTGTGTTTGCGGTTTTTTGTAAATTCTGTCATCTGTTCCCACATGTATGTGTGTGTATGTATATGTGTGTGAGGGAGAATACATTTTAAGAAATAACTCCTAGAAGCAACCATGCTGTAATCACTCCAATGAGGTTTGTTTATGAATAATTACATTTGTTGTTGTTTCAGTGTGGCTCACCTTGCATTCAGTAGAAAACACCAAGGTACATAATACGTGATAGTATTGACACCCTTTTTGATTTTTTTAAGAACGGGGGTAAGGTTTACATTCAGAGCGCAAAATGCAGTGCACACTTTTACACACATACGCGCGTGCACACACACACACACACACACACACACACACACACACACACACACACACACACACAAACACACACACACACACAAACACACAAACAAACACACACACACACACAAACACACAAACAAACACACACACACACAAACAAACACACACACACACACACAAACACACGCATACACAAAATACAGAGAGAGAGAGAGAGAAAGAGAGAGAGAGGAGTGCAGGGACTGTCAGATATTATCTGTATGTTGACCTTCTTAGCACTCTTATCCTCCCTGCCCCCTCCCTGCCCCCCCCCCACCCCCCCCACCCCACCCCCTCACTCTCTCTCTCTCTCTCTCTCTCTCTCTCTCTCTCTCTCTCTCTCTTCTTCCCCCTTACCTCCTTAACCCGCTAACCCCCCGCCCCCCCCCCCTCTCCCATCACCACCACCACCACCACCTCCTCCACCTTCCCTCAGCCTTGATGCCATCCAAAACACAACAGTAGCCATCATTAGCGATCAGCGGGGAGGACTGTCCGGAGAAAGCTCTGCTAAGTCAGTCAGCCAACTGGTGAGGAGAGAGAGAGGGGGGGGGGGGGGGAAGGAGAGAGGAGATGGGGGGGGAAGGAGAGATGGAGGGGGGGTAGAGAAGGGGGGAGAGAAAGGGGGAGAGGGGGGCGGGGAGAGAGGGGGGAGAGAGGGGGGGAGGGAGAGAGATAGGAGGAGAGAGAGGGGGGGAAGATAAAGGAGGAGAGAGAGGGGGGAGAGAAAGGGGGGAGGGGGGGCAGGGAGAGAGAGGGGGTTGAGAGAGAGGGGAAAGAGAGGAGAGGGGGAAAGATGGAGAGAGGGGGAGAGAGAGATGGAGGGAGAGAGAGAGTGAGAGAGAGACGGAAGGGGGAGAAAGAGAGGAGAGAGAAAGAGAGAGAGGGGGAGAAAGAGAGGGAGGAGAGAGCGGGAGAGAGAAGGGGTAGAGAGATTGAGAGAGGGAGGGGAGAGAGGGGAAGAGGAGAGAGAGAGACGGAGGGGAGACGGAGGGGAGAGAGAGGGGGGAGAGAGGGAGGGAGATAGAACGGGACACTGGGAGTGGGGGGAGGGGGGTTGAGGAGGAAAAATGACAGGAAAAAAAAATAGAGGGGTTTCATGAAATCTAGAAGATTAGAGAGGAGACGAGGGAAGGGGGGGGGGGGGGGAGGAGGTAAGACAGTTGGAAGACAGGAGCAGGAGAGAACGAGAGGAAGAGGGGAAGGGTAGTAGGTGGAGGGGGTGGTGGTGGTGGTGATGGAGCGTGTGAAATCACTCCACTATTGGCACGAGGCCTTAGAGAAAAGCGTGTTAGGCTAGTAGCTGTAGCCTTAGCCTTCTCCCTCCCTCCCTCTCTCCCTCTCTCTCTCTCTCTCTCCCCGTCAGCCGTGATTATTGTTCGAGCCTGCTGTGTGGTAGGCCTAGTGTATGTATATATATACACATGTAGCGGAGTGGTGCATGCAGTGTAGTGTAGCAGCGTGTGTAGGTGTGAGTGTATATGTGTGTTAGTTCTCGAGAGTGTCAGTTGTTTCTGGCTGCACACAACATACATACATACATACATACATGTATGTAGGATGTATCTTTTCGAGATGCTGCACTACCCAACAATGATGCAGTAAAAAGCGCTTCGGGGACTCTCGCTTGGCCTTGCTGACTTGACTTGACTTGTGCTGTGGGTTGGTTGGTTGGCTGGCTGGTTGGCTGGCTGGTTGGTTGGTTGGTTGGTAGGCCTATTGTTGTTATTGGTTCGGTTGGTTGGGCAGGTGGTGGGTGTGAGTGACTGACACTTCGGCACGGCCTTTCTACTCGTGTGGTGGTGGTGGTGGTGGGTGTTCGTTCACCTCAGTCCTGTTTCTCCTGTTGCTGTGCTTTTGTCTCGGCATGGTAAGTTTTGACTTGAGTCACGTTTATTTATATAGGTGAGGTTGTGGGTTTTTTTAGTTGAGAAGTAAAGTTGGTTTGTTTTGTGTTGTGTAATGATAATTTGGGGGTGGTTGGGGTGTTTGGGGGAGCAAGGGAAGTGATGGGGGGGGGGGGGGGAAATAATGTCCCGTGGTTTTAATATTTGCAGTTAGTTCATAAATTCTGATTTGGTTTCGGGTTGGGGGTTTTTTTCGTTATCTGAGGATGAACCAGATGTGTGAGATAACATGTGTAGGGAAAGATTTCAGTTTTGCCATTTTCCCCGATTTTTATATATTCAGTTATCACAGTCCAGAAATAACTCGGTCTCTCCACTTTTGCGGTTTGTAGATGTTTTTGTTATCACAATCCCTTTTCAACGTTACACTACATGGACTACTTGTGTCGCTTAATACCAGCCTAATAATGCGTCAATGAACCTCGCGAGTAGTAGCTGAGTTCATTTACACAGTCTCCTCTCCACCGCCCGTGTGTTTAATTAGAGTCCCAGCGAAGTTATCCGATTTAAGGACTGTTGTCAACCAACCACCGCTAGCAAGCAGAAGTCTCGACTCACTATTAACCTCTAGTCTTCCGTGTTACATTTTTAAAAAGTTTTTTCGTCTTGGAAAGAGGTGAATGCGAGTTTGATATCGGTATCTCAGACATGGTTTGTTGTATGAAGCAGCGCGGCGTTTTCGACCGCTTTTCCCTGAAGTCGATACGACTGCTCAACTAACAACATATATCCACACACACACACTCGCTCTCACTCACTTTCACTCACTCACGCATACACACACACCCACGCATGCACACACACACACACACACACACACACACGTACGTACCTGTTGACTACGTTATTTCTTTTATTTCAAAATTAATTTGAAAATTGCGAGAAATCAGCCGGTGGGCATGTTTTAGCCAGTTGTACGTCCATTTGCTGATTGAAATTGGGGCGCGGAGAGGAGTGGGGGAGGGAGGGAGGGAGCTCATTAACTTTATATTTTTCTCAAATTCAATACCCTCAGCGTAGGGATGTGCCATGGTTTTTTCTTGCCGCAGAAGAAAATTTCGGTCTGCCATGTTCTTAATAGCAGAACGAAAAATGCAAATGTTAAAGAGTTTACAATTTATTAAACCTGCTGTTGTTAAACATTGAGAAAAGGGTAGGGGGAGGGGGGGGATTGGATATAAGCAAAGTCGGGATGTAGGAGAGAAAGTTTGGTTGGAAATTGTAAGTTTTGGAAATCTGTCTGCTGTTGGACTATACACACGTATGGCAGGGAAGAAAGCAGACGCCGTTTAGTTAATAAGTTTGAAAGTGTGTACATGCTGCATTCATTTCTAACATGGAAGAGCTCATCAGGACTAAGTAATCTCTCCTCCCGCAGTAAGTCTCATTTTGCAGAAGAGGTATATATCAGTAAGTCTCATTTCGCTGAAGAGGTGCATCATATATTTTCTATAACCCTTTACATAACCGGCAGCTGTGATGGTGGTGGTGTTCACATGTGTGGGCACTCTGCATAATCACACACTGTAACGCTATTTTCCGCGGAAGATGAGGCAGCTTTTTTTTGTTCTTCTTCTTCTTCATTGCGTGATAGTCAATAATAAGAATGATATAACAATATGGGAGTGTGCAGTGTTTGAGATTGCTTGACAAGGCTGTACTGGAATGACGGTTTATTTTCGACAAAATATATATCTCCGTGTGTGGCTGTAATCTTACGAGATGCTTATTGTCACAACTGTTGATTGAAAGAGGGTGGGGGGGGGGGGGGGGGGGAGTGATTTGCACTGAAATATTCATGTTTCTGAATCAGGTTGATTTGCACTGAAATTTTCATGTTTCTGAATCAGTCCTGCAAATTCAATATATAGGCTAATGCCTAGTGCGATGAAGGGGGAAATAAATTCACTGAACAAGGTGAATTAATGTCAGCGGATTTCTACATTGTTGCAGACATACTTTGCTATCGTCTGCCTGCGCTGACAGAATGGAAAAAAGACGATTTTTTTCCCGCCTCACAGCATCTAATCATTGGCGTTAACTGATGAGGGTGTGTGAAATATAGAACGCAATAACTGTCACAGTCACGAGCTGGTGAAGAATGCCTGATACTGTTTAATTCAGATGTTGTCTTATGACACCTAGAATGACGGAATCTTTAATACAGTAGGGTTTGGTGGGGGGTTTTAGGGTTTGTTTTTGTTGTTGAAAATTCCAATTGGACGTATGATTTATTCTGCAATCGGATATATATATGATAATAATATATATTATATAATAAATATATATATATGATATATATATATATATATATTTTAAAGTTGTGTGTGTGTGTGTGTGTGTATAATATATAAATATTTTATTCCTCCCATTCCTCATTCCTTTAGCCCCCCCGCTCCCCGTCCCCCCCCCCCCCACCCCCACCCCCCCCCACACACACAAAATCCAAACCAAACACCCAAAAAACCACCCATAGTGTTACGTGGTGTTTACGTAAGAGCTTCAGTTTTCCTTTAGTAGATCCCCGCTGGTCTGCTGTCGGTGCACAGAGAAGGGGCGGAAAGTAAATAGGGCATGGTGTGTGTGTTATGGTGTGTGTGTGTATTATTATGACCACTGCACTATCTGCCGACCCCTTAGCCAGCCGCTCGTATGTAAGTGAGCAGGCAGCCAGGTGTGATGGCCTGTTTGCTTAGCCCTCCCTACAACAGGCAGGTAGGTAGCCTAGAGAGAGGCAGGGCTAGAGAGAGGGCTGTACTGTCCTGTCCTGTCCTGCACTGTGCTGCCCGTGTTGGGGACAGGGCCAGAGAGGGGTAGGAAGGAACTGGGACAACAATAATTTGAGGCCAGCCCTCAGACGTAGTAGCCCCGGCTTTGTTTAGGCATCGTTCTAGTCGCCAGGTGGATTTTTTTTTTTGGGGTGGGGGGGGGGGGGGGGGGGGGGGGGGTGGGGGGGTGAGGTCTCTCGCTCAGTGAGGCAGAGAAATGTGTGTGTGTGTCTTTGAGGTTGAGTTATTGCGATATTATTATTATGCCAAAGCTTCCAGGCTTTTTTTTATGTGCATAGTGTAGGTCTCTTATTCTGTTGAGTTTTCTGCTCTCTTGTGTCTTATTAGAAAAAAATCGAACAAAACAAACAAAAATATTATTATACTCAATATGACTTTGGGGGATGAAGACATTTGTAATGCAGATGAAGGAAATCATTGATATTGTTAACCATTCCCCCATTGTCTACATGGTTCCAATGCTAACTGGACAATAAACTGCAACCATTCCCCCATTGTCTACATGGTTCCAATGCTAACTGGACAATAAACTGTCATTGGCATTCTGTCCGTCTCTCACTCGATTTTTTAATATAGCAGAAAGATCAATAATGAAACCACCACCACCTTTCCCTGCAATCTTGAAGGGAGGGTTTCTGCATGGATAGCCTAGAAGTGCGTGGATCGGATTGCACAGAAGCCGGAGAGTCAAACCGCTAGATACAATATTTTTGCCCGTTTCTTTTTAAACTGGATTTCTTTTCTTTTTTTGGGGGGGAGGGGTGAGGAACGTGGTGGTGCTGTTGCACAAGGAAGGTGGGAAGGGGGGGGGGGTGGAGCTGTCTGAAATAGGGATTTGAAAATATATATCATTATGTGTATAAATATGTGCTTTATCGTGACAAAATTAGGTAAACCTCTCAGCAGTATGACCTAAAACTGACCATGACATGTATGGTGGTGAGCTTCTGTGTTATTTATATAGCGATGAAGTTTGTAAAGCCAACAATCGTTTACATACATACAATTGAAAGAACTAGTAAGCAAATGGCGCAGAAAATGTCATGGCACAAGACCTGATCACAGTTGCTGGAGTCAATGTTATGTAGGGTGGTTCCATTTGTGTGGTATGTCGGCCGTTGTTCTGTAATTGGTGGTGATTAATTGCTGTGACCTGTCTGTTATGTTTCAGACTAACAGTTTGACGGAGGAACAAGTGGCTGGTAAGAGTCGATGCATGAAAATAGTGGAGCATTTTAGTCTGTAATCATTTGTTTTCATTCCCCCCCCCCCCCCCCCCCACCATGTTCATGTTAATCATCAGAATCTGCATGTCCTTTACTAGTGTCAATACATGGTGGGTTAATTTTGTCAAAATAATATACTACTGGCCTACTCGGAACGGATGACAAATTCACATGCTTGTGAAGAAAGAAGTATATATATATGTTGCTAGTGTTAGTCATTACTCCAGAACGAGAGTGTGTGTCGGGCAGAGTTCCGGGAGGCATTTTGCTTGCTGACGAAGGAGGGTCAGGGCACAGTGACCATTGGCAAGCTGGGGCGGACCCTGAGGCTTCTGGGCCTGAACCCCAAGGAGAAAGAGCTGCAGGAGATGATCGCCCAGATTGACCCCAAAGGTAGGTGGCTCGGTTTCCACATTCTCTCTTCTGGTAATTTTGCAGGGGAAGAACAGCACTATCGTAGGACTGGGCTTGTATAATGTTGCCCGGGTCACAGCTGTCGGTTTTAAAGGGGGGAGAGTGGAGAATATTGTATACACATGCTGTGTTTTCTGTTCAGGCAAGGGGACGGTGGATTTCACGGAGTTTCTGAAGGTGATGACGAAGAGGAACCAGGATTCGGAAGAGCAGCTGCGGGAAGCCTTCAAGGTGTTCGACAAGGACGGGGACGGCTACCTGTCTGTGGAGGAGCTGCGGCGTGTGATGACCAACCTCGGGGAGAGACTGAGCCAGGAAGAGGCGGAGGACATGGTGCGACAGGTGGACCAGCAAGGCACGGGGCGCATCAGCTGTGAAGGTGAGTAGCCTACCCCTCCCCCAGGTATATACGCACACCATGGTGCACAGGTCCCCCGTGGGACTCCCGGGGTATGCTTGCAAAGCGAGCATTGCAAGAATAGGATCCCTGCCCTCCAACCAGGCATGTCGTAAGAGGCGACTAAGGTGGAACCCTTCCTCCAGGTTGGGGGTTGGGCACAGGGCTAACAACCCTGTCCCGTAAAAAAAAAGCAGTTACAGAAACAGCAACAAAGAAAACTTATACTTCTGCGTGCGAAGGACCTCCCGGGTCCAGTGCGTGCGAAGGACCTCCCGGGTCCAGTGAGACTCGTATGAATGCTGACAGCCAAAGCCGAGAGGAAGCTACCAGCAGGATAAGGGCAGACCTGAACACCACCAAAACTAAGATCAGACTAGGACATTGGAACGTGAGGACGACGTATGAGACGGGCAAGCTGGCACAGGTAACATTAGAGATGAGAAGATTCAACCTCTATGTCCTAGGAGTAAGCGAGAGTAGATGGACTGGATCTGGGAGAGTGAGAACCACCACCGGAGAAACCGTCCTCTACTCTGGGAGAGATGACGACCAGCACCACGAGGGAGTTGCCATCATCCTCAAAAAAGGCAACCTTATGGAGTGGAAGCCCATCAACAGCAGACTAATGAGTGCGAGACACATCAACATCACCCAGTGCTACGCACCAATCAACAACAGCAGCAATGAGAGCAAAGATGACTTTTACCACCAGCAATGAGAGCAAAGATGACTTTTACCACCAGCTGCAGACAAAGCCCCACGCCATGACCTCATCGTCATCATGGGGGACCTAAATGCCAAGGTCGGAAGTGACAACACCGACTATGAGAGAGAGTCATGGGGAGTTCTGCGCCATGAACAACTTAGTGATAGAGGGACCCTATCTCTCCTGGATGTGAGAACCAAGCGAAGTGCGGATGTCGGACCCTATCTCTCCTGGATGTGAGAACCAAGCGAAGTGCGGATGTCGGGAGCGATCATCACCTGGTGACAGCACACAAGACCAACCAACAGCATCGGCCATCAAAGAAAGAAGGCACACAGGAAAGTATGCAACAAATTTAAGAGGAGCGCTGGGGGACCAATCAGGGACAGACAAGGGGAAACTGTTGACAACAGAGAAAAGGCAAGATGGGATACACTTCCAGGAAGTTCTCAACCGCTCAACCGACCACCACCTGACGACATCCCAGAAGCTACAAAAGACTTACTAAGTGGAATGGAACTGACCTGCTTTAGCTGTGAAGTGGGTTAGTGAGTAGCCTGCCTTCTCTCTGGGTACAAGTATTGAGTGGTCTGTATTTTTTTCGAGCGATCTAGCTACAGTGTCTCCAATTACAATTGTGGAGAGAAGGGGGTCGGGGTCATAACGACCTCCCTTCTCACCTCAATTAGTAATTGGAGTGACGTGTGTTCAGCCGTACTCCAATCCATGCACACTCAACCTGGTTGTTCCGGATTTTTATTAGGCAACAGATACAAAGCAATTCTGGACACGAGTTGGGTGGGGGTTGGGTAGGGGGGGGGGGGGGGGGTTGGGTAGGGGGGGGGGGGGGGGGGGGGTGGGGTCACAGTGTTTGGCTTGTCGCTGTAGGTTCAGTAGCAGCATCTTCCTTCCTTTCCCCTCGGGGCCACTGTTATTGGTTTGGCCGGTTCAGTAGCAGAGCAGCATCTTCCTCGGTTCGAGAGAGAGAGATGCACTCCAGTCCGTCCGGTCCTTGTTCACTGGACGTCATCGTCGACGTGTTTGTCGTGGAAGGACTGGTAGGTGCCGCAGCCCATGTTGCTGATGCCACCAGCGGAGGTGGCGTGCACGGGCTGGGTCTCCGAGTCGTCGGCCTGCTTGCGGTACTTGATGACGCTGGCGCTGCCGGACATGTCGGACCCATCTCTGCGCAGACGCGTCTCCTCCTCGTCGTCTTGGGCGGCCCCGGCTTTCTTGGGGTAGAAGTGGATGCCCAGGTTGAGCTCCGGGATGTCGTACACCACCGAGATGAGCACCATCATCATCAGCAGGCCCAGCAGCAGGTACACTGTGCGGGCAGAACAGGAAAAAAGGATGGAGAGGGTTTGGTTAGACATCTGGACTGGTCATTAAACTGGTCATTAAAGCTAATATAACGTGTACTCGGGGTCTTCTGTCCATGCGCGTGTATGCAAGAGCGACTTGGGTCTTTGTAAGAGCGACATTTTTAGGAGGCACAACGTGTACTCGGGGTCTTCTGTCTATGCGCGTGAATGCAAGAGCGACTTGGGTCTTGTCTATGCGCGTGTATGCAAGAGCGACATTTTTGGCACTGCCTCCTAAGCCGAGATCTCTATTGGCCCAGTCCTCCCCCTCCCAAGTGGCCTTGTATGTTCAGGTCCAATCCTCCTCCCCCCTCCTTTAGCTATCCGTGTTTGCGTGTCCAGTCTGCTCCTCTGCCATCCCCCCCTCCCACCCTCCATGATCGTCCTTTAGTAAGCTACACAATAACGCCATCCGATTTCACATGGTGCGACGAAGGGCGATTTCACATGGTGCGACGAAGGGTTTTTTACCTGGCCTACCTGTCCATCTCAGGGACACAAAAGTTGTCTCCCCACCCCCTCTTAAGGGGAGACCCTTTACCCCCCGACAAAAATATATCGTCGTATCTTCACCCCTTGCATAGAGAAAGAGGGTAAAGATACGATATATCATATTTTTGTCGGGGGGGGGGGGAGAAAGGGAGTTCTCCCTTTAAGAGGGGGTGGGGAGACAACTTTTGTGTCCCTGAGATGGACAGGTAGAACCAGGTACAAAAACCCTAACCATGCCCCCCCCCCCCCCCCCCCCCCCCCCCCCCCCCCCCACCCCCCCCACCCCAACCCCCCCCGCCAAAAAAAAAAACCCCACCACCCCCTTAGCCAGCTGTCCTGTCCTGTACCTGTGGTGGCCACCTTGTACAGTGCGCGGTGCGGCTGCTCGGCGTTGTCCCCGGGGATGAAGTCGCCCAGGCCGATGGTGGTGAGGGAGATGAAGCAGTAGTAGAAGGCGTCCAGGTAGTTCCACGAGGGCTCCAGCGCCGTGTACACGGCGGCCGGCACCAGCATGACCACCACCACCACCACCAGCGCCGTGCCCGCCAGGTGCAGCAGCTGGATGTGGAACGCCTGCAGCACACCAGAGGGGGGGGGGGGGGGGGGGTTGTTAATAGTTTTCTATAGAGTTCTCATCCGAAGTCTTTTCTCATCTTATCTATGCTTGCACATCCAAACCGTTGCAAATAGATATATTGTGCGCCTGTGATGCCAATTTGTGTTGCAGCTTTTTAGTCTTGGGTAATTCCTCCTACAACAGGGTATAATTCCTCCTATAACAGGGTATTATAGAATTCGCAATCTATATTTTTGTGCGCACCTGTGATGTCATAACAGGGTAGTTTTACAGTTAATCAGCCGAGTGTTTCTTGTGCAAATAAAAATGACAAACGTATACCCGCAAGTTCTGATGTTTTGGATTGGTTTACGATAAATGAAATGGGAATACGGAAACACTTCTGTCGGTTCTTTCACACACCCCTCCTTCCCCTCCCCCCCCGAAGAAAAACCCCGTGAAACCAGACACCCCGAGCACATTTTCACCAGGCACAACTGTGGTGGTCCATGTCACTGACCTTGTGGACGTGGCCCAGCTTCCATGTCACTGACCTTGTGGACGTGGCCCAGCTTCCGGAAGAGGAAGTAGAGGACGGCTTTGACAGGCAGGAGGATGCGTTCCGCCAGGGCGGTGAAGAGGATGAGGGTGAGGGGGATGCCTATAACGGCATACACGATGCAGAACGCCTTGCCCGCGTCAGACAGCGGCGTCACCCGCCCGTAACCTGTCACACCCACAACCTGCCGTCACCAGTGGCGCTCCACGCGTTGCGACAATCGACATAACATGTGTAGTTTGGGGTTTTTAGGCTCTGGCACCAACAACATAACATGTGTAGTTTTATTTCTTAGGCTCTGGCACAAAACGGGTGAAACCAAATTACAGTATGGTCTCTATACCAGTTACATTGATCTGTGTGGTCTATCACTATTCCAATTATACATTGATCTGTCAGTCTATCACTATACCAATTATACATTGATCTGTCAGTCTATCACTATACCAATTATACATTGATCTGTCAGTCTATCACTATACCAATTATACATTGATCTGTCAGTCTATCACTATACCAATTATACATTGATCTGTCAGTCTATCACTATACCAATTATACATTGATCTGTCAGTCTATACCAATTATACATTGATCTGTCAGTCTATACCAATTATACATTGATCTGTCAGTCTATACCAATTATACATTGATCTGTCAGTCTATACCAATTATACATTGATCTGTCAGTCTATACCAATTATACATTGATCTGTCAGTCTATACCAATTATACATTGATCTGTCAGTCTATACCAATTATACATTGATCTGTCAGTCTATACCAATTATACATTGATCTGTCAGTCTATCACTATACCAATTATACATTGATCTGTCAGTCTATCACTATACCAGTTACATTGATCTGTCAGTCTATCACTACCAATTATACATTGATCTGTCAGTCTATCACTACCAATTATACATTGATCTGTCTGTCTACCACTATACCAGTTACATTGATCTGTCTCTGTGTGCCTGACGTGTACTGACCACTAAGTGGTGTGTGCCTGTACTGACCACCAGTGGTGTGTGCCTGTACTGACCACCAGTGGTGGTGTGCCTGTACTGACCACCAGTGGTGTGTGCCTGTACTGACCACCAGTGGTGGTGTGCCTGTACTGACCACTAAGTGATGTGTGCCTGTACCGACCACTAAGTGGTGTGTGCCTGTACCGACCACTAAGTGGTGTGTGCCTGTACCGACCACTAAGTGGTGTGTGCCTGTACTGACCACTAAGTGGTGTGTGCCTGTACTGACCACTAAGTGGTGTGTGCCTGTACTGACCACCAGTGGTGTGTGCCTCACCAGTGGTGTGTGCCTGTACTGACCACTAGTGGTGTGTGCCTGTACTGACCACCAGTGGTGGTGTGCCTGTACTGACCACCAGTGGTGGTGTGCCTGTACTGACCACCAGTGTGTGTGCCTGTACTGACCACCAGTGGTGTGTGCTGTCAGTGGTGAATGCCTGATGTGTACTGACCAATAGTGGTGAGGACGGTGGAGGAGAAGAAGAGCGCCTGACCAAAGCTCCAGTTGGGCTCGGACATGGTGACGTTGCGGGTGGCCGACACCCCGCGGTTAGCCGCCCTCACCACCTTCTCGATGAACTGCTCCAGCTGCTCCTCTGCAAAACACACACAGAATAAGTGATGAGCCGTCTTCATCAATGAAATGGCCGTCTTTGTTTCTGGTCCATCTCTCTGGAATGACCTTTTCCTCTCCCTTCGCCCAAAGCCTCCATTTCACACTCAAATCCAGCCTCAACACTTATGTCCTTCCCCCATCGTTACAGCTCGCGTCTGTCCCTACTTTCTATCAGCCTCCTCCTCCTCCATCTTCCCCTAGTGCCTTACTGTTGCTGTTCATGATGTGACCTGTCGCATGCACAGGAATGACTTCAATGCTTTTTCAAGAACAAAATTAGTGCATACATTATCTTCAAGTCTACAGACAGGCTGACAGTCAGTTGTCAGAAGGTTTGGCACCAGGCGCATCATCACAAACATTGGTCACATCATTATGTGTAGGTGAACAGGGGGGAATAGGAAGGGGGAATAACTTAATGATGGATCCCCATTCACCCCTGTTCACCTACACATATCCTCTTCCTCCCACGATTCTCCCGACTGTCACAGCCTTCAGCCCCATTGCCACCAGCGCTACTCCATCCGACTCGCTGAACACTAACACTACTATATCGGCCCAGAAAAATAATTTGGCCAAGAAATAAGCACTGGCACACGACCGTCTACGAGAGGTTGCGGCTGCGCCGGTTTGCCCACCATTAAGGTAGCCGCATTGCGACTTCGGCTATATTGTCCACGTACGGTACCAATGTGCATGCAGTTCTATTTTGTCATCGTTCCTACCCGCTCGCAATGGCCTACTCTTTTGCAAGGCGGAACGGCTTTCAGAGTGTGCGCACAAGATATTCCACGCGTGTTCCCGTACACGAGACCTAGGTTTGTAGAAGGAATTTCAGGGTAGTGGAGTGGGTACTGTTAACTCCGGGTGAAAAATCTCGAAATGGCGTCTCCGTGGTGCTCCGCTCGAACCCGTGTTGTCAGATCGCGAGCTCCGAGTGTAGTGTATGATAAGGTCTTCCGAGTGTAGTGTATGATAAGGTCTTCCGAGTGTAGTGTATGATAAGGTCTTCCGAGTGTAGTGTATGATAACGTCTTCCACATTTTATCACATGACACGCATAAGTCTGCACATAATGAATACCACCCAAGTTTTCAGTCGTCACACTACTCTTTATATATACCCCTATAAAACGCAAGGGTCTTTCCCACACCTTACATTCCTTCGAAACACTACAGAAACGTCTGTCACTGTTCTCCAACTGAAAGGATTGGCCCGACTTTCGTTCGTCGTAGCCAAGACAATTTCCGAAATGACACTGTCTAAATCACAACATCACCGCAGGAAGTTTCAGCTACATAAGCCTACTACAGTGCACCTTGGAAGGCCCGCGTTTACTCCTGAATTCTGACGATAGCCACAGGCGAAGGGTGCAACAGAAAGAGATGGAGAAACGTGCCGATAAGAAGGAAATAGTTAAGAAAATAGTGACTAGGTTTTCCGTAAACCTCGCGGAGCAACAGAAATGCTAATGCCTTTAAGGAAAAGTGCACCAGTAAACGTCAAATTTTCACTTCACGATAGAACAGCTGCTGACAAGATGTAGACTGATGTAGGCTGCCTTTTCATTTCGCATACACAAAAACGAGATTTCCAGTGCTTACCGATATTATTCCCAGTGCTTACCGATATTATTCCCAGTGCTTACCGATATTATTCCCAATGCTTACCGATATTATTTCCAGTGCTTACCTCCATATCTATGACAGTCCTTGGGAATACAATCATCGGATAACACAGGGAGGTGAACTTTCCACAAGCTATCTTCTTCCTCCCTGCCACCCACCCACCCACCCATCCCAACCGACTGTTCTCAGAGGAAGGCTGTAACCTCGCCTGTTCCCAAACTAGGAACTGACTGTGCTCAAGATAAAGAGCCGGGTGATAGTACAACTCACCCAGGAAACATTCTTCGGCCAAGCACGAAAAGATGGTGTCACATGCAGCCTTCGGAGAAAGAGAGAGAGGGGAAGAGAGAGGGGGTGGGGGGTGAAGTGAACTGATATAATCTCTAAATGCACATGGATTCGTTGCGTGGGCTCGTGCAAGATCAATTCTCGTATAATGCAAGAAAAATGAATGCACACATATTGCACGAACATGGGTACGCACACACTCTACATGCAAACAAACAAACAAACAACAATATGTAATCCGTAACAAGGCTATGTTGCAGACGGTATCAGCAATATGGTAGAAAGGTCTATCAATCAGTTACAATGGGAAACCCCCCAAAAAAATATGTACAAGATTTATCATGCCTACTGAAAAGTACACCTTGCGCGCTGTTTATTCCTTATCCCAACTACACAAAACGGCAACTGATCTAGATGAATGATTGAAAAATAGTCTTTGAAGAGCAACACTACTTAGCGAACTGTTCTACACTGCCCTGGTCACTGGTGAGTGACTAACTACTATGACCATCTTTTTTTCTGTGAAATGTGTGCCCTTTACTAAGCACACACACACCTTCTCTTCTACCCCCACCCCCACCCCCCACCCCAACATACACACGCACAAGCTGTTCATGTCAGCAACTTTATCAACACCACTTTTTTTTTAAAGAACTCTTCAAGATGGACGGTATAAATCAAATGTAAGCTACGACATCGATTTTTCCCCCATTTATTGATAAGTTGGGATTTCTGTTTTCATTTCAAAATACTATTTTACTTACTTCAATCAACTGGGGATTTTTTTTTACAGGAACTGGCAAGCTAGACACATTTATAACATGACTTACAGATGTGCTACTAGACTACCATAATTTAGGAGGAATATTTAAAATTTTCCAGGTGAAAATAACACTATAATAATCAACCAATGAATGCTGCGTTCCTTCTTCCCCATGATGATCCAATTCTCTCAGTAAAAAGTGTGTGTGGTTTTGTTTTGTGTTCTTCTTGTTCCAGATTTTCTGAAGGTAGTGACTTCCTGAGTTGAGTGGGCATGGACGCTGACTGGCGTGTGGAGAGCTGTGATGTGAGGGACTGGATGCCGGGTGGTCTGTCCTGCCCTGTTCTGGTCTGGTCTTCTACCCAGGGTACGGTGCAAGAGACAGGTGTGAATGGACTGGTTTGAGCAGGAAGTAAACAGGTGTGACATGCTAGCGCACAGGTGTGGCTTGTTTCGTACGAATGATTTCTCGGGATGTTGGGGGGTGAGGGTGGGGAGGGGGGATGCCTGTCGTGTCATTTTAAATAAATAGCATCTCCAGTTTTGTTTCTAGCTCTCAACATCCTTGTCTCATTCCGTGGGGTTGCCTGTGCGTGTAAAATTAATGGACTGCATTTTTCTTGTGGGCTTGCCTGTGTGTATATATCTGTTTTTTATCTGTTTGTTTAAACTTTTGATAATTTATCATTGATTGCATGACTTTGTAAGATTAGGTTGAATGCATGCGCTTTGATTTGTCTTTGCAAGATATAGCGCTATATAAGTTCCATTTATTTTTTTAATTTTTATTATTATTATATATAACGGTGTATATTTTTTTCTTTCAGATCTTATTTTTTTGTTGCTAGGTTTTATTTTTATTATCCTAATTTTTTTTTTTTTTTTTTTTATTATCCCAATATTTTTTGTTGTTGTTTTTTTATCATAAATTTTCCTATACTGAGGGTTGCATGTAAAAAAAAATTTTTAATATAAAAAAGGCATCATGTGTATGCTTAATCTTTTCCCTCAATAAAAACTTTCCAAAGTATAATTTTCCGTATTGAGAGGTTACTACTCTTTTTTTTCGAGCGATTAAAGAACAAGTGTCTTCATTTACTACGGGGACTTGTACAAGTCTGTCTCCCTGTCTTTCCTCAATTCAGTATTAGAGCGAAGCACACACACACACAACTATCAAATGCAGCAGCAACAACAACAAGCAACGAAAGTATAGGTACCACACACAACACCAGCAATAGCTTAGTTTGGACTATGCACACGCACATACACACACTGCCACCAAATAGTGTGTGTAGGAAGGAACCACTCCCCCCAAATAACGGGGGGAGGGTTTGTCAGACGGCCTACTGATCACCACGACCACAGAAAACTGTCGGATGAAGTCGTAGACCGTCCTTCCTTCATGTCGGCGCCCGCCCGGATTCGAACTCGCGTACACTGGAACACGAGTTCTGCAATCCTGCGCTCTTAACTACCGCGCTAAGGCAGGCGCCAGTACAGACGGGTGCAAATTCACCCTGTATAGCTAACAACCGGGTGCACACCATAACCGTCTCTCCCCCCTCCCCACCCTGCATTTTTTTTTAAAACTCCCACTTCTACCCTGAAGCATGCTTGCGAGCATCACGTGGTCAGGGTTAACAGGGTCAGCACACTGTACTAGGACACGTACAGCCTTTTCTTCTAGTTTCGCTTTCTGATTCAAATAAGTGAAATCTGAGACAAGTTTGATAAAATTATTATCCCTGGATTTAAAAAAAAAAAAAAAGTTAAATCTGAACACTGAATAGTTTTTACAAGGTACAGGTACTCTCTACAAATGCCAAAGAAGCACCAAAAAGTGATAGACTCTGTATGTTGCAATTATAACCACCCCCACCACCCCTGTCCCCCCGCTACAGAAAAACAGAAGGAAGGTTACAAACTACACACTAACAGTTTCACCCAGTCAAAAGGACTTGTGGTTCTGCCTGACTACACCTTTTTTTTCTCCTGTTCCTCAGCTACATCTCTGAAGTTCACCAGCGCTGAGATTTTATGTACACGACCGTTTCTGGGCCCCCACAAAGAAGGGTAGCCGCATTCCGATTTCGGGGATGCTTAAAGATATCATCTTGTAACCAATCCCAATGCTGTTGTTTATAGCCCCGCCGACCACAGAGGCCATATCGGGCCTGTTACCTTGTAAACATGTTCATCTCGGATTGAAAGTGTGCAGCTGTGTACGGAGTATAAAACCACCTCTGCAGTCGTCGTTCCCTCTATCAACGGGTGTAATCCTATAATTTTTCAAAGAGAATCTTGTCATGGGATCACATTCATGCACACACCTGCTATGCAGAACATCTTGCACACACGTTAAATCCTGTTCCGCTTTTCGTAAGAGTAGGCCATTGTGTGCCGGTGGGAACAGATGACAGAATTTACAAAACCGCATACATACTGGGACTAGATGTAAAAAAAACCCACATAAGTGCTTATTCCATAGTCCTCGATATAAAAGATATGAATAAATAAAATAAATAAATGCCTTAATGCTCTCTCTTTGCTTGAAATTATTATATATACAGGCAAAAAAAGAGAAATATGCCCATCGCAAACCATGAAACAAAACACAATTTGGAAAGGGAGAAACTTACAGGCCTGCAGTGCAAACAATTCTGTTCTACATGAGAATTACAAAGTTTAAAGAATATCACTGCAAATCAAATCAACATTCATTTGTTAGGGAGGGGAAGAGAGAGAGAGAGAGAGAGAGAGAGAGAGAGAGAGAGAGAGAGAGAGAGAGAGAGAGAGAGAGAGAGAGAGAGAGAGAGAGATCTGATATAATTTTGTAAAGAATTTTTTAGAATTTTTTTTTTAAACGTAATTCTTAAAATAATTTTTGAAGAAAAACATAATTTTTTTTAACATTAAAAATCACCAATTTGAAGAAAAATGTAAATTCAAAAACAGCGTTTTGAACAAAACATATAAAATATTTAAAAAATTTAAAAGTATCATTTTGAAGAAAAATATAAAAGGAACAATGTGAAATTAAAAAGTAGCCAGGGGAGAACTAAACATTATATCAGCAAATACTCAACAAGATATGTCGACAGGATAATATCTTTTTTCCAAGTACGGACTTTGACAAATATGTGTGCTAAAGTCATAAATGCAAGTGTGGACCAACACAACCTGCAACACATTGCTAAACATATCTAACACACACACACACACTACCACTATATATATAGTGTGTGTAGGAAGGAACCACTCCCCCCAAATAACGGGGGGGGAGGGTTTGTCAGACGGCCTACTGATCACCACGACCACAGAAAACTGTCGGATGAAGTCGTAGACCGTCCTTCCTTCATGTCGGCGCCCGCCCCGGGTTCGAACTCGCGTACACTGGAACACGAGTTCTGCAATCCTGCGCTCCTAACTACCGCGCTAAGGCAGGCGCCAGTACAGACGGGTGCAAATTCACCCTGTATAGCTAACACACACACAGGCTAGCCCCCCACCCCCACCACCACCACCATCCCACCCCCACCCCTCCTTTTTGGAGAAATACGTACAGGAATACGTACAGCACGTGCCCAACGCTGTGATTTTTATTCCAAGAATACCGTCCGCAAAAAAAACCACCAAAAAACCCTACCCCCCAAAAAACAAAACAAACCCCCCCAAAGCAGGCAAGTAACCAACAAGCGCATCGCTTCAGCCACCACCACCAATGTTTATGTTTTGTTTGCTTGATTTATTAGCTTCATGTTTCCAAAATTAAAAAGAAAATCACTCAAAAGAAAACAGGATTGAATAGAATAACAGTAGGAAAAAAAAGGAAACAAAAAAAATTCTGTCTATTGGACAACACATGCCGCGTTTGGGTATTAGGGGTGGCTGAAGAGGCTTTGAGGACACTGATGTTATTAATTTTATCCCACCCTCTATTGTCCCTTTTCTCACTCGCGCTCGTATGCATGCATGCACACATACACTATGCACGTACACGGATACGCTCGCGCACACAAACACACACATACACACACGCGCGCGCCCACACACACACTCACGAACACGCGTGTGAACACAAAACACACATACACGCGCGCGCGCGCACACACACACACACACACACACACCAGAGAGATAGAGATTCTGATCTGATTCTATGGCTATCTACAGATCTACATGCAACTCATGTATTATGGATTATTATGCAAAATGCAAGCCACCTAACTTCAAAAAGACAGAGAGAACAGAAGAAATGGGGGTAAGAAGAGAAAAGAAGAGAGCAAGAAAGAAAAATAAAAAATAAATAAAAGAACAAAGAAAAGAAAAATTCACGAGAAAAAAAAACAAAGGAAGAAAGAATGGAGAAAGGGAGAAAAAAGAAGGGAAAATGGAGAAAGAAAAAAAAGAAATGAAACAAAGATAGAATGGAGAAGAAAAATAACCCAAGAAACACGGAAAGAAAACAGAAAGAAAGAGAAGAGAAAGAAAGAAAGAAAAAAAGGAATACCAGAAAAAGGGCTTATTTCCAAAAAGGGCCGGATTGCGTCAGAACTGCATCCAATCCTGTCCCCCACCCCCTTCCTTTCTTTCTTCCTGCAGTTATTTCTTTCTTCTGCCTCCTTTATTTTCCACCGAAGGATTCATATGTTCAGTGGTCTAGAGGCAACGCACTCATCAAAAAATATGAATCCCCGAAGTTGGAATGCGGCTACCTTAAAGTTGGGCGAAAACGGTCGCAGACTCAAACATTTCTGAACATTGGAGTTCTAGCAGAGAAACAAAAGAAAACCAAAATTAGAGTTATCTAGGCAGGCATAAGTTCGAACACTTCCCTCACCTCCCCCCCCCCCCCCCCCCCCCCCCACTCTCTCTCTCTCTCTCTCTCTCTCTCCTCTCTTTGCCCCCCCCCCCCACTCTCTCTCTCCCCCCTCTCTCTCTCTCTCTCTCTCTCTCTCCTCTCTTCCCCCTACTCTCTCTCTCTCTCTCTCTCTCTTATTCATAATACCATGACTGATGGCCTGAGCACTAGCCTTTCGGATAACAGCGACAAACCAAAAAATAAGGAGAGCAACAGGCGCATTTAATGCAGTTAAAAGAACACACGGCAAACAAGACAGTAGTTCCAAGGGAACCATTCTCTATGATACATTTAAATCTATATAACATGTAAAGAAATAAATGTGGCACAGCACTACGGCACAAAAGCCTGCACTACTCGCCTCGGGAAGACTGCGTGGCCTGGCATGACAGGCATAGAACTCTGCTGTGACTTGTGCTACAATAATGACGGGTTATTTTCGGAATGTGGTATTATATATACTGTAGAAACTCATCGCGCTGGGGTCACGATGTCCCCTTTCAAGAATAAACGCACTCTCTCATACGCACGCGCGCCCACACCGCCGGTGCGCGCGCTTGCGCTTAATTACGCTCATGTGTGCGCAAGTACTCATGAACATCACACTCCACTCATAATACAACACAACAAATACACAAAACATACTACAACACAACACAACACAACTGTCCACTTCCATCAGACGACAGCTAAGCTGAGAAGCCATGTGTGTACTGAGCACAGCAGCAGGGGAGAGAAGATGAAGAGGAAGAAGAAGAAAGAAGAAGAAGACGCCAGCCGCAATTATTTCAGGGAGGGGGGGATTAGGTGGACTAAGCACCGGGCATGGCATCTTCTTACTGGGAGCTGTGTGGACTGAGGAGTAGAGCTGCTGAGAAGAATGCGTTGCTGACATTACATGGGCTGGTTTGGTTTTGCTGTATTTGGTTTTGGTTTTGCTGTGTTTGGTTTTGGTTTTTGCTGTGTTTGGTTTTGCTGTGTTTGGTTTTGGTTTTTGCTGTTTTGGGTTTTGCTGTGTTTGGTTTTGGTTTTTGCTGTTTTGGGTTTTGGTTTTTGCTGTGTTTGGTTTTGCTGTGTTTGGTTTTGCTGTGTTTGGTTTTGGTTTTGCTGTGTTTGGTTTTGGTTTTGCTGTGTTTGGTTTTGGTTTTTGCTGTGTTTGGTTTTGGTTTTGCTGTGTTTGGTTTTGGTTTTTTGCTGTGTTTTGGTTTTGTTTTTTGCTGTTTTGGGTTTTGCTGTGTTTGGTTTTGGGTTTTGCTGTGTTTGGTTTTGGTTTTGCTGTATTTGGTTTTGTTTTTGCTGTATTTGGTTTTGGTTTTTTGCTGTGTTTGGTTTTGGTTTTTGCTGTGTTTGGTTTTGGTTTTGCTGTGTTTGGTTTTGGTTTTTGCTGTGTTTGGTTTTGGTTTTTGCTGTTTTGGTTTTGCTGTGTTTGGTTTTGGCTTTGCTGTGTTTGGTTTTGGTTTTGCTGTGTTTGGTTTTGGTTTTTGCTGTTTTGGGTTTTGCTGTGTTTGGTTTTGGTTTTGCTGTGTTTGGTTTTGGCTTTGCTGTGTTTGGTCTTGGTTTTGCTGTGTCTGGTTTTGGTTTTGCTGTGTTTGGTCTTGGTTTTTGCTGTGTTTGGTTTGGTTTTTGCTGTGTCTGGTTTTGGTTGGTTTTGGTTTTGCTGTGTTTGGTTTGGTTGGTTTTGCTGTTTGTTTGGTTTTGCTTTTGGTGTGTTTTGGTTTGGTTTTGCTGTGTTTGGTTTGGTTTTGCTTTGTGTGTGTTGGTTTTGGTTTTGCTGTGTTTGGTTTTGGTTTTTTCTGTGTTTGGTTTGGTTTTGCTGTGTTTGGTTTGGGTTTTGCTGTGTTTGGTTTGGTTTTGCTGTTTGGTTTGGGTTTTGCTGTGTTTGGTTTAGTTTTTGCTGTGTTTGGTTTTGGGTTTTGCTGTGTTTGGTTTTGGTTTTTGCTGTTTTGGGTTTTGCTGTGTTTGGTTTTGGCTTTGCTGTGTTTGGTTTGGTTTTGCTGTGTCTGGTTTTGGTTGGTTTTGGTTTTGCTGTGTTTGGTTTTGGTTTTGGTTTTGCTGTGTTTTGGTTTTGGGTTTTGCTGTGTTTGGTTTTGGTTTTGGTTTTGCTGTGTTTGGTTTTGGTTTTTGCTGTGTTTGGTTTTGGTTGGTTTTGGTGTTTGGTTTTGGTTTTGCTTTTGGTGTGTTTGGTTTGGTTTTGCTGTGTTTGGTTTTGGTTTTGCTGTGTTTGGTTTGGTTTTGCTGTTTGGTTTGGGTTTTGCTGTGTTTGGTTTAGTTTTTGCTGTGTTTGGTTTTGGTTTTGCTGTGTTTGGTTTTGCTGTGTTTGGTTTGGCTGTGTTTGGTTTTGGTTTTTGCTGTGTTTGGTTTTTGCTGTGTCTGGTTTTGGATTTTGCTGTGTTTGGTTTGGCTGTGCTGTGTTTGGTTTTGGTTTTTGCTGTGTTTGGTTTTTGCTGTGTCTGGTTTTGGATTTTGCTGTGTTTGGTTTGGCTGTGCTGTGTTTGGTTTTTGGTTTTTGCTGTGTTTGGTTTTTGCTGTGTCTGGTTTTGGATTTTGCTGTGTTTGGTTTGCTGTGCTGTGTTTTTGGTTTGGCTGTGTTTGGTTTTGGTGTTGCTGTGTTTTGTTTGGGTTTTGCTGTGTTTGGTTTTGGCTTTTGCTTTGGTTAGGTTTCGTTTTGTTTGATAACCAGTCTCGATTATTCTTCTACCTTTTCTGTTTGCCTCTGCCTGTGTATCTGTCTGTCTGCCCCGCCCCCCCCCCCCCCCCTCTCTCTCTCTCTCTCTCTTTGTCTGTCTGTGTATCTATCTATGCGTGTGTGTGTCTGTCTGTCTGTCTGTCTCTCTCTCTCTGTGTGTGTTTGTGTATCTATCTGTGTGTGTTTGTCTGTCTGTGTGTCTCTGCCCATCTGTCTGTCTCTCTCTCGGGGACTGATGTAAAAAAAAGCATATGGGCGCTTATTCATTATCCTCGAAATACACAGAATTTGATTTGATTTGATTTGATCTGTCTCTGTCTCTCTGTCTCTCTCTTTCTGTCTCTATCTCTCTCTTTCTCTCTCCATCCATCCATCTCCCCTCTATTTCTCACCTTATTTTCTCAGTAGATAGAACGTATATGCAACAGAAAAATATGCAATTCAATGAATAAATGAATAAATTTATGAATAAATAAGAGAATGAGCGTATAAAAAAAGAAAAAAGAATGAATAATGCATAGATAAGCGAATGAATGAATTGAATCGCGTTTTTGTCACGTCATTCTTGTTTACTGCTGAAGAAGTTCTTAGAAGTCCTTTTCAACTGCACAGTCAAGTCATGACATTATGCTGTTCCTCGTTACTTTAAAATTGCTTCATTTCCTGCTCGGTGCTTCCTTTTGTAATAATTTTGTAAGCCGTGCATTTTTTTAAATTCTTTAATATGCTGATGATATTCAACCTTAACTTATGGTTGGCTTTGTTCTCTTCTTGATCTTTTGTTTGTAAGTTTGGCCATTATTTCCCAACCTTTACCATTGTTGGGGACGGGACAGCTCAGTGGTCAGAGCACTCGCTTTCCCCCAGCTAAGGTTAAGCAGCATTGCGCGTGGTTACCACTTGGATGGGTGACCGTTTGCGCGCCTTGGCTTCAGTACAGTTCCCCCAGTTCACCCAGCTATAAATGGGTACCTGCCCTCTTTAGGGTCACGGAAGGTAAAGCGCCGCCCTCAATATGCTGGCCCCTGGAGAAGTGAGGTATGTAATGCCTCACTCCCCTACGACCACATAGGTTATGGGACACCTTTACCTTTACTTTACAATGCCCAAAGAATAAAAAAAATCATGGAGTTATTAAACATTACCAATTCGATCCTTACGCAACAACTGATCACGGAAGCTATCTTTTCTCAAACAATTTTTTTTTTTCTAAAATCGGATCTTCGGAGAAAAACTAATGGAGGAATGACTTGTACTCATGATTCCACTGCATCAAGTTCGTGTATGGTGTTTCTGTTATAACCGGTTAAGCGGCTGTTCTAATATTCCATCAAAATAATACATAACAACTACCTTTCATGCAAATGCAGGATCAAAGTAAAAACAGACAGCGATCAGGCAGAAACACGTTCCTCTCCACGAGGGCCAGATGATTCCAAATTGTGGTACGGGGAGAGAGAGAGAAGAGAGCATGAGGAGAGGGAATAGAATGGGACAAGGATTTGAGAAGTGAGTAACAGAGGAACTGGGGACAAAGTGACGAGAGGAACGGGGCCCAGGAGAATGGCTAAAGACTGAAGAAGGAATGTCGAAAACGAAATCTGTTGTATCCTTAAAAGCTACAGTAAGGATAGGCATAAAATAGAGTTAAAAATGAAAAAAAACACAAGCAGGAAAAAAATGTATTGAATAGAATTATTACGGGAGAAAAACCAGGGGTGAATAACAGGATGCAGAATAGAAGCATAGAGAAGAAACGCAGAGACGTTGTTGTGTTGTTGTATTGTTTGTTGTTCGCTATCATTTTTATGATAAAACCAAAACAAGCGTATTACGCGTGTATAAAAATGAAACTTTCACCATGCCAAACACACACACACACACACACACACACACACACACACAACCACACACACACACACACACACAAATCCTTCCAAAAAAGCCCATCAAACAGTACATGCAACAGCAAAATAAAT
>CM054137.1:43497611-43502611 GCA_028751875.1 Rapana venosa
GGGGGGGGGGGGGGGGGGGGGGGGGGGGAGAAGAGAGATAGAAAATATCAAGAATAAAAGGAAAAAAATCCTGTACACACGTCAAAAACCCCTTCCGCCTTTCGGAAGAGTAGAATATGGCTGTGCGAGTAGGATAGAATGACAAAACTGGGGGAACTCCCCCCGCCCCCCCCCCCCCCCCCCCCAAAAAAAAAAAACAACCACCCAACAACAACCGAGGCCCCCTGTGCGAACCCACGCAGAACATCTTGCGCACACGTTAAATCCTGTTCCGCTTTTCGTAAGAGTAGGCCATTGTGTGCCGGTGGGAAGAGATGACAGAATCTACAAAAAACCGCATACACACGGGTACTGGATGGTGTTTTTTTTTAAAGCACATAAGCGCTTATTCCATTATCCTCGATATAAAAGAATAAAATAAAATAAATTTTAAAAAAAATTTTAAACCCCATCTCATGCACGTTGATGTCATGTCCAGGCATCATCCTCAAAGTGGGATTGCGGTTTCATGGTGGGTCAAAGGTCACAGTCGCAAAATCTGACCACTGGTCACCCTTGGAGCTCTATTTTCTTTTAAATCTTTATTTTATTCTTTTAGTTCGAGCATAATGGAATAAGCACTCATGTGCTTTTTTTTTCATCCAGTCCCCGTGTGTATGCAGCTTTGTCAACGTTGTCATCCGTTCCCACCGGCACACAATGGCCTACTCTTGCGAAAAGCGGAACGGGTTTTTAACGTGTGCGCAAGATGTCCTGCGTGCGTTCGCACACGGGGCCTCGGTTTATAGTCTCATCCGAAGGACTTTTATTTGGGGGAGAGTGGAGTCGGCACTGATGTTAACTCCAGAGGAAAAATCCTCTTGAACGAGAATCGAACCCGGGTCGGCAGATCACGAATACATCACTCTAACCACCAGGCTGTCCTGTCTAGCCGAGGAACAAAAAACAAAAAACAACCAAACTTTTAAAACAAAAACAAAACAAAAACCCATGTCCAAGGATATTAATATAGGAAGACAAGGAAGATGTATTACCGTATTTTTTTGGTTTTCGGTTGTTGTTGGGTTTTTTCCCAATGATGGTGTGTTGCAATACTGTGAAGGAATGGTGCATGTCAACTTAGAATGTTCAGTTCTGTTTTTGTCTCTTGAATTTTTTTGTGTCATCATCCGCATCCCAAAATGAAGGACAGGAATGAAAGAAATGGAACTCGTTAAACAGTTTTGTATTATTCCATACGAGTTGTAGTCTATAATTATGTGTAACCCAAAACGCTCTTCCGTCTATAACTGTTTTCGTAGTTGTTGTTGGGTTGGTGTGTGTGTGTGTGTGTGTGTGTGCGTGCGTGCGTGCGTGCGTGCGTGCGTGCGTGCGTGCTGCGTGCGTGCGTGCGTGCGTGCGTGCGTGCGTGCGTGGTGTTGTGCTGTTCCAAGTCTTCTTTTTCCTTATCTCTTCCCTCATCTGTTTCCTCGTTATCTTTTTCCTTTTCTTCTGTTTTTTCTTTTCCTTCTCCTCATCATCACTCATCTTTTTCTTCTTCCTCAATATCCTCTTTTCCGTCTTCTTCATTTTCTTCTTCTGCTTCTTCTTCTTCTTTTTCCTCGTCTAGTTGTCGTTGTTGTTCATCTTCCTTTTCTTCTTCGAGTAAACACCTTTGATGTGGTGACGAAATGACTTCTCACCTCAGGGCCTTGCTTCCGAATAGTGATTTTTTAAAAATTAAAAAATACACACGCATACTTGCTCGCCCATGCACGCAAACACGCACATGTACACGCGCACTCCCTTCTATCTCTCTCTCTCTCTCTCTGTCCCCCATCCCCCCCACTCTCTCTCACACAGACACACACACACACACACACACACACACACAAACATGCGCGCACGTACACACATAAACACACACACACACACTCTCGCGCGCGCCCCGTTTCTCCTTCCCTCTGACCTCTCGCCACCCGTGCCATGAGAGTGACACAAACCATAATAATTATAATGACATAATATTGGCAGTATGTATTTCACACTTTTCAGACAATAATCCCCAAATTGTACATTTAACAAATACACCGAGAGATACTGCACACACTTTACACATGGGTACCATCACCTCTACCTCTGCAGTCACAGCAACACACACACACACACATACACACATAAAAAACACACAACACACACACAACACACACACCATACAACACAAAACGCAAGCGTGCATGCATGCATACTCACTACATGCACACACGCACGCACATACGGAAATAACTCTCTCTCTCTTTCTTACACTCTCTCTCTCTCACACATACATACATATATACTACATACATACATACATACATACATACATACATACATACATACATACATACATGCATACGTACATACATACATACAAAGAGAAATCTCACTCTCTCACTCACACTCAATTTCACACACACACACAACCCAACCCAACCCAACCCAACACAAAACACACACTCAAACACACACACAACCACACACACACACACTCTCTCTCTCTCTCACACACACACACACACACACTCTCTCTCACACACACACACACAGACACTCTCACACACACACACACACACAACACACACACAACAGACACACACACACAACAAACACACACACACACTCAACACACACACAACACCACACACTCACACACAAAACAACAGACACACACACACACAACAGACACACCACACACAACAGACACACACACACACACACACCAGACACACACACACACACACACACACACACACACACACACACACACACACACAACACACACACAAAACAGGGATCTATTCTGATCATACCACCTGTTACATTTGGAAAGCAATGTTGACTCCTGTCAAAAAATGCTGGACAGAAAAAACACTGACACTGCTTTATTACTTTTATTATTGTTGCTGTCTAATGTTTCTTTCTCCTATCTTTTTATTTAGACACGAATTTATTCTTGACACAGACAATACATACACTGCAACAACACACAGAGCATTAATTTTACCAGCTGTGAACAGATAATGATCGTGCTCAAGGCAATGGAAAACACAATTATTGAGCAATGACATAAAAATGCTTCTGACGAAGCCATGCTTATAGGGACCCAACATAAACTTTCCTCTATCGCAAAAACTTCAATAGAATTCGGCAATACTTCAGTTCCTTTGTCCAACTCTGTGAAGTATTTAGGAGTAGTTCTTGACAACACACTCTCTATGAAAAAATTCATCACCCAGACCTGCCAGTCTTGCTACTATCAATTACGGCGCATAAGCGCGATTCGCAAGTGTCTGTCCACTGATGCTGCAACTTCCAAGCTTGTCACATTCTTTCACGTTTAGACTACTGTAATGCTCTTTTGGCTGGCCTACCAGCATCATCTATCCACTCTCTTCAACGCATACAAAACTCTGCAGCTCGACTGGTCCTAAGAAAGAAAAAATCTGAACACATCACTCCTCTTCTGCGATCTCTTCACTGGCTGCCTGTCTCACAAAGACTGGAGTATAAAATCAATACCCTCTGTTTCAAAATGTCTCCACAAATCTGCACCCCCTTATCTCTGTAACTGTCTTCATCTGTACACTCCATCCCGTTCCCTTCGTTCAGCCGCAGATACTTTGTGCTTTCGAACACCCAGATTCAAACAAACCACTGTTGGCCGTCGCTCCTTCTCTGTTTCTGGTCCATCCACCTGGAATGACCTCCCTCTTTCACTTCGACAAAAGCCTTCACTTGATACCTTCAAATCCAGCCTCAAAACACAATTATTTCCTACCTGAGACTTTCCCCCCAAATATCTGTCCCTAATTTTCAACAGCATCTTTCACCTTCTAAGTGTTGTTCCGAGTGTGTGTGTGTGTGTGTGTGTGTGTGTGTGTGTGTGTGTGTGTGTGTGTGTGTGTGTGTGTGTGTGTGTGTGTGTGTGTGTGTGTGTGTGTGTGTGTGTATGTGTGTGTGTGTGTGTGTGTGCGTGCGTGTGTGTGCGTGCATGCGTGCGCGCGCATGGTTTTGAAATCTGTTGTTCATTATGTTTAAGGAGAGTTGCATGCCTGTAAATGATTGAGTGCAAGCGCTTCGATTTGTTTGTTTTTTTACAAGATTCAGCGCTATATAAATTCCATATATTATTATTATTATTATTATGGAAAAAAAATTTCATGCATTGCCAGATTCTGTATGTTTACGGGTCTTGGCTTTTTTTTCTACACACATATTATGTAGACACATAAATACGAGCGTGCACACGCATTCACGCGCACATACACACGCAAACGCTCACAGCGCTCACACAAACATGCACGCACACGTGCACGCACGCACGTGCACACACACACACACACCACACACACCATGAGAATGAAGAGAGACGGGAAAGATGGACAGCTAGGCATAGAGAGAGGCAGACAGACAGACAGACAGATGGACAGACACAGAAAGAGGCGTGGAGAGAGAGAGAGAGAGAGAGAGAGAGAGAGAGAGGAGAGAGAGAGGAGGAAGACACAGACAGCAGACAGACAGACAGACAGACAGACAGACAGAAAGAAAGACACGGGCAGGCAGAGACAGAGAGACAGAGACAGACAGACAGACAGAAAAAGACACAGACAGACAGACAAATGGACAGAGAGACAGACCTAGACACACAAGAGACTCCGAGACAGATAAGCAATAGTGACTGACAGACAGACAGACAAACAAGCAATAGTGACAGACAAGAGTCAGTCAGACAGACAACAGACAAGACAGACATACATACAGACCTAGCTCTTCATTTCAAACAACCACTGCTAAAACAACAACAACAAAATAACACAAAAAAACGGATAGCCTGACACAGGCAGCGCACAGAGAAGCCAGAAGCCAGAGAAAGGCCAGAAAGGAAGACCCTCAAGATCTGCCATCCCCACACCCCACACCCCGTACTCCATACAACAGTGCCTTCCCTTCCCTTCCCTGGGTGGCACACATCTGCCCAT
>CM054137.1:43505111-43510111 GCA_028751875.1 Rapana venosa
TCTCCCTGCCTTCTGATTGCCATTTTTCCATTCTGTCCAAGGTCCTTTCTCTAGCAGTCCTTGACTGACCTCTCGAGAGACACAGAAGAGAGGCTGTTAATAAATATAAAAAAGGTAAAGGGTGGCGCTATATGACCTATGCGGGTCGGGTCGTTGGGATGTCAAAGACCTCTCAGCTTCTGATGTTGAGAGATTAGAGGACGAGGGGTCAGCAATCAGCAGGGAGGTAGGGGTGGAGGGGGGCGGGGGTTGGGGGGGGGGGGGGGATCAGTTTTGACACAACACCTGCTGCCCCTCTGTGTGTGTTGTGTGTGTTGTGTGTTGTGTTTGTGTGTGTGAGAGAGTGTGTGTGGTGTGTTTAGTGTGTGTGTGTGTGTGTGGTGTTGTGTTGTGTGTGTGAGTGTGTGTTTTGTTGTGTGAGTGTGTGAGTGTGTGGTGTGAGTGTGAGTGTGTGTGTGTGAGTGTGTGTGTGTGTGAGTGTGTGTATGTCTATGTTGTGTATGTGTGTGTTTTCTGTGTATATGTCTGTGTGCCTATCTGTGTGTGTGCATGTGTGTGCGTGTGTGAGTGTGTGTGTGAGTGTGAGTGTGTGTGTGTGGGTGTGTGTGTGTGTGAGTGTGTGAGTGAGTGTGGGGTGTGTGTGTGTGTGTGTGAGTGTGTGTGTGAGTGTGTGTATGTCTATGTCTGTGTTTGTGTGTGTGTCTGTGTATGTGTGTGTGTGTGTCTGTGTGTCTGTGTCTGTGTGTGTGTCTGTGTGTGTCTGTGTGTGTGTCTGTGTCTGTGTGTGTGTCTGTGTGTGCGCGCGCGCGGGGTGTGTGTGTGCGTGTGTGTGCGTTGTGTGTGTGTGTGTGTGTGTGTGTGTGTGTGTGTGTGTGTGTGTGTGTGTGTGTGTGTGTGTGTGTGTGTGTGTGTGCGAGTGTGAGTTGTGTGTGTGTGGTGTGAGTGTGTGTGTGAGTGTGTGTGTATGTCTATGTTTGTGTCTGTGTGTGTCTGTGTGTGTGTCTGTGTGCCTGTGTGTGTGCGTGTGCGTGTGTATCTGTGTGTGTGTGTCTGTATGTGTGTCTGTATGTGTGTCTGTGTGTGTGTTGTGTGTATGTGTCTGTGTGCGCGCGCGCGCGCAATGCTGATGTGGCTGCTTGCATGACAGGTTGCAAGGATGCTGACCTGTTCATTTTTCTCCCTTCATCTTCAGTTCTAATTAAACGATAAATAATTTTTAAAAATAATAAAGAAAAATTATGAATTTCTTCATTCGTTCTGTTTCTCAGACCCTTGTCAGAGAAGTCATCAAATAATAATATCTGTTACAAAATGTCAAGCATGTTTTGTGTGTGTGTGTGTGTGTGCTGTATGTGTATGTGTGTGTGTATGTGGTGTGTGTGTGGTGTGTGTGTGTGTGTGGTGTGTGTGTATTTGTGTTAAAGGCATAATTATACAGAATAAAGTAGATCACAGTTAAAACACGGAAAAATTCAATTTCTTTTACAGATATTCATTTTTAATAGACATTTGTTTACACTGAATATCAAGCTCTCGCCTATAATGTCTGATCTTATTGTAACACCCCTTCCAGTTGATAATCATATAGCGCTTTTTCTTTCGAGTCTGACAAAAACGTAATGACATTCACGCACATAGTTTTGAAGTGTGTGTGTTTGTGGAGGGGGGTGGTTGCGCGCGCGCGGGCGTGTGTGTGTGTGTTTATCTGTGTGCGCACGCGTGCATGCGTGTTTCTATGTGTGCTGATTTACTCTCTCTTCTCAACAACAACAACAACAACTACTCATTCTCACAGCATCTTAAGATCTTGCTTAGTCCTTAGTGGTCTATAATCTCTCTCTCTCTCTCTCCTCTCTCTCTCTCTCTCTCTCTCTCTCTCTCTCTCTCCTCATCCTCTCTCTCTCTCTCTTCTCTCTGCTTTCTTTCTGTCTTTCTTTCTTCTTGTCTCTTTTTTTTTCAACCCTTAGGCCAAGCTATTACAACATGCACTATAATTATGTTAATGTTATGGTTGTTATGTATGTATGATGAAGGGGAATAAGTCGTGATTGCCATCAACCAGCGGGAGATGATTTGCAGAGATAGAGAGATCATTATCTTCTTTCATTTCACGCGCGGTGAGGGCTTAGACTGCTGCTGCTGCTGCTGCTGCTGCTGCTGCTGATGATGATGATGATGATAGTAGTAGTAATGAATATGACAATAATGATAGTAGAAGTTGTAGCAGCAGCAGCGATAGTCGTAGTAACAGCAGCACTAGTAGTAGTAGTAGTAGTAGTAGTAGTAGTAGTAGTAGTAGTAGTAGTAGTAGTATAACTACAGCAGCAGTAGAAGAAAAAGCAGCAGCAGAAGCAGAAGCAGCAGCAGCAGCAGCAGCAGCAGCAGCAGTAGTAGTAGTAGTGTTATTCTCATCCTCATCATCATCATCATCTTATTATTATTATTATTATTATTATTATTGTTGTTGTTGTTGTTGTTGTTGTTGTTGTTGTTATTGTTATCACTGTCATCATCATCATCATCATCCTGATTTGTCATTATCATCTTTGTTGTTGCTATTAACATTGTTATTATTATCATTATTATTATTATTGTTTTTATGATTATTATCATCATCATCATCATCATTATTATTATTATTATCATCATCATCATTATTATCATCATCGTGGTTATTATTATGCTGTTGCTGTCATTGTTGTTGTCACTATGATTACTATTTTCTACTGTGGATGATAAACACTTCATACAGTTCTGCTTACCTAACATTACCCGATTCGGTCCGCGTAAACGCTGCCATAATTATGTAGGTTTTTTTTTAATACGGATGTTGATGGGACTAGGAAGGATAAGAGAGAGAGAGAGAGAGAGAGAGAGAGAGAGAGAGAGAGAGAGAGAGAGGAGAGAGAGAGAGAGAGAGAGAGAGGAGAGAGAGAGACTCGGAATGATTTAATGTATAGGCCAGAGAGAGAGAGAGAGAGAGAGAGAGAGAGAGAGAGAGTGAAGAGAGAGAGAGAGGAGAGAGAGAGAGAGAGAGTTAGAGAGACAGAGACAGAGAGACAGAGACAGAAACGGAGAGACAGAGACAGAGAGACAGAGACAGACATACAGTCATACAAACACACACACAGACAGACACTCAGACAGAGACAGAGTGAGAGACAGACAGACAGACAGAAGACAAGAAAGAAACAGTCAGACAGAGACAGACAGACAGACACACAGAGACAGACAGACAGAGACAGACAGAAAGAGAGAGAGAGAGAGAGAGAGAGAGAAGAGAGAGAGAGAGAGAGACAGGCAGGCAGATAGAGACAGACAGACAGACAGACAGATAGACAAAGAAAGAAACAGACAGACAGAGACAGACAGACAGAGACAGACAGACAGACAGACAGACAGAGAGCTGCGGCGGACACCTCACTGGGATCAAACAGAGAAAACCGCCGACACATCCGTGCCCAAGACCGCCTCTTTATATTGTCTCCCTCCCTCCCTCCCTCTGTGCTTTTCTGCCACGAAATGAGAAACAGATGGCACAGCCAGAGACTTTTTGATTTATTCTTTTATTTCTTTTGAGAGAGAGAGAGAGAGAGAGAGAGAGAGAGAGAGAGAGAGAGAGAGAGAGAGAGAGGAGACAGACAAAGACAGACAGACAAACAAAGACAGACAGACAGACAGGAGAGAGAGACAGACAGACATACAAAGACAGACGGACAGGAGAGAGAGAGAGAGAGAGAGAGAGAGAGAGAGAGAGAGAGAGAGAGAGAGAGGAGAGAGAGAGATGGAGAGAAAGAGAGAGAGAGAAACAGACAGACAGACAGACAGACATACATACAAAGATAGACGGACAGGAGAGAGACAAAGAGAGACAGAGAGAGAGAGAGAAACAGACAGACAGACAGACATACAAAGACAGACGTACAGGACAGACAGACAGACAGAGATAGAGAACTGGACAACGACTAAAAGGTGTCTATGCGTGTGTGTGTGTCTCATTGTCTCTGCGAATGTGTGTGCGTGCACGCACATGTGTGTATCTGTGTGCGTCCGTGCGCGCACGCGCGCGCGTATGTGTGTGTGTGTGGCGCGCGCGCGTGTATGTGTGTGTGTGTGTGTGTGCGCGCGCGCACGGGGGGAGGAGAAAGGGGCGTGTGCGTGCGTGTGTGTCTGTATATTCTGTCTGTGTTCGTGCATGCGCGGGGAATGGGGGTTGGGAAATGGAGGAAGAGGGGACTGCAGCGGGGGAGGAGGGGGTGTGAACATGGATATTATTTCAGCCATACAACACCTGTTGCACTCTGCATATCTCTCCCCCCCCCCACTACCCCTAACCCCCCCCCCCCTCCTCTCTCTCTCTCTCTCTCTCTGATTTTGTGATTCTCGTTATTGCTTTGTCTATATTCACTGATTTTCTCTTTTTATGAGGCCTGATACATGGTGCAAAAGAAGCCTCTGGTTTATTCAGTTACTTTCAATAAAATATTCGAGTTCTCCCCCCACCACCCCTCCCCCTCTCTCTCTCTTCTCTCTCTCTCTCTCTCTCTCTCTCTCTCTCTCTCTCCCTCCCTCCTTCCCTTTCTTTCTCCTTCCCTCCCTCCCTAACCTCCTCTCTCTCTCTTTCTCCTTCCCTCCCTCCCTCCCCTCCTCTCTCTCTCTCTCTGATTTTTGTGATTCTTTTTATTGCTTTGTCTACATTCACTGATTTAATTCTGTTCCTTTTTTTGTCCTACATTTATTAGGCCCGATACATGGTGTGAGGAAGCCTCCGGCTGATGCAGTTACGTTCAATAAAATATTCGAGTTCTCCCCCTCTCTCTATCTCCCTCCCTCCCTCTCTCTCTCCCTCTCCTTCCCTCCCTCTCTAACCCTCTCTCTCTCTCTCTTTCTCCTTCCCCCCTCCTTCCCTCTGTCTCTCTCTCTCTCTCTCTCTCTCTCTCTCTCTCTCTCTCGCTCTCTCTCTTGCTCTGATTTTTGTGATTCTTTTTATTGCTTTGTCT
>CM054137.1:43517611-43520111 GCA_028751875.1 Rapana venosa
TTTTATTCCTTAAAATTTAATAATCAGGGGATTTTCCCCAAAATAGAGGTCAGTCAATATCCATATCTATCTCTGTGTGTGTGTGTGTGTGTGTGTGTGTGTGTGTGTGTGTGTGTGTGTGTGTGTGTGTGTGTGTGTGTGTGTGTGTAAGAAAGAAAGAAAAGAAACAAACACAGACAGAAAGAAAGGAAGGAAGGAAGGAAGGAATGGAGAAAGAAAGAAAGAAAGAAAGAATGAAAAAGAACAGAACAGAAAAGAAAAGAAAGAAACAAATAGAAAAAAAGAAAGAAAGACAAGAAAGAAATGAAAAAAAGAAAAAATAGAAAACAAAACAGAAAAGAAGACAAATAGAAATAAAAAAAGAAAGAAAGAAAGACACACAGACAGACACACAGAAGACAAATAGAAAAGAAAGGAAAGAAAGAACGAAAGAAAGACTTTTCCTGTTACTCCCAAAAAAAAGTTGAAAAAACCCACCACCTCACAGCAATAGCTCTTTCCAAGCTTTTACCGTAACTTTCTAAAAGCTGAACACCCTAAACCTGATCAGGCCCGTAATTTGCAATGCAAATCCACCCGTAATAGCCATAAAAACCTGTGAACCATGTTTCCACATGCATAGATTTCCTCCCATACTCCAAGTCTCTTCCATTTGGATGCTCTTGTTTTCTACAGTCAGATATTCGATTATGACAAAGGTAGACATGCGTTTCATTTTTGTTCTCCTGAATCTATCTATACTGATGCAGATATGGCATGTAGCAAGGCAGCTTTTATTCTTCAGACATTGATTGTCAGGGTTTCTTGAGATAGGGTGGGGTAGGGGTGGGGGGGGGGGGGTTGCTTTTATCTAAACTTTATAAGCTTCTATATAAACTGGAATTCGGTTGGGGAAAGTGAATTGTTCTTCTGTGTGTGTGTGTGTGTATGTGTGTGTGTGTGTGTGTGTGTGTGTGTGTGTGTGTGTGTGTGTGTGTGTGTGTGTGTGTGTGTGATGTGTGTGTTTGTGTGTGGTGTGTGTGTGTTACGTGCGTGAGTGTGTGCGAGCATACACATTGTGTTTGTGTGTTTGTTTACGTGCGTGAGTGTGTGTGAGCATACACATGTGTGTATATAGATAGATAGATAGATAGATAGACAGACAGACAGACAGACAGACAGACAGACAGACAGACAGACAGACAGACAGACAGACAGATAGATAGATAGATAGATAGATAGATAGATAGATAGATAGATAGATAGATAGAGAGGTGTGAGTATGTGTGTGTGTGTATGTGTGTGCATGTGTGTGCGTTCGTGTACCTATGTGCGTGCAGGCGGGCATGCATGCGTGAGTGCGTGCGTGTGCACGTGTGTCTGTGTCTGTGTATATACATGTGTGCTTGCGTGTTTGTATGCTTATGCCTGCCTGCCTGCCTGTGTGTCTGTCTGACTGCCTGCCTGCCTGTCTGTCTCTCTGACTGTCTGCCTGCCTGCCTGCCTGTCTGTCTGTCTGTCTGACTGCATGCCTGCCTGTCTGTCTGACTGTCTGTCTGACTGCCTGCCTGCCTGTCTGTCTCTCTGACTGTCTGCCTGCCTGCCTGCCTGCCTGTCTGTCTGTCAGTCTGACTGCGTGCCTGCCTGTCTGTCTGTCTGACTATCTGCCTTCCTGCCTGCCTGTCTGTCTGACTGCCTGTCTGCCTGCCTGTATGTCTGTCTGCCTGACTGCCTGCCTGCCTGCCTGCCACCATTTCCATTTATTTAACTATTCAGAACATTTATCCCCTTGTGCGAAAAAGTACTGGGGTGGGGGGGGGGGGGCATAATACCACTGATGTGGCGCCCCTCCCGCTATTGGGCCACCACCACTGGCAGGAGCTGGTGCCTGCTGCACCTTGCCCTTTGACCCCACCACAGCACAGCCCCCTGCCTCACTCACTGCCAGCTAGCCACCACCACAATGCAGCACCCTAGCCCCTCCCCTGACTGACCTTGCCCCTTGACCCACCATCACCACCTACCACCACTCACCACACCACCATCACTAACCACACCACCACTACCACCACTACCACACACCACTGCCACCACTACCACTACCATCACCACTACCACCACTACCACCACCACCAAGAACCACTAACCATTGTCGCCACGATTTGTTGTTCAGTAAATGACGACCCATTAGTGTAGTACTTTTTGCTGCTGCTGCTGCTGAAATAGTGCAGAGTTGGAGATGGCTATTATAATAGTTGAGTGTTGTCGCCGATGATAATTATGGTGGTGGTATTTTTGAAGGTGACGGTTGCGGTAATGGGCGATGGTTATGGTAAAGTTGATGATGATGATGATGATGATGATGATGATGATGATGATGATGATGATGATGATGACGACGACGACGACGACGACGACGATGACGATAGTGACTAGGACAGGGACGACAACAAATGATGATGATGATGACAACGCTGACGACTACTACGAATTTCAAAAATGGCAATAACGATGACGATCA
>CM054137.1:43525111-43530111 GCA_028751875.1 Rapana venosa
AAAGGAGTAAGGGTTTGTTGGTTTGGGGTTTGGTGTGTTTTTTGCCCTTCTGCCGTGCCCCTAAGCGATGGCTTTGATGCAATGCTGGCTGGTTCGCCTGAAGTTCTTGTTTGTGGCTACTTGTCGCCAGCTTCTGCAGTGCACACCAAAAAAAAAGTTCCTTCGATGTGTTGTAGGTTTGGGTATGGTGGGTATGTGTGTGTGTGTGTGTGTGTGGAGGTGGTGGGAGGGGGGATGAGGGGTGTGTGTGTGTTGTGGGGTGGTATGTGTGTGGGTGGATGGGTGAGTGGGTGTAGTGTTTGTATGTGTGTGGGGAGGGGGGTGGACAGTATTTGTGTGTTTGTGTGCGTGTCTGCGTCTTTGTGTGTGAGTGTGACTCAGAGAGAGACATTGAGAGGAAAAGAGAGAAAGCGGGAGAGAGAGAATGTGTGTGTGTGCGTGCGCGTGTGTGTATGTGTGTGTGTTTGTGTGTGGTGCGCGCGCTCGCGCACGTGGGTACTTGTGGGTGTGTGCACGTGAGTGTACGTGTGTGGACGCATAATTGTCACAGAGTACATATGTGTAGAAGTATGCCCATAACCGCATCATTTCATCATTGCATGGTTTGTTGTTCTTGTTGTTGTTGTCTTTGCTGCTAAAGCTGCAAACATATAGCTTGTACCAAAGTTTTCTACACTTTGGTTTGCTCTTTTTTTGTATACGTTATGTTTGCTTTACGTGTAGTCTTCTAAGCATATCATACACCACACACACACACACACACACACACACACACACACACACACACACACACACACACACACACAAGCAGACACCACCACCACATCACACAACCAGCACCACCACTACCACCACACCACACTACTACAAACTTCTTTCTCTCAGAGAAATCAAAAACGTCTTGTCTCTAAACTTTGGGGTCTTAAGAAGTCATCCGTCCATAAATGAATACCTTGCACGAGGAGAGCATTTCTGCCTTCTGCCTCGGAGTCACCTTAGTCTGTCTGTCTGTCTGTCTGTCTGTCAGACCCCTTCTGTTCTTACTTCTCACACGGAATGAAAAGCCTTCCACTTTCTTGTGTAACATCTCTCTCTCCTTTTTCTGTCACTCTGTTAAACAGTCTTTGAAACTACTTGGCAAAGTTTTCTCTTTTTTTTTTTCTTCCACTTCGGAACAAAGCCACCTCAAGCAGAAACAACTACAGTTCAGAAGCATCAGCTGTACAAAGTAGTGTTAGATTGAGCGCGAGTGTTTTATTTCATTCGTAGGCTCCAACACACACTTACGCACGCACGCTCAATGCACACACACACACACACACACACACACACAAACACACACACACACACGCACGCACATGCAAGCACATACATGCGTGCACTCACACAACACACATATGCACTGTAATTCATCATCGTCATCATCATATGACTTTGTTCCACACCCTGCTCGACCATCTGTCATTTTTGACAGAACCTTTATCACCACCACCACCCTCTTCCACCCCATCCAAGCTCTGGAGAGGGAGAGAGACAGAGACAGACAGACAGACAGACAGAATAAACAGAAAGAGAAACAGAGACAGAGACAGAGAGACAGACAGAAAAAGCAGAGAGAGAGAGAGGGAGGAGAGAGAGAGAGAGAGAGAGAGAGAGAGAGAGTGTGTGTGTGTGTGTGTGTGTGTGTGTGTGTGTGTGTGTGTGTGTGTGTGTGTGTGTGTGTGTGTGTGAGAGAGAGAGAGAGAGAGAGAGAGAGAGAGAGAGAGAGAGAGAGAGAGAGAGAGAGAGAGAGAGAGAGAGACTCATTTACTCATTTATTTACTCATTTATACCACTTTAAGTCACAAGATTTCTCTGCGTGAAATTCGGGCTGCTCTCCCCGAGGAGAGCGTGTCGCCACAAGAGCAGCACCACCCCCACCCACCCACCCTTTTTTTTGTCTGCAACTGAATTTGTTTCCCTATAAGAGCGGCTTTTTTTTGCCAGGGACAACTCTTTCATGGCCGTGGGTTCTTTTACGTGCGCTGAATAATTTTGTGCAGCACAAGACCTCGGTTTATCGTCATATTCGAAAGACTAGCGCCCAGACCAGACTGTCTGTCTGTCTGTATGTGTCTGTCTCTGTGTGTGTATTGTAGTGTGAAAGGGATGCATGTGCGCGTACATCTACACACCCATGCATGCATGCACGGATCTACGGCGCATGTGTGCTTTCGTAAATATCTCCAGAAAGACACAGAAAGGATGCGAAAGTGTGTATGTACGCAAGAAAGAGTGTGCGGCATGTTCTCTCACACCAGTATGCGTGCCTTGCCTACGCGTGCGCGCGCGCGCACGTATCCTCCTCCTACATGCATGCAAATGTGTGATGTGGAGGCAAATGTGGGATGTGGGGGCAAATGGGTGGCGCTGCTCTTGTGGCGACGCGCTCTCCCCGGGGAGAGCAGCCCGAATTTCACGCAGAGAAATCTCGTGACTTAAAGTGGTATAAAAATAAAATAAAAAATAAATAAATAATGTGTGGATGTGGGGGGCAAATGTGGGATGTGGGGGGCAAATGTGTGATGTGGGGGGAAATGTGTGATGTGGGGGAAATGTGTGATGTGGGGGGAAATGTGGGATGTGGGGGCAAATGTGGGATGTGGGGGGCAAATGTGGGATGTGGGGGGCAAATGTGGGATGTGGGGGGGCAAATGTGGGATGTGGGGGAAATGTGTGATGTGGGGGGAAATGTTTTGATGTGGGGCAAATGTGGGATGTGGGGGGCAAATGTGTGATGTGGGGGCAAATGTGTGATGTGGGGGCAAATGTGTGATGTGGGGGCAAATGTGGGATGTGGGGGGAAAATGTGTGATGGGGGGGGCAAATGTGGGTATGTGGGGGGGAAATGTGGGATGTGGGGGCAAATGTGGGATGTGGGGGGAAATGTGGGATGTGGGGGCAAATGTGTGATGTGGGGGGCAAATGTGTGATGTGGGGGCAAATGTGTGGTGTGGGGGCAAATGTGTGATGTGGGGGCAAATGTGGGATGTGGGGGCAAAGTGGGTGTGTGATGTGGGGGCAAATGTGTGATGTGGGGGGCAAATGTGGGATGTGGGGGCAAATGTGTGATGTGGGGGGGGCCCAAATGTGTGATGTGGGGGCAAATGTGTGATGTGGGGGGGCAAATGTGTGATGTGGGGGCAAATGTGTGATGTGGGGGGCACTTGTGTGATGTGGGGGGGGCAAATGTGTGATGTGGGGGGCAAATGTGGGATTGTGGGGAGGGGCAAATGTGGGATGTGGGGGGCAAATGTGTGATGTGGGGGGCAAATGTGGGATGTGGGGGCAAATGTGTGATGTGGGGGCAAATGTGGGATGTGGGGGGCAAATGTGGGATGTGGGGGCAAATGTGGGATGTGGGGGCAAATGTCGCAGATGTTTCCTCCCGTTCTTTCCAACCCTTGAGGCTTGTGTCTCCTGTTGAGGAAAGTATGTTATCTGCAACGATAGAGAATTATAATATATATATATATACAATAATATTATATCCTACCTGCGTCATTGTCATCCTTGGGTCTTCCACTCCTAGGCAGATGGTGCATTAGCAGCTTAAGGAGGTCCCTCTGTCTGTCTGTCTGTCTGTCTGTCTGTCTGTCTGTATCTCTCTCTCTACTCTCTCGTAAATGAAGATTACCACCATCATCGTTGTCGTTGTCATATCTCTATCTCTCCCTCCCTCCCTCCGTCCCTCCCCTCTCTCTCTCTCTCTCTCTCTCTCTCTCTCTCTCTCTCTCTCTCTCTCTCTCTTTCTTTCTTTCTTTCTCTCAGGGACTGGATGTAAAAAAAATTAAAAAAGCATATTGGTGCTTATTCATTGTCCTAGAAATAAAATAATTCGATTTGATTTGATTTGATATCTCTCTCTCTCTCCCCATCTCTCTCTCTCTCTCTCCCATCCCTCTCCGAAATAAAGATCATCATCACGATTCTATCTCCTCCCTCCCCCCCCCCCTCCCCTCTCCTCTCTCTCTCTCTCCCTCCTCTCTCTCCGAAATAAAGATCATCATCACGATTCTATCTTTCCCTCTCTCTCTCTCTCTCTCTCCTTCTCTCTCTCTCTCTCTCTCTCTCTCTCTCTCTCTCTCTCTCCCTCCCTCCCTCCTCCTCTTCCCGAAATAAAGATCATCATCACGATTCTCTCTCTCTCTCTCTTCCTCATCCTCTCTCTATCTCTCCCCCTTCCCTCCCCCACCCTCTCTCTCTCTCTCTCTCTCCCACCTTTCATCCCTAAGCAAGTAGACAGAGTAGACGGACAATTAGGTGGTATTGTTGTCAGGGACTACTAACGGAGGGGATGGGAAGAAGAAGAAGCAGCAGTATCGTGGGTATCCTGATGCCAACATCGTTAGCAAAGCCATCAGCTCATCAGCTGGCTATGCACCTGTCACACACGGCGCCTAATGCCCACCTACCTCTCTCCATCACCGGTCAGGTCTGATGATGGACAGGGATAAGGGTGGGAGGGGTAGAGAGGTGGGGTGGGGTGGGGGGGGTGGGGGGTGGGGTGGGAGGGGAGGGAGGGGAGGAGGAGGGGGAAGGGAGAGGAAGGGGGGAAGTGTCATATACCTCATCTTCTGACAGTGTGTGTGTGGGAGTGGGTGGCTGGCTGGGTGGTGCGTGCGTGCGTGCGTGCGTGCGTGTGTGTGTGTGCGTGCGTGCGTGCGTGCGTGCGTGCGTGTGTGTGTGTGTATGTTATGTGTGTGTGTGTGGCTGGGTGGCTGGGTGTGTGTATGTGTGTGTGTGTGTGTGTGTGTGTAGCTGGGTGGCTGTGTGTGTGTGTGTGTGTGTGTGTGTGTGTTGTGTGTGTGTGTGTGTGTGTGTGTGTGTGTGGCTGGGTGGCTGGGTGTTGTGTGTGTGTGTCTGTGTGGCTGGGTGTGTGTGTGTGGTGTCTGTGTGTGTCTGTGTGTGTCTGTGTGCGTGTGCGTGTATGTGTGTGTGTGTGTGTGTGTGTGTGTGTG
>CM054137.1:43540111-43542611 GCA_028751875.1 Rapana venosa
GTCATTGTGTGTCATTGTGTGTCTGTATATCTGTCTGCCTGTGTCTGTGTGTTTCTCTGTGTGTGTTTGTATGCGCGTGTATAACTTCATGATAAAGGCAGCAATACTCCACTTTCGGAGAGTAGACAAAATCATCAATTTAAACACGGAAAGGATAAAGAAAATACGAAGGCAGAAACAAGTCACTGGATGAATGATATGGAAATCAAGACAAGTTATGGTAGAGAGTAGTAACCAATAAAAAATGAACAGAAAGAGAAGAAAAGAAAGTAAGAAAGCAGATCTAGTAAATAATTAAATGGATACATGCATGAATATAATTAATAGGTAAAGATGGTACACGTGTCCCTAAGCGCCGTGAATTGATGAAGTATATCCCAGCTGCCGCTCGCCACATTTTTGTTCTTTATAAAATTCAACACACACTGAGTTGGGAGGGGGAGGGGGAAGATGGGGGTGGGGGTGGGAGGGTAATTTGAATCCTTGCAGAGCGAAAGAGGCTGCAGCAGTCCCCATTTGGCGATCATTAGCTTTAAACCTCGCTTAAACACCCATCTTTTTCCACTCAGTTTAAAACCTTTTCTATTTGCCTTTTCAATCTGTCCCTGTGCGCCTGTATATTGATTGTTTGTGCGTCTGTGTGTCTGTCTCTTTCTCTAAGTGAGTGAGTGAGCGAGCGAGAGAGAGAGAGGGAGATAGAGAGGGAAAGGAGAGAGAAAGAAACGGGCATCGTAAAGACACAGACAGACCGACAAAAAGACAGAGGTACAGATGGAGCCAGAGACAGACATGTATACAAAGACTCACAGACAGACAGACAGACAGAGAGACAGAGAGAGAGAGAGAAGAACAGAAAGGTGGGGAGGCGAATATAGAAAGAAAAAAGATTAAACAGACAGACAGACAAAGATAACACACACAAAAACAGGAAAAAAGATAACAAAAAACCCACACAAACAAACAAACAAGACAAAACAAAGACCAAAATATAAAAAACAGAGACCAAAATAAAACAATGACAACAACAACAACAAAAAACCCAACAAAATTCCAAAACAAAACCCAAAAAAAGCTTCATTTCGAGCGCTAACAAGCGATTGTGTCCCCCTGTTCTGTAAGGGGTCGTCCCGTTTTCACCTTGATTGGAGTCGCCTCCCATTAGTGTCGCGGATGGCAGTAGGAGAAGAGGGCAAGTCTCACAGAGTCACTACCCCATGCCATACCTCGACAACATTGCGTCATCATGACCTCAACTCCGTGCCTTAGCAGTCCCCCAGACAGACAGACAGACGGATAGACAGACGGATAGACAGGACACACACACACACACACACACAACAAACACACACGCACGCGCGCGCACACACACACACACACACACACACACACACATACACATACACAATACAGAGGCAGACAGGCAGTGAGGTAGGCAGACACATAAGCAGACAGGCAGACTAACAGACAAACAGGTAGGCAGGCAGACTAACAAACAGGCAGGCAGACAGACAGACAGACAGGCAGGAAGATTTACAGACAGACAGGCAAACAAGCAGGCAGACAGACAGACAGGCAAGCAGGCAGACATGCAGACAGACAGATAGGCAGGCATGCAGACAGACAGATAGACAGACAGGCAGGCAGACAGACAGGCAGACAAACATACAAGACATGCAGACAGACAAGACAGGCAAGCAGACATGCAAACAGACAGACAGGTAGGCAGACAAACAGGGTAGGCAGGCAGACAAACAAATTGTAAAATGAATGAATAAGAAGAAGAAAGAAAAACCAGTACGTAGCAACAGCAGTGCGAGACAGACACACCGTGAGACAGATCATCAGAGCAATCAGATCACCAGCAGCGCCACGCCACGCCAAAACAGACAGGACACCTCGTCAAATGAAGGACTACAGAAATCCATCACCCCTAAGCGGCAGCCGGAGACAAACTAACGAACAATAAAATTGATGAATCACGCAAACAATCTATAAACTGTCCCGGAGACAGACAAACAGACAGACAGACAAAACAGTACAAATAAAGGAATAAAGTATTTTTTAATCAATCAATCAATGTGTGAACCCAGCGGGTTGGTGCAATAAAGCAACATTTTGAGACAACTGACGAATAACCCCCAAAAAATCAGTTTATAAACAGTCCCTCAGACAGAGAGACAGACAGACAAAACAGTACAAATAAACGAATAAAGTATATAAAAATATCAGTGTGTGAACCCAGCGGGGTTGGTGCAATAAAGCGGCAGTTTGGGACGAACAAGCAAACAATCAAATTGATGAATAACCGAAACAAAAATCAATGTATAAACAGTCCCTTAGACAAACAAACAGAGACAGGGAACACAGTAAATTGGTCAAGAAATAAAGTAAATCAATGTGTTAGCCAGACTACTCACGGAAATAGAAAGGAAAGGTGGAGACACCAAGTGAGGAGGAGAGCACAAGAGAGAAGAGGGGAGAGGAGCGCGAGTTCAAGGGC
>CM054137.1:43555111-43572611 GCA_028751875.1 Rapana venosa
TAAAATATATAAAAATTTAAATAAATGTTTAAATCTTCCTCCCTGACCCTATCAAACAACAGTAACAGTGATGTTTAAAAGAAGAACTGCATAAGAGAGGAGACGGGCTGCGTTAGGCTCTCCTGGCTGTTGATGACTGGTGGATTGTCCTCACCGCTTCCACTGATGTGTGAAGTGCATTACAAATACACTCCACCCTGTTCCCCTGCCTGCCTGCCTGCCTGCCTGCCTGCCTGCCTGCCTGTCTGCCTGCCTGCCTGCCTGTCTCTCTGCCTGCATGCCTGTCTGTCTGCCTGCATGTCTGCATGCCTGCCTGCCTGCTTGCCTGCCTGCTTACCTGCCTGCCTGCCTGCCTGCCTGCCTGCCTGCCTGCCTGTCTGTCTGCCTGCCTGTCTGCCTGCCTGCGCTGCCTGCCTGTCTGCCTGCCTGCCTGCATGCATGCCCCGGTCTATACAGTTTTCAAAAACTTTCGCTAATGTTCCACTTCGGAGGGTTGGGGGGGTTTTCGGGGGAGGAGGGGGGTGATGCTTTTCTTTTTTTTTCCTCTGTACAATTGAGCAATATCCCCTCTGCCCTCTCTTCTGTGTGTGTGTGTGTGTGTGTGTGTGTGTGTGTGCGCGCGCGCGCGTGTGTGTGTGTATGCGTGTGTGTGTGCGCGCGTGCATGTGTGTGCGCGCGCGCGTGTGTGTACATGTGTGTCTGTCTGTCTGTCTGTCTGTCTCTCTCTCTCTCCTCTCTCTCTCTCTCTCTCTCTTCTTCTCTCTCTCTCTCTCACTCTGTCTCTCCTGTCTCTCATATCTAGCGCACACGCTAAACCCCGTCCCGCCTTTCAGAAGAGTAGGCCATTGTATGCTAGTAACAGAATGGAGTCCATAATTCATTTTCAAAACCGTATACACACGGGGACTGATTGAAAAAACAACAACAACAAAACAAAAAACCCAACGCATGAGTGCTTATCCATTATCCTTGAAATTAAAAAAAGTTTAAATTACATTAACTTGAATTCTCCTCTCTCTCTCTCTCTCTCTCTCCTCTCTCTCTCTCTCTCTCTCCTCTCTCTCTCTCTCTCTCTCTCTCTCTCAGCAATTAAGGAATTTCATTTCCGAGGGTGGTGTTGTGATTTTGTTTTCTTTTGTTTTGTTTTGTTGTTGTTTTGTTTAATCGACTGATCTATTAATTCCCCGACTGGATATGTTGGCCTTTTCCTCTCCTTCTTTTCATTTATTCCATGACAGTCTGGTGTGAAGAAGCCCCCCTGGGCTTATCTTATTACCCTCCACAAAATATTCCAGCTCCCCCTCTGTCTCTCTGTCTCTACCTCTCTGTCCGTGCCTCTCTCTGTCTCCTGTCTCTTCTGTCTCTTGTTCTTGTCTTCTCTTGTGTCTTCCTTCTTGTCCCCTGATCTCTGCCTTCTCTCTCTTCTCTATCTCTCTCTTCCCTCTCTTCTCTTCTCTCTCTGTCTCTGCCTCTCTCTGCCTCTGTCTGTCTCCCTGTCTCTACCTCTCTATCCGTGCCTCTCTCTGTCTCCTGTCTCTGCCTCTCTCTGCCTCTGTCTGTCTCCCTGTCTCTACCTCTCTATCCGTGCCTCTCTCTGTCTCCTGTCTCTGCCTCTCTCTCGCCTCTGTCTGTCTCCCTGTCTCTACCTCTCTGTCCGTGCCCTCTCTCTCTCTGTCTCTCTCCTGTGCCTCTCTCTGTCTCTGCCGAGGGCTGGATGTAAAAAAAGTCTTGTACTTATTCTATTACCCTCAGAAAATAAAATTTCGTTATCGTTATCGTCTGCCTCTCTCTCTGTCTCCCTGACTCTGCCTCTCTGTCTCTGTCTCTCCCTGTCTCTGCCTCTCTGTCCGTGCCTCTCTCTCTGTGTCTCTGTCTCTCCCTGTCTCTGCTTCTCTGTCTCTACCTCTCTCTCTCTCTGTCTCTCTCTGTGTCTCTCTCTGCCTCTCTCTCTCTCTCTCTCTCTCTCTCTCTCTCTCTCTCTCTCTCTCTCTCTCTCTCTCTCTCTCTCTCAAGTACAATATTACGGCTTTTTTCCTTTCTAAAGCAGGCATTTTAGAGGTCATAATCTGGATACGGTGTGTGCCTCCCTCCGATCCTCCCTCCTTTCTTCTCGCCCCCCCCCCCCCCCAACCTCCTCCCTCATCCCCCCCTCCTTTGGGTGTCAGAAGTTGAGGCCACAAACACTGGCCTGAAATCACACAAGTGTTGGGTTTTTTCTGAAGTCTTTTCGCAATCCAGATCTTCGTGAAGTTTTTTTCTTCCAATCAGGCATGAAGCTCTCTCTCTCTCTCTCTCTCTCTCTCTCTCTCTCTCTCTCTCTCTCTCTCTCTCTCTTTCTTTCTCTCTTAAATAGTAGGGGGTTTTTTCCTTTCTCTATTAAGCATCAGTTAGGAATGAGTGGGGGAGAGGGGGGGGGATTCTCAAGTAGGGCACATTTTATTTTGTTTTTCTTTTTGTCTATTAACTTGAGCATTATTTTTTTGTTTCTCTCTTTCTTAATCAAGTAGGTATGATAATGTATTGTTTATCATCTCTTAAGCTTGGCATCATTCTCTCTCTCTCTCTCTCTCTCTCTCTCTCTCTCTCTTCTCTCACTCTTTATCTTTCTCTTTCTCTTTCTCTCTCTCTCCCTCTCCCCATGCCCCCTCTCATCATTCATTCCCAGACCCACACACACACACACACACAAAATGAAAGAGTGTTGCCATCCTGTGTGGGGTACAGTGGCGTTGAATATGTATGCGTGTTAGAGGAATTTTTCCTTTAATCTCATCTACTGTGCTTCAGTCAAGCAGTCTGGGGCTTGCGCCAAAGAAGACTAGGTTCTGCATAGCAACAAAGCGGTACCTCCAGTCACAGGAATTGGAAAAAGCCTTACGCTGCGTAATACCATAATTATATAGCAAGCCGAAGTCGGATAGATGCGCTGGGCCTGACTTGCCAGGCGCTTCACGGCAGCTCAACGCATTTTTTGTTTCTCGCGCTCATATGACAGACAATAAGCTGCTTGTCTGAGCGTTCCAAGAAGAAGAAGAAGAAGAAGAAGAAGAAGAAGAAGAAGAAGAAGAAGAAGAAGAAGAAGAGAGGAAGAAGAAGAAGAAGAAGAAGAAGAAGAAGAAGAGGAAGAAGAAGAAGAAGAAGAAGAAGAAGAAGAGGAAGAGGAAGAAGAAGAAGAAGAAGAAGAACAACAACAACAACAACAACAACAACAACAACAACAACAACAACAACAACAGCAACAAGAACAAGAACAAGAAGAAAAAAAGGAAAAAAACAACAAGAGCAAGAACAAGAAGAACAAGAAGAAGTGCAAAAACAAGAAGAACAAGAAGAACATGAAGAAGAACAAGAACAAGAAGAAAGCAAGTTTTGCATGAATTTTAAATGGATTTGCTTTTGGGGTTCTTTTTTTTTTTTACTTTATTCATTATTCCCCACATGTTTAGCTAGTTCTCCCCCCCCCCCCAACCACCCCCACCCCCTCCCTCCTTCTTTCCGTTTCCATTCTTAAACCCCCCTCACACCCACTCACACACCTGAGAGCCTGATGTTACCAAGAGTGAGGAGAGGCTTTGACTCCAGCACCATCTTTCCCTCTTGTCTTTCTGGTTCTTGGCCAGACCTTTTGTGCTTCGCCAATAGTGACATGTTGCATATGCAACCAGTTTTTTGTTTTTTGGCCCACCATTAAGGTAGCTATATTCCAACTTCAGCGATGGTGTTTTAACACGACACAAGTACGCACGCGAATTTTTTTTTTTTAAGTTTTCTCATCCGTTCTTACCGGCACGAAATGGCCTACTCTTCCGAAAGGCGGAACATGTTTTAAACGTGTGCGTAACATTTTCTGCGTGCGTTCGCACACAAGACCTCGGTTGATAGTCCCATTCGAAGGACTTTCGGGAGAAGTGGATTCGGCACTGATGTTAACTCCTGTTGGGAAAAAAAAATCCCCTCGAACGGGTGCCTCGGTGGTGGCTCGAACCCAGGCCGTCAGGTTGCAAGATCAACGCTCTAACCACTTGGCTACCCCCGCCCGCAAACGAACAGATTGAAACAATAAACTTTGAAAAAGGTAGATTCGACACTTTTCACCACATAGACTCTGAATGCGGGCTGTGTCTTTAGTATTGGTTTCGCTTTGTTTGTCTTTAGGCAATTACTTGCCAAGGGTGTTCTTTTCTTACACATTTATGTCCAGCACAACAATGGTATAATTATAATTATTGTCCCCAAAACAGCCTCGGGTTATTCCCATTTCTTGAGCGAAAACACGTACACACACACGCGCGCGCACGCGCACACGTACACACATCCAGACACATAATATACACACAACACTACACACTATACACACACACTACACTCACACACTACACATACATACATACATCTATACATACATACATACATACATACATACTACATACATACATACATACATACACGCACAAAACACTATACACACCACACACACATACACGCACACACCACTGCACACATACACACACACCAAAACACACTACAACACACACACACACACACAACATACACACACCACTGCAGAATTACTTATCCGCTCCAGAACAAAGACAAAGACATGATTAAATTTTCTCGAAAACAAAAACCCAACAAAAAAAACCCAAACCCAAACACAATCAACCGAAAAACTGAAGCAGAACAAGATGACAGGCGAACAGAAAAGGTAGCAGCAAGAAAACAACAACAACAACAACAACACACACACACACACAAACACCCACACACACACACACACACACACACACACACACACACAAAGAAAATGATGAAAATTTTTCCAGCCACGATTCCAGAAAGCGTAATATGATTTGTTTCAGAAAGCTTCTACCTCCCCAAAGGGATACGGCAAAAGAAAGAAAGAAAGAAAGACAGACAGACAGACAGAAAGACAGACACACAGAGACAGAGAGAGACAGAGAGAGACACAGAGAGAGAGACAGACAGAGGCAGAGTGAGAAACAGAGACAGTGACAGAAACAGAGAGACACAGAGACAGACAGAATGAGGCAGAGGGAGAGGAGGGAGAGGGAGGGAGAGAGAGAGAGAGAGAAGAGAGAAGAGAGAGAGAGAGAGAGAGAGAGAGAGAGAGAGAGAGAGACAATTGACAATTGACACAATTGACAATGAGAGAGAGGAGGAGGAGAGAGAGAGGAAGAGAGAGAGAGAGAGAGAGAGAGAGAGAGAGAGAGAGAGAGAGAGAGAGAGAGAGGAGAGAGAGAGAGATGAAAAAGAAAAAGTCAGGCAATATGTCTCAGATGTGAAGGACAGGAAAGATGTCTTCGTCTCTCTGTCCTTGTGGGCTCTTTTTCGTTTTCAGCTGTGAGGAGCAGAGAGGAGAGAGGAGAGAGGAAGGCTCCACTGGGCGGAAAGGGGGACATTTGGTAACAACTTCTGATGAGATCCATCGCCTCGCTAGCTGAATCAAATGGTTTCATGAACTGTGGCCATCACACACTGAGCGATGATGCTGATGCTGATGCTGATGATGCTGCTGATGCTGATGCTGATGATGCTGCTGATGCTGCTGAAACTGCGTTCTGTTGTTGCGTTGCTGCTAGTGCTGGTGCTACTGAAGATGATGATTTGTGGAATGTTTACAGCGCTGAATCTTGAAAAGCAAAAACAAAACCACCAAAGCTCTGATGATGATGATGACGACGACGACGACGACGACGATGATGATGGTGGTGGTGGTGGTGGTGGTGGTGGTGGCGGCGGCGGCGGTGGCGAAGATGATGATGATGGTGATGATGATGATGATGATGATGATGATGATGATGATGATGATGATGATGATGATGACGACGACGACGACGACGACGATAACGACGATGGCTACGATAACGATGATGATAATGATGACGACGACGACGATCATTATGACTGTACTATTTATAACAATACTGACGATGACAAAGATCATGATGATGACGACGAGGAGGAGGAGGAGGATGTTGATGATGATGATGATGATGGTGATGATGATGATGATGACGACGACGTCGAGGAGATAATGATCATGCAATAATAGCAAGGACAAGAACACTGAGGCTCCTGAGGTCGGGAGGTAGCAGGCGTTACCCTGTGAAATGTTCATAACATACTCAACTGCGTGTATGAGTGCGCGCATGCGTGCGCGCCTGACCTTTCCATTTCCGTTTACGTCTGTTCATAAAATGCGATCTTAGACACAGTACCTGATGTATGTGTGTGTGTGTGTGTGAGTGTATGTGTACGTACGTGCATGAGTGTGTGCGTGCATGTGAGTGTGAGTATGTGTGCATGCGTGCGTGCGTGTGTGTGTGTGTGTGCGTGCGTACGTGTGTGTGTGTGTGTGTGTGTGTGTGTGTGTGTGTGTGTGTGTGTGTGTGTGTGTGTGTGTGTGTGTGTGTGTGTGTGTGTGTGTGTGTGTGTGTGTGTGTGTGCGCGAGAGAGAGAGAGAGATAGAGAGAGCATGCACAGAGACATATTCTACATATTCAATACCAGATATTAACAATCTCGTCCAATCGCTCTGTCTGTTGTTGTTTTTTTGGTTAAAGAAAGTGTTTTTGTTTTATAGTATTATGCATAGATAGATAGATAGATAGATAGATAGATAGATAGATAGATAGATAGATAGATAGATAGATAGATAGATAGATAGATAGATAGATATACAAAACAAGACGAACTAACAATAACACAAAACATAACAAATAAACAACGAATTCAACCAAATTTTACGATAAATTTAATCATTCTTGAAAATATGACACTCGACTCAAGACAACAACAAAGCATGGATATAAACAAAAGCAACAAGAAACAACTTAAATCTTCAAAATATCACATAGCATAACATAACAACAAGTCAACGACATCATAAACAGAAACTCCGCAAAACTGAAGCGTCATCAACTTTCTGCATAATTTTACGCTAACCGCGAGTTTAAACCACTAAATGAATAAAAGAGAAACAGAGCAAGAGCGTGTAAAGAGTAAAAGAAATGTTAAATGAATTCAAATGCATTAAAGCAAATTTGCTTCTCAAGCGGAGCTGTTAGCTGTCAACAGCCACAGCATTCCATCCTTCCCCCCCCCCCCCACCCCAGTCCTCCTCCATCGGCCTTTCCACAATGATTTCCAAATCTGCCCATCCCCCTCTTAATCTCTCTCTCTCTCTCTCTCTCTCTCTCTCTCTCTCTCTCTCTCTCCTCTCTCACTCTCTCTCTCTCTCGCCACTAGGTCTAGTTTTCTTCGCCAACAAACGGCACTGTCAACAACTTGTGATTCTATGGAAAGCTGCATCTGTCTCTGTCTGTCTGCCTCTCTCTCTCTCTCTCTCTCTCTCTCTCTCTCTCTCTCTCTCTCCTCTACCTCTCCCCTTCCCCCCTGCCCCCTTCCCTTCCATTCCCTTCCCTCACCTTATTTAAACCTTGTTTCAAACCTCACTCTGCAGTGACTCTAAATTGGAAAATTATCGCTCTCTGTCTGTCTCTGTCTGTCTGTCTGTCTCTGTCTGTGTCTGTCTGTCTGTCTGTCTGTCTGGCTGCCTGCCTGCCTGCCTGTCTGTCTGTCTGTCTGTCTGTCTGTCTGTCTCTTCTCTCTCTCTCTCTCTCTCTCTCTCTCTCTCTCTCTCTCTCTCTCTCTCTCTCTCTCTCGCTCTCTCCATTCTCAAGTATAATTCATTTTCTTTGGCTCTTCCATTTCTGCCCCTCAAAGTGTGTTGTGGCCTAAGGCCGATGTACATGAAACAATGTCAGAGTTCACAGTTCAGAGCTCTCTCCATTCTGAGCTCTGCCATACGTCTCTGGAACCTTACTCATCGTCATTCTCTGGGGCCAGGGGGAGGGGGGGGGGGGGGGGGTAGAGAGGGTGAGGGTGTTACCCAGAATATGTAACACTCTAGCCTCGTTTAACCCACCTCGAAAATGACAATGAAACTACACACACTGCATTAAGAGTCTCTATAATCATAGGCATGCTTGTTCTCAACTCTCTCGCCACTTCTTAATTATAGGCAGCCACACACCCGACTTCGGGCCACTTCTTTTTCCTCCTTTCATAATGGGGAATACCCGGATGTTATGCTTGGAGTTTGTCAGGAATAGAAACAACCTCCACGCGCTGCTTTACCTTACCTTCCCTGACCCCTAAAGAGGGCAGGTACCCATTTACAGCTGGGGGAACTGGGGGGAACTGCACTGAAGCCAAGGCGCGCAAACGGTCACCAATCCAAGTGGTAACCACGTTCGATGCTGCTTAAACCTTGGCTGGGGAGAAAGCGAGTGCTCTGACCACTGAGCTGTCCCGTCCCCCTAAATACGGCCAGTAACGTAGGCAGACAGACCGCCCTTATAGCTTCATCATGCATTTAAGGGGGAAAACGGAAGATAAACGAGAAAGAGGGTTGGGGAGCGAAAGCATATACACTGATCTTATCCCGAGGTATATTACATCATCTATCATACTAAAGCAAATGCACACACCTTCCAGTTAGCAAGTTTTCCCCTTTAACCATCCTTCACATCTCAGTGAAATCGTCTGTATATTATAGCCTGGCCTTCAACTAGACACAGAAAGAGAAAGGGGAGGGTAGAAAAGGGAGGTAGAGGGAGAGAGGGAGAGGGATGGAGAGAGGGGGAGAGAGCAAGGGAGAAAGAGAGGGAGAGAAAGAGAGGAGAGAGGGAAAGATGGGGGAAAGAGAGGGAGTCAGAAAAAAGGGGAGAGGGAGAGAGAGAGGGGAGAGGGAGAGAGAAGGAAAGAGAAAGGGGGCAGAGAGTGAGAGAGACAAGAGAGACACACAGACAGACACACACAGAGACAAAAAGACAGAGAGACAGACTGACTGCCAGAGAGACAGGCAAGAACATGGACAGAGACAGAGACACAGAGAGATACTTCTGAAAAAGCAATAACTCGAGCATCCTCTGCGCAAAAACTTGGGTCTCCGAAGTTTTGAAAACGTTAGGAGAGCTCCCTTTTTCCGAATAAGCGATTCTGCTTTAACAATGATGGCTCTGGCACCGTCAAGCCTCATATACAGACATACACGCGCGTACGCGCACATATAAATTCACGCGCGGGCGCGTGCGCGCCACACACGCGCATATATATGCAAGATTTAAGATTGCGACCTTTTGGGGGGGCTACTGAGGATTACGTGAAACAATATAAATGATAACAATCTGCGACACAGAACCAGAGTGCAAAATGCAAGGGAAGGAAGGGGAAGAGCTTACAGCATAATGTAGCAGCACACGGAATACAACACACACACACACACACACACACACACACACACACAGCATACACACGCGCGCGCGCGCGTACGAACAGACAGACAGACACAGAACAAGCCCCAAAGCGCTAAATGGAAGGAAAGAGAGAGCTTACAGCATATGTAGCAGTACACCACACCACACCGCACCACACCATACATAACAAAGTCCTTCGGGTGAGACTATAAACCGAGGCCCCGTGTGCGAACGCATGCAGAACATCTTGCGCACACGTTAAATCCTGTTCCGCTGTTCGAAAGAGTAGGCCTTTGTGTGCCGGTGGGAACAGATGACAAAATTTTAAAAACCGCATACACACGCATATTTTTTTTAAGCGCTTTGATTTGTTGCTTTACAAGATTCAGCGCTATATAAATTCCATACATTATTTTTATTATTAACACACACACACACCACAACCCAACAAAACAAACACAACACAACAAAAAACACACACATACACACACACGACACAACCCAACCCAACACACACACACACATACACCGCACCGGACCACACCACATCACACTATACCATAACAAACAAACACACACACACACACCACACACAAACAACACACACAAGCCAACACACACACACACACAACACACACACACAAAACACACACATACACACACAAACCAACACACACACACACACAACACACACAACACATTCACATACACACACACAACACATTCACAGACACACACATACACACATAAAACACACACAACACACACAAACACACACACCGCACCGCACCGGACCGCACCACACCACACCACACTATATCATAACAAACACACACACACACACACACAACACACACACAATACACACACAACACAACACACACACAACACACACAAACACACACACCGCACCGCACCGGACCGCACCACACCACAACCACACTATATCATAACAACACACACACACAACAACACACACACATACACACACAAACCAACACACACACAACACACACAAACACACACACCGCACCGCACCGGACCGCACCACACCACACCACACTATACCATAACAAACACTCACACACACACACACACACACACACAACACACAAACACAACACACAAACACAACACAAACACACAAAACACACACACACACAACACAACAGAACTCAACCCAACCCAACACACACACACAACACACACAACACACACAACACACACACACACTCGACACAACCCAACCCAACCCAAACACCACACACACACACACCACACACACACACAAAACACACACAAACACACACACGACACAACCCAACCCAACACACACACACACAACACACACACACGACACAACCCAACCCAACCCATCCCCCCCCCCCACACACACACACACAAAACACACACACACACACACACACACACACACACACTAGGTCCCTAATGACTGCTTTCAGAGCACACAGCTTCATCGTCAGCAGCAATCAGCATCATGAGGATAATGATGCTCCACACTCCAACAACACACGAATGGGAAAGGTCCAGGGGGAGGGGGGTGGTAGTGGAGAGGGGGAGAGGAGGGATGGAGGAGAGGAGGAGGAGGGAGATGAAGGGATACATGGTAGGGGGATAGGGGGGGGTGGGGGAGGGAAGGGGGCACGGTGGCTGAAAGGTAGTGGTGACGACGATGACGACTATGATGATGATAGTTAATGCTCAGAAAAATAAAAGGTTGGTTGGCGGGGGCGGGGACGGGGACGGGAAGGGGGGGGAGGGGGTGGCTGAAAGGTGGTGTGTAGGTGACAATAGGTGGGTGGTGGTGGTGGTGGTGGTGGTGGTGGTGGTGGTGGTGGTGGTGGTGGTGGTGGTGGTGGTAATGCTGCTGCTGCTGCTGTTGTTCTTGTTGTGTGATGATGATGATGATGATGATGATGATGATGATGATGATGATGATGATGATGATGATGATGATGATGGTGGTGGTGGTGGTGGTGGTGGTGGTGGTAACGGCAACCGCGATGACGACTTTGATGAGGAGGAGGAGGAGCTCGGAAGAACAAGAGAGGTAATGGAGCAGTTCGTGACTGTTTCTTTCTCTGTTCGAGTTGTTCTATCTGACGGTGAATGGAAGGTACAAATGGGTGGGGTCGGGGTTGAGTGCCAAGAAGGGTGGTCCGAGTGGAAGTCTTTCAAATGTACGACAATAACTCAAAGCCCGGTAATCGAACATATACATTCAGCGCACGTGCAAGGACCCACGACAACAAGAGTTTGAAGTGTGCGGTGGTTCAATCCTCGTTTGGGCCCCAAATTTTCCCCCCTTCCATTAGACCATGAGTGGTGGTCTGGATGCTAGTCTTTCGGATAAGACGATAAAAACCGAGGTCCCGTGTGTTACACATATTTAGCGCAAGTGAAAGAACCCACTGCAACAAGAGAGTTGTCCCTGGCAACATTCTGTAGAAAATAAACTAATCTGATAGGGAAACAAATACAGTTGCAGACAGGGAAAGAAGTTTTTTTAAAAATGGGTGGCGCTGCTCTTGTGGCGACGCGCTCTCCCCTGGGAAAGCATCCTGAATTTCACGCAGAGAAATCGACAGTGACTTCAAGTGATATACGATACGATACAATACAATATACAATACAAAAAGAGAGACAACAGCAAAAAAAAAAATTAAGAAAATGGTGTCGCTTTACTATACTATGGCAAAAACTGCCATGTTTATCCCCCCTTAGACATTAACCCAGCTTTACTACTGGTAGTGGTGGGCGCTCCCTGGCTTAACATTCTGGGGGTCACCCAGAATATACCTGATTGTATACCCTCTGTCTCAATCTATCGCTGGAAATCACCGTGACACTGTTAAGTACACAATGGATGAGAAGTCTGCGTGTATGGTTGGATTTTTTTTTCTTTTTACAAGTGCCTCGCCATATAGGCAGCCATATTACGGCTTCAGAAGATTTAACTCGAATCTGACGCCAGAAAAAAATCTGTTGCAGCTGTAAATGTTATACGATACAGGATGGAGTCAGAGAATTGATTTAAGCCGAATACGCGCTATATGAATACACACACACACATACACAAACACACACGCACGCACACAACACACATACACAAACACACACATACACAAACTCATACATACATACACAACACACACACACACCACACACACACACACACACACACACACACACACACACATACAGCTGACACCATATCTTGCAGTATATAGCAACACCCTCCCCCACACACACAAAATCTCCCGTCAAAAAAAATAGTGTCTCCCCCTCCTCCTCCACCCTTCACCCCCTTTCCAAAAAAACCCCATAATAATAACAACACCTGCAACAGCTGGCTGCACAGCAGCACAGATTGAGACGTAATGAAAAAGTAATGACAGGTAAAGATGAAAAGTTGCCAAATATCAACTAGGGAGATACACATGTGTGCACGCTTGCATAATTATTCATTTGCTCTCTCAATCTCTATTTCTCCTCTCTCTCTCAATACTCTCTCTCTCTCTCTCTCTCTCTCTCTCTCTCTCTCTCTCTCTCTCTCTCTCTCTCCATGGTATCCATGTGTGCATGTGTATTCATTTGCATCCTTTGCTTTCGTTTTTCTTGCAATGTTCTTTTTGTTTCCTTTTCATGTTGAGGGCTGGATGAAAAATATGTCTTTGAAACTTAAGCTATTACCCTCGTGAAATAAAACTGCGTTTGCGTTTGCCTTTCCTCTCTCTCTCTCTCTCTCTCTCTCTCTCTTTCCCCTCCTCCTCTCTCCTCTCTCTCTCTCTCTCTCTCTCTCTCTCTCTCTCTCTCTCCCTCTCTCATTCTTTTGCATTGTGGCCTAAGGCCGATGTATAGTAAAAGTCTGAAGTATGTCTGTCTGCCTCTCTCTCTCTCTCTCTCTCTCTCTCTCTCTCTCTCTCTCTCTCACACACACACACACACACACACACACACACACCACACACAACACACACAGAAATATGCACACAACACACACACATACACATGCACCGCCCCCACCCACCACCCCAACCCCCACCCAACCCATCCCCCACCCCTACACACACACACATACATACACACACACACACACACACACACACACACACACAGCTGATGCTGTGGTTGGGAGGAAGGAAGCCTGTGAATGATCTAAAGCTCTCCGGGGCCTACTCCGTTTTTCAGGGGGTCCCCAAATACCGCTAACCGGCAGTGACAATGTCACCGTGTGCGATCAGCTTCACCCCCCCCCCCCCCCACCCCCCCACCCCACTCCTATCCCCCCCCCCCCTTGCTGCCCACCCTCTTTCCATCCTCCGCCACACAACCACCCCCTTATCCCCCTTTTAAACTGAAATCTCTCTCTCTCTCTCTCTCTCTCTCTCTCTCTCCTCTCTCTCATCTCTCTCTCTCTCTCTCTCTCTCTCTCTCTCTCTCTCTCTTCCCTATCATTCTATTTCTGATTCTCTTTAATTTTTGTGCGAAATTGCGATATTCTAGAAAAATTCATATCGACAATATTCATGTGTTTGGGGTTTTCTTTTTTCATTGTGTAGGCTACACTGAACAAAATGATGATGATTATGTGTTTTGGAGTGTATAATTCAAATTAAAATCGTGGGAGGGGGGGGGCAGTTCTCCTCACTATATTGATGTCAGTTATTTGAACTATATTTTGTTTGCTATCCGTAAGGTATTGAAGATTATGTGATTAAAATGTGTCTAGATACCAGAAATCTGATCGTATGTTGTTTGGTGTTTGTTACGGTACATCAGATCATACTAATCATAATGTTATCAGATCATAGTGTCTTGGCATTTGCAATCAATCCTTCGGATGAGACTATAAACCGAGGCCCCGTGTTCGAACGCATGCAGAACATCTTGCGCACACGTTAAATCCTGTTCCGCTTTTCGGAAGAGTAGGCCATTGTGTGCCGGTGGAAACAGATGACAAAATTTACAAAACCGCATACACATGGGACAGGATGTAAAAAAGCACATGAATGCTTATTCCATTATCCTCGATATAAAAGAATAAATAAATAAATACGGTAACTTAAGATTTTATTGTGAATATTCATGAGCCTCGCTGTTAAATAATCGAACTCTATTATGTTCACTACCGGTAAGTTAATCAGGACTGTACTGTTGATAATGAGCCTTGATGTCATTAACTTCAAACTATAGTTTGCACACATTACATTAGATTATACTGATATTATACGCGTGCTTTGATATTGGTAAAACGAATTTAGATTCTGTTCGTAAGTTACGTAAAACTATACTGTTAGTTTAATACATGTGTCTAGATGTTAGTGATTTCACATACGCTTTGTTTACAAGCTCTTTCGTATGGGCGCTATCGCTTAATGAACTAAAAAAAATTGCCATCATTCCTCTGCCCATGCTTCCATGGAGACTGTTCTTGCTGCTGTCTAGTTTGATGGCTGTTGTCCACGGAATCGCCTCTGCTTCCCCCTCTGTTTATCATCATCATTATTATTATTATCATCATTATCATCATCATCATTATCATTATCATCATTATCATCATTATTATTATTATCATTATTATCATGTCTTTTTGACACTCTGACAGGCTGATTACAGTCGTCCTTCCCTTTAAGCCGTTTCCATGAAAACGACAAAGCAAAAGCTAACGATCAGATTGGTGTAGAAAATGGGGAAGCTGCCGTTTCTAAAATAGGGCATACTTTCATCATCTAATGAGCAATAATTAGTGAGTGAACGAGTCAGTCAGTCAGTCAGTGCGTGGGTGGGTGGACTTTTGAACTAAGCAACACAAGAACGAAAGAAAGAAGAAGAAGAAGAAAGAAGAAAGAAGAAGAAGAATGAAGGAAGATGAAGAATAAAGTGAATGATGAATGAATGAAGAAGAAGAGAAGAAGAATGAATGAATGAATGAATGAAAGAAGAATGAATGAATGAATGAATGAAAGGTCATAACAGGGTAAAAAGGAGAGGAGCGGGGGATATCTCGCTTAAACACGCTCTATGTAGATGAGTAGAGAACTACAGTGTCGGCATAATGCACATCTCACACAATGTATGTGGTGTCCTTAAATGGTTTTCTTGTCGCTTTTCGGAGGAGTAGGCCATAGTGTGCCGGTAGGAACGGATGACAAAATTTACAAAAACTGCATGCACACGGGGACTAGATGTTAAAAAAATCCACACGTGTGTTCCATTATCCTCGGAATAAAAGAATAAAAGGCCTTCAACTGCGCGAACCTGATCCAAAGGTAACTGGAAGTTATATGTAAACTGCTCAGCATATCGTTTTCTATCAACACACACGAAAACACAACCCAAACCATAAAGACGGGCAATATAAAGATGTTACATCAATAGAAACTCACTCCAGACGGCAAATGCACAGCGAGTACTTCCTAACTTTCCCGGGGGGGAAATCAGGTTGTTTTACCTATGATTCGCACGCTCACGAAAGACAATGATAGGAATGGTCAGGTTTGGAATCGCTTCGTCTCGCGATGTGCAGTCTGTGCATTGACAGCCAGACCACCTGGTGAAGGACAGGTGGAGGCAAGTTTCCACAGGAAGATTCCAGACCTGGGAAGGGAGGAGTTGCTGTCTCCGTTGAGTCTGTCCACTTTACGAACAATACCCACTTTAAGACACAGCACACGCACCTTCTCTCTTGTTTTGTTTTTCAAAGCAGCAAAAAGAAACTGTTGATGAATCTCTTGCATCTAGTTTAAGTTTATTAGCGCGCTTTCAGTTTAATAATAATAATAATAATAATAATAATAATAGAATGAAGAAAGAAGAAGAGAAGAAGAAGAAGAAGGAAGAAGAAGAAGAAGAAGAAGAAGAAGAAGAAGAAGAAAGAAGAAGAAGAAGAAGAAAGAAAAAAGAAGAAATGGAATTTATATAGCGCTGTATCTTGCACAGACAAATCAAAGCGCTTGCACTCCACTCATTCTTACATAGTCATACAACCAATAGCAAGTAATAGTTCTAACAACAGTTAAGCTGCACCGTTTGTTTTTAGAGTTTATTGAAGAGAACTGAGCTTTCAGAAATTCGCCCTCCTGTTTACTTGTCCAACTTCCTTGTCAAAAAACTGCACTCAATAATTATGAAGGAAACTGTGTTGTGGTGGTGGTTTTCAACGTTAATATTTATAGTCGTGTGGTAGAGCCCCCAATGCCCACCCCCACCCTTACCCTTTCCACAACGAACGCAATCTATACAATCTTTGTCTCCTGTGTACGAGTTTTGCACAGTGTATCAAAACACTAATTGTAGTAAATTGGTACACAGCTTTTAGACGCGCGCAATAAACTGCCGTTTATTCCAGACCGATAGTGGAAGTAAGTATGCACTCCAAAAAGTGAGAGCCTAAGATACGCGCTGTAATTATACGCAAAAATGCATCAACAAACAAACAAACTAAAAAACAAACCTTGCAATCATGAGATAAATAGATCACATAACATATCTGCAGTTTTAAAAAATAAAAAATAACCAACCAACCAAACAAACAGACAGACAAACTGATAGACAAGACAAACAAACAGACAACCGAACAAACAAGCAAACAAACGCCCTCACCGCTAACGCAGGCTTTGCCCAGAAGGCTGAAGTTGTGGCGGGCAGCTCGCAGGTTGTTGACCATGATCTCCTCGCTGGGCCTCTCCAGAAGCTGGAATACGGCTGCCCCGAGAGTCAGGTAGGCCACGAAGACCGCCACCAAGCCTAGCACACGGAACACGGGGTGCTGAGTGCAGCTGTACAGCATCTGCCGAGACATGGTGAGGAGTAGGAGCGGTGGACTGACGGGGACACTATCCTTCGTCTTCTTCCTCCCTTGTGGATATACCTCTTACTGGTGATGATGAGAATCACACTGGTAACAACGACGATGACGATGATGATTGTCCTTCTGATAATGGATGCTGCTGTGGGTTGTACTGGTAGTATCGTTGCAGCTCCTCCTCCTCCTCCTCCTTGCAAACTAAAGGTATGTGCTGGAAGTGGTAAGGTTAGTTGTCAATTCAGAGCGTGGTAGGTCTATTCCTCGTTCTAGGCTGTTCGTCTTGCTCTGAGTGCTGCTGCTTTCTTCTCTCACTGCCTGGGGCTTGCCTTGTTCAGCATGAAAGTAAATCCCCTTTCTTTTGGTGTGAAAGTGAAATCCCTTTCTATCC
>CM054137.1:43580111-43587611 GCA_028751875.1 Rapana venosa
AGTGAGGGTCAGGGATCTCCGCTTCCTTTACTTTCAGCTGTTTCTTTGATATATATAAGAGAGATAGATGGACGCTGGTTCGTTTAACCTCATTAAAGCAATAGTAGTTTTATGATAGGAGAGGTGTCACGCATCAAATGATGGGAACATAAGTCTTCTGGCAAAAAGCGGACGTGTGAACGTACATATTAACTCACACATACACACCCATGCACACACACACCACACACACACACATACACACACACAAACACACACACACACACGCACACATATTCCACGTCCTCAAGTAGTATGTTTAAAAGTCAACGAATCAGAACGGCGTATAATTATTCACTTGAGTCAAATTCTACTCGTAAAGTAAGCGGAGAAAAGAGTGGGTCCTTTTTTTTTCTTTCTCCCAAGGCTGTGAAAAAAGTAACTGATCATAAAAACAGGTAAAGGTGTCCCATAAGCTTTGCGGTCGTTGAGGAGCGAGGTGTCAGAGACCTCAACTTCTCTAGGGCCAGCATAATGAGGGCGGCGCCCATCTCCTCTCCCTCGCTGCTTTACCTTCCCTGACCCTAAAGAGGCAGGTACCCATTTACAGCTGGGTGAACTGGGGGACTACTGAAGCCAAGGCGCACGGACAGTCACTCATCCGAGAGGTAACCACGCTTAATGCTGCTTAACCCTACCTAGAGGAAAGCGAGTGCTCTGACCGCTGAGCTATCCTGATCATAACTATGTTAGCTTTAAATCGGTTTGTGTGCTGTGACCAGCGCAAACAACAGATACCAACAACAACAAAAACCCACTGGAGTTTTATGTTTGTGGAGATGTTTTGAGAGGTGCAGAAGAATATTTTCTTAACCAGAATCAACGACATTGAAATGATTATGTCTTCCTACATGCTATCTATCATGGATCGGTGGTCTAGAAGTAACGTATATAATTATGCCTAGGAAGCGACAAGAGTGGATTTGATCCCCGTTTGAGTCCAAACTCCCCTTGCCCCAACTAGACCTTGAAGTGGTTGTGTGGGTGCTAGCCTTTTGGATGAGACAATAAACCGAGGGTCCGTGTGCTACACGCATTCAGCGCAAGTAAAACAACCCATGGCGACAAGAGAATTGTCCCTGGCAAAAATCAGCAGCAAAAAGCCAAGCTGATAGGGACACAAATAGACATGCAGACAGGAATAAAACAACAAAACAAAACATAGATGGTCAATAACAAGTACGGATATGCTACATAAAAGAAAAAAACCCGAAAACCAACAAATTCGCGATTGTGTTTTTATGTAGTCCTGCTTTTACTTCGTTGATTGGTTGGATGGTTGGGGTGGGGAGGGGGTCTGGGGGAGGGGTTGAAGGGGAATGTATGTATCAAATTTTAATTTTTCTTTATCTCTGTCAAAGGTGTATCCCCACAGTACGTCATTGAGATGATTCAACCATATACTGAGATTTAAAATTTTACGAAATGACAGCCCTGATATGGCCTCTGTGGTCGGCGGGACTATAAACAACAAACTTGGATTGAATTGAACCGCACACAATACCTGCACGATAACTTTCATCAAGCTCTGATTCCCGCCCTTTTTATAATACCTCGGTCGAGCGCAGAGTCTTTTGGCCGGCGTGCCTTTGTTCATATTATTAATAATAATAATGATAATGATAATAATAATAATAATACATGGTATTTATATAGTGCTGTATCTTGCAGAAAACAAACCAAAGCGCTTTCATTCATCCTACTCATTCACTTCATATTCAGCTCCTTCTGTGTGGAACTCTTTGCCTCGGGATCTCCGTCATGCTTCTTCCTCTTTTCTTCTTTCAAGGGCAGTCTGAGGAACCTTGTCTTTGAAACCTGCTATGAATCTCTCTCTCTCTCTCTCTCTCTCTCTCTCCTCTCTCTCTCTCTCTCTCTCTCTCTCTCTTCTCACTTTGCTAACACTCTCTCTCTCTCTCTCTCTCTCTCTCTCTCTCTCTCACTTTGATAACATCTCTCTCTCTCTCTCTCTCTCCTCTCTCTCTCTCTCTCTCTCTCTCACTTTGATAACATTATTGTCTGTGATAATGTGTGTTGGGGGGGAGGGAGGGGAGGAGGGTGACGGTGACTGAGAGGTTCAATGTCCTTGGGAAGGGGGAGGAGAGAATGTGGAATGTTTGTCTCGTGTGTGTGTGTGTGTGTGTGTGTGTGTGTGTGCGTGCGTGCGTGCGTGCGTGCGTGCGTGCGTGCGTGCGTGTGTGTAAGTCTGTGAGTCAAGTCAAGTCAAGCCAAATTTGTATTTCCAGACAGTACATTGAATAAGCAATGCATTCGGTTTTTTTTCATCAAGCCATCTATCTAAGAACAAATTTCTTAATGATAATACTGAAATACTACATTATTGCAACCGTTACCGATAAATTGTACCAGTGAGTGAGTGAGTGTGTGTGTGTGTGTGTGTGTGTGTGTGTGGGTGTGTGCGTGCGTTGGTGCGTTGGTGGTGTGCGTGCGGGGTGCGTGCGTGCGTGCGCGCGCGCGTTCTTCTTAAATTTAACGTCTTTTCACATTAAATGATATTAGACAAAGACAGAGAGACAATGACAATGACAAATTCTTTTATTTCGAGGATAATGAATAAGCACCCATGTGCTTTTTTACATCCAGTCCCCGCCATTAGGGATATAAGAGAGAGAGAGAGAGAGAGAGAGAGAGAGAGAGAGAGAGAGAGAGAGAGAGAGAGAGAGAGAGAGAGAGTGTGTTGGGGTGGAATTGAACCTAAGACTGTTCGAGTTTTTTGTCCACCTGCTGGAGACACAGAGAGAGAGATCTGCTGGAGACACAGAGAGAGAGAGATCTGCTGGAGACAGAGAGAGAGAGATCTGCTGGAGACAGAGAGAGAGAGATCTGCTGGAGACAGAGAGAGAGAGATCTGCTGGAGACAGAGAGAGAGAGATCTGCTGGAGACAGAGAGAGAGAGATCTGCTGGAGACAGAGAGAGAGAGATCTGCTGGAGACAGAGAGAGAGAGATCTGCTGGAGACAGAGAGAGAGAGAGATCTGCTGGAGACACAGAGAGAGACAAACACACACATGCGCACACGGACGCACGTACGTACACACACACAAAGACACACACATACGCACGCACGTACACACACAAATACACACACATACGCACACACTGCTCTCTCTCTCTCTCTCTCTCTCTCTCTCTCTCTCTCTCTTTCTCCTCTCCCTCCCCTCTTCTCTTCTCCCTTTCTCTGGAAAAAGGAAGAACAGAGACAACAAACGAAGAACAAGAACAAGAAGAACAAGAGGAACAAGAACAAGAAGAACAAGAAGAACAAGAACAAGAAATGAAAATAATAGGTCTATTGCTGTTAGGGGTTTTTTTTTTTGCTTTTTGCTCTTGTTTACGAACTCAATGACCAGTTCTTTACGGGTTTGTTGTTGTTTTCTTTGGGGGCTTGTTTGGGGGGGGGGGGGGGGGGGGCTTGTTTGGTTAGGTTGTTTGGGGTTTTTTTTGTTGTTCTGTTCTGGGATTGAGTTTTGTTTTGATCTTGTTTTAGGTGAGGGTTTTAGTTGTTGTTGTTTGGTGGTTGTTGGGGGGGTTTTCTGGTGCTATTGTTGTTGTTTTTTTTGTATTGTGGTTGTTTTGTTGGGTTGTTGTTGTTTTGTTGTTGGTTGGTTGTTTTGTGGTTGTTGTTTGTTTGTTTTTTTTGGGGGGTGGATGGAGGGTCGTTTTGTGTTTCCAACACACTGAATGCTGCTTGTTTCACGAAATGGATTTTCTGGCCCTTTCAATAAAAGTGTCAACGGCAGTCTCAGAATCAGTCACACCTGAAAGCCCCTCCACTCCATCCCCCCCCCCCCCACCTCTCCTCTCTCTCTCCTCTCTCTCTCTCTCTCTCTCGTGTGCATACGTGTGCGCGCAATCGCTCTCATTCGGGCACTCTTTTCAGTTCGCATGCGAGTGCTCTGTGTGTGTGCGTGCGTCCGTGCATGTGTGTGTGTGTGTGTTGTGTGCGTGCCTGCGTGTGTGTGTATGTGTGTGAGTGTGTGTGTGAGTGTGTATATGTGTGTGTGTTCGTTTTAACATCTATTCACTAAAATATTACATTAGTCAGAATATGTGTGCGTGTCCGCGTGCGCGTATGCGCGCGTGTGCGTGCGTGCGCGCGCGCGCGTGTGTGTGTGTGTGTGTGTGTGTGTGTGTGTGTGTGTGTGTGTGTGTGTGTGTGTGTGTGTGTGTGTGTATGTGTGTGTGAACAACAACACCAGAACTTCGCATAGCAAGTCTTTGCAGAGTGAACCCATACACAAAAATATTATAGTAAGTCTATCACACACACACACACACACACACGCACACACACACGCGCACACACACACACACACACACACACACATACACACGAGAGAGAGAGAGAGAGAGAGAGAGAGAGAGAGAGAGAGAGACAGACAGACAGACAGACAGACAGACAGACAGACAGACAAACAAACAGATAAACAGACACAGAGAAACAGAGACACGGTCAGGGAGAATTTTCATAACTTTCACATTCATACTTATTAGCATACAGATTTCTGATAGGACAGAATACTTTGACCGAAATGACTGTTACAACACGTGACTTCGTGTAACGAAGAAACTTCTCTATGTGGCTGCAGGGGGAGGCGGGGAAGGGAGGGAGGGGGGGGGGGGGGCAGTCCCATGTCCTAGACTCGTTTGAAGAAGAAAGCAAAAGGCCGGGAAGTCAAACAAAAACCCTAACCGCTGACACACATAGGGACGTGTGAAAAACTGTTGCCGATAATTCCGTCATTTGAAATTCAGATGTATGTGTGGCTCTCTCTCTCTCTCTCTCTCTCTCTCTCTCTCTCTCTCTCTCCACACACACCCCCTTCATGAGGGGCCAAGGCCTATAATGAATAAAACTTTCGCATTCGCATTCTCTCTCTCTCTCTCTCTCTCTCTCTTAAATGTTATGGATGTAGTCTATGATCAGGACATGGGCTGGATTTTAAAATAATGTAAAACTTTTCTGTAACCCTTTTAAGAGGACTCTCTCTCTCTCTCTCTCTCTCTCTCTCTCTCTCTCTCTCTTCTATCTCTATATATATATATATATATATATATATATATATATTATATATCTCTCTTTCAGAAACCAGTGAATCACCCTTAGGGCATTTACACACCTTACACAGTCGCAATGTATGGGGCCAGTGCCTTTTGCTCTCCCCTACTTCGCCAAGTTATTTCAAACACAATGTATTATTTCAAACACAAACGTGAGTTCCATGTCAACTTTTCGCGTCACAGGTAGGCTTTGTACGTGACGTAAATTTTGAAAACAAATCGAATGTCTCCATGAATCACAAGACACAGTGCTGTACGGCTGGTAAAGCTTTAACAGCAAATAAGTGTTGTTCATTGTTCTGGCTCTGCTAAAGAATCACAGTAACCAATCATAGTTGACAATCACTGTGTTTTGTTGCAGCTGCTGAACCATTGCATGGAATCCATGTCATGGTGATTATCTGGGCTGTTGTGAATTGTTTTTCTGGTCTTAATTGAAATAAACATGTGTTTGTGCCCAGTCCCCCTCCCCACTGTCCTTTGTGAATGGGCTTGAAAGCTTACTGCAATAATAATAATAATAATGTATGGAATTTATATAGTGCTGAATCTTGTAAAGCAACAAATCAAAGCGCTCAGATGACTTCTTTTTTTTTTTTTTTAATTTATGCGTGTGTATGCGGTTTTGTAAATTTTGTCATCTGTTCCCACCGGCACACAATGGCCTACTCTTTCGAACAGCGGAACAGGATTTAACGTGTGCGCAAGATGTCCTGCATGCGTTCGCACACGGGGCCTCGGTTTATATATAGTCTCATCCGAAGGACTTTTCAAGTGTAGATCTGCCAGTGCCTTAATTCCCCAAAAATAAACCATCCTCTCTCTCTCTCTCTCTCTCTCTCTCTCTCTCTCACTCTCTCTCTCACTCTCTCTCTCTCTCTGTCTCTCTCTCTGTCTCTCTCTCTCTCTGTCTCTCTGTCTGTCTCTCTCTCTGTCTCTGTCTGTCTCTCTCTCTCTGTCTGTCTCTCTCTCTCTCTCTCTGTCTCCTCTCTCTCTCTCTGGGTGCCTAGTGCCTGCTCTTCTCCTGGGCTTGTCACTGTGCAGGAGGTCTGCCGGCTGGCCTCAGCCGACACACTCCCACTTCAGAGCAGCTAGTTCAGTGTACAGGTTGAATGGTCGTGTTTCCCTAGCCCACCCAACGCTGTCGTGACTTAAGGCATCTTTAACGTGCTTCTTTGATCTTCTGCATAAGCGTATAATTATATACACCAAGGGAAGTAAGGCACTGGCAGATCTGCACTTGAAGTTGACCAGGGAGATCGTTAAAAAAAAAAATTAAAAAACCGACGATGCCGAGATTCAAACCCACGACTTCAAGGATTGAAGTGGAACGGTGTTAACCACAGGGCTATAGCGTCCTTCTGAATGTGTAAATACAAGAAGAAAACTAAGGCACTGGCAAGTCTGCACTTCAAGTTGACCTGGGAGATCGTCAACTTCCCCCCCCCCCCTTCCCCACAACCCTTCATTCACCAAACGCCGCCGAGATTCGAACCCGCGGGACCCAAGGGATTGAAGTCAAATGGTCTTAACCACTCGGCTATAGCATCCGCTGTAAACTCAGTCGAAACCTTTATCTTTGAAATATGTTGCTTGACTGGACCGACACGTGCCCGGTTGGGTTCAAGCGTGTGTTCGGCCCTTCCGCACTGTGTGTTCTCCATGTACATAGTTACTTACAAACTGTGTAAGAATGAGTTGAGTGCAAGCGCTTTGATTTGTCTGTGCAAGATACAGCGCTATATAAATTCCATTTTTTATTATTATTATTATTATTGTTATTATGTAGCCTCACCCCCATGAACAAGATTGATGAGGACGTTTAAACTGATTCCATTTTTTGGTTCTGTTCCTCTGCTAAAGCTCCAAGGTTCACCAATGGCGAGATTTTTTTTCCCCTGTATCTGACCGTTTTTGCCCACCATTCAGGTTGCTGCATTCCAGTTTCGGGGATGCTGTCTAAACACGACCTTCATGTGCATGTGGTGTAGGTTTCTTTAAAAAAAAAAATTTTTATATCCGTTCTTACCGGCAGGAATGGACAACTCTTCCAAAAGGCAGGTCAGGTTTTCATGGGTGCGTAAGATGTTCTGCGAGCGTTCGCACACGGGGCCTCGGTTTATAGTATCATCCGAAGGACTTTCGGGGAGAGTAGAGTCAGCTCTCTCTCTCTCTCTCTCTCTCTCTCTCTCTCTCTCTCTCTCTCTCTCTCTCACAGAATTCACAAAACCGCATACACATGGGGATTAGATGTAAAAAAACAAACAAAAAAGCACATAAGTGCTTATTTCATTATCCTCGATATAAAAAACATTAAAAAATTTTAAAATTTAAAATTTAAATCTCCTTCCATGTCAACCATAGACATCGCCTCGAAGT
>CM054137.1:43610111-43622611 GCA_028751875.1 Rapana venosa
AGAAGACCAGGCACTACGTACGCATCCTACCCAATAAGGGAAACTGAAGAAGAAGAAGAAGAAGAAGAAGAAGAAGAAGAAGAAGAAGAAGAAGAAGAAAGAAGAAGAAGAAGGAGGAGGAGGAGGAGGAGGAGGAGGAGGAGGAGGAGGAGGAGGAGGAGGAGGAGGAGGAGGACAAGAACAAGAAGAACAAGAGCAAGAAGAACAAGAACAAGAAGAACAAGAACAAGAAGAACAAGAACAAGAAGAACAAGAACAAGAACAAGAAGAAGATGAAGAACAAGAACAAGAAGAAGAAGAAGATCAAGAACAAGTAATACGTCTTGACATGGGCCACACCCCAGAGATACGGCTTCCATTTCAATGTCTAGACTCATTTTTCTCCCTTGTTCGTCCAGCCTGATTTTTTTTCCCCCAGAGAAAGTTGCTTAATTGCAATTCTGACCTTCTCCCGGGTCATTTCTGATGATTATTCTGTTGACCGGTGTCCTTTGTTAAGGGCCGAATGTCCAAGTGTTCCAGCTGTCGTGTCCACGTTACATTTTTTAAACGCAAAGGACGAATCTGTGAAAGAAGACAGCATTGAGGAGAAAGGGGAGGGGGGGGGAAGCCATTTGCGCAATGTGCTGGTGGGCAAGCGTTATCTTCCGGTCTGTGATCTGTCTTTCTGTCTCTGTCTGTCTGTCTGTCTGTCTGTCTGTCTGTCTGTCTGTCTGTCTCTCTCTCTCTCTCTCTTCTCTTTTCTGTCTGTCTGTCTGTCTGTCTGTCTTCTCTCTCTCTCTCTCTCTCTCTCTCTCTCTCTCTCTCTCTCTCTCTCTCTCTCTCTCTCTCCCTCCCTCCCTCTAGACGGTGAGGGCAAAAGGGAAAAAGGGGAGAGAGGGGGGGGGGGGGGGGGACGACAGAACGAATGAATGAATGAATGAATGAATGAATGAATGAATGAATGAATGAATGAATGAATGAATGATCTGCAAAACGCAAGGAAAGCGATTTTAAACCAAGCCTAGTCTTTTAATCTATCGCTTTAGACATGCGTGTATCAAAACGGTTAATAAAAACATGAACGAACAAAAGGCAAGTTTAGTAACACAAAGCAAATTGTATAAGAGACAGACAGAAACAGAGACAGACAGACAGATTGAGAAACAGAGACACAGACCTACAAACATGGCAAAAAACGGGGGAAGGGTGGGGGGAAGCAGAAAAAGCAAAAACAGACGAGGCAAGTATTTAACAAAAAAATAAATTTTAAAAACCGAGCGAAAAGCAACGGATGACTACATAAACAAAGTGAGAATCGCAGAAGGAATGGACACCCAGACACAACTAACTGAAAGACTGACAGTACATCATGAAAAACCACAATTTCCCTCACCCCGCTCCACACCCCCACCCCTCCTAAGAAAATGTGCAGAGACTCCAGTTGAGACAAAAAAAAAAACATGGGCCATTCCTTCATGGATCTATACTGACAATGGAGATCAGCAAGACTGTGCGGTGTTGACAGGCGATTTTTTTTTCATGCCATTCAGACACTCTTGAGTACCGTCTGGTACCTGTTGAAGCGTGCTATCTGCACTCAGAGTCACCGATGTATATACCTCCCGCCCCCCCCCCCTTTCCCCACAGACAGACAGAGACTTTTAAAAAAGTGCATTTTATTGGGGAAAGGAAGGTTGAGATACAGGGAGAAACGGGAAGGAGGGAAGAAGAACGAACGTAAATTTGACAAAAAAATTGGACATGGAGGAAAGTGGCCGTAAGACAGGGAGAAAGAGATGAAAATGGTTGGAAAGAGAGAAAGAAAAGAGGACAGGGGTAGGGGAAAGGTCAGAGAAAAGGAAGAGAGAGGGGGGGGGGGGAGAGAGACAGAGACAGACAAAGACAGAGACAGAAAGACAGAGACATAGAGAAACAGAGACAGACAGACAGACAGAAAATTATGGAGGTGCAACAATCAAAATGGGCATAAACATCAATTTACAAGAAAAATACAGCGTTGTTACAACAGCACCATACACCGACATCAAAAAAGTGTACATTCACAACAATAGAAGAGAGAGAGAGAGAGAGAGAGAGAGAGAGAGAGAGAGAGAGAGAGAGGAGAGAGAGAGAGAGAGAGAGAGAGAGACAGACAGACAGACAGACAGACAGACAGACAGACAGACAGACAGACAGACAGAGACAGAGAGAGATTGCAGACACAAACCAGCAAAGGATGCAAAGAAGGACTGGAACTCTCGTCACCTTCCTTCACCCACTGTCTGCACAATCTACGTACAAAGGATGCGAAAGAAGCAGAGCAGCATAGCCAGGGAAATGCATATTGTTTTAATTATAAAACAGTGACCGCAGGAGTGGGGAGGAGCCCAAAGTGTCTATGGCATAACGTTAAAACCTGTTGTTTGGAAACAAGGTGTTGGAGTGTTCACCTTTCAAGGGCATCTATCAGGTGTTCTAGACTCCAAATAGCTTAGCTTCACGCTGGATTTTGCAACCAGCTTCCTCCACTCCCAACGGTCCTCTGCTACGGAAAGCAGAGAACCGCGGGGAGTGTAGGAAACTGGTTGCAAAATCTTCATTGGTGCCCCCACGGTCCAAGGGACTACATACAGGATAGGTGGAGGTGAAAAAGGTGAAGACTCCTTCAAATAGCTTAGCTTCACGCTGGAACCAAAGATAGTCGCTCTGCAGCTGAAGTAAAGATCAAGACCAGCCCGGATGGCAAGTTGAACAAGATTTGCAAAAGCAAAGAGATCGGCTTCCTAACAAAAACTGAAGTTGTTTAGAGCTCTCGTCATTTCCATACTGCTGTGCGGGTGTGAAAGCTGGACATCACCTACAGAACTGGAAAACACAATCCAAGCCTTCGAAACGAAATCCTTCAAAAGGCTTCTATACATCTGGCAAGACCACAGAACCAGCGAGTCAGGGTGGCAAGAGGTGATGGTCATGAAAGCTGGGCCACAGGAACAACCCCCTTCTGGATGGTGTACAGAGGAGGATGAAGCTGGCGTGGATTGGTCACGTTACGACTGTAATCCTTCAGGGGACACGTGAAAGAGGAAGTCACAGGGGTATACAGATGAAGAACTGGATGCTGAGTAGTCCAGGATTGGGCCGGCCTTGACATGGCTGTGCTCATGCTGAAGACAGGGTGAAGACAGACAGACCAGCCTGGAGTGAATTACTGACCAACGCGTCCCTTGTGTGCCCCCGATTAACATCTTGGTCAAGGCACTGCTAATGCTGATAATGACCACGGTCCTCTCTTCTCTCCCTCGCTGCCTCATCTTCCCTGTCCTCTAACAAACTTCACTCTTACCTCCCTTGACTCCTCCAGAAGTCGTTGAGACACTGCACAGAATTGGTGGGGGGGAGGCAATGTTTCTTGAGCATGTTCAGTGTGGCGAAGCCCATCCCTATACAGATGGCAGAATGCATGCTGGGTGTATTTGGCATATCACCAGTTATTGCTCGGCTGCTCTTCTATAAATGCTGGATGAGATAATATCTTGTTTATTATTTTTGCAAGATGTTACCGGGACCGAATAGCTCCGTGGTCAGAGCACTCTCTTTCCCCCAGCCAAGTTAAGCACCATTGAGCGTGGTTACCAAGCGGATGGGTGACCGTTTGCGCGTCTTGGCTTCAGTACAGTCCCCCAGTTCACCCAGCTGTAAATGGGTACCCTAGCCCTCTTTAGGGTCAGGGCAGGTAACGCAGCGAGGGAGAGGAGATGGGCACCGCCCTCAATATGCTGGCTCCTAGAGAAGCTGAGGTTTCTTATGCCTCACTCCCTTATGACCTTATAGGTTATGGGACACCTTTACCTTTAAAGATGCTACAAATGTGTCTGTATATGGGACTCGATTAACATTTTCTTTAAAGCTTGCATAAGAATGGAGTAGAAACCATTGTTAATTCCACGGGGAAAATTTCCTTTAAAACAAATACATCAGCGGAGATTGAAACCCAGGTCCTTGGTAACCGTCAGATCCTGAGTTCCGCCCTCTGACCACTGGTCTAATCCGCCCCCGCCGGTCATTATCTGCTGGACACACACTGGCAATCCCAGCATCATCCCAAATAATCTGCAGAAGCGGTCACGCCCGTCCTTCTCCGTAGGCATTCACACCTGATCCTGCTGACCTCGGCTGTTTTTGTCTGATCACGGTGTTGCTGACCAGGTGGAGGAGAAGAGAGAGGCTGAAATTCGGCAAAGGACGTAGTGTAAGCGGAGGAAGCAATCACTCAGAAAGCGAGCAGAGAATGAATCAGTCCGCACAGCGCTCTTCTGTGTGTTCTGTTGCTTGTCCACGTTTTGTTTTTTTCTTTTTAAGAGACTAGCAAAAGTTTTCTCTTACAAAATCTAGAAAGGTCGTAGACTGTAACTCTCTCTCTCTCTCTCTCTCTCTCTCTCTCTCTCTCTCTCTCTCTCTCTCTCTCTCTCTCTCTCTCTCTCCATTCCTTCTCCTCCCACTTTCATTCCCCACCATATACTCCATTTCTTCTCCCACACCTTTCTGTAATTTTTCCCCAAAGTTAAATATTTTTTATTCCCAAAGTTAGAATGCGGATACCTTAATGGTGGGTAAAAACGGTCGCATACGCAAAATCGCACGAACGAAAAAATTGTGTATGTATGTTTACGTATGTATGTATGTATGTGCGTGTGTATACATACATACATATATACACACATACATACATACACACACACATACATACATACATACATACATACATACATACATACATACATACATACATTCATACATACATACATACATACATACATACATACATTCATACATACATACATACACACATACATACATACATACATACACACATACATACATACATACATACATACATACATACATACATACATACATACATACATACATACATATACGAAATACAAAAAAATATTCCAGAATCAATCCACCCATCGAAGGTCTGAAATCATCGACTGGTGTGGAGGGGAGTGGAGTGGAGTGGAGTGGAGTAGAGTGGAGTGGAGTGGAGTGGAGTGGAGCGGAGCGGAGTGGAGTGGGAGTGGAGCGGAGTGGAGTGGAGCGGAGCGGAGTGGAGTGGAGTGGAGTGGAGGGGAGTGGAGTGGAGCGGAGTGGAGTGGAGTGGAGTGGAGTGGAGTGGAGCGGAGGGTAGTGGAGTGGAGCGGAGTGGAGTGGAGCGGAGTGGAGTGGAGTGGAGTGGAGCGGAGCGGAGCGGAGGGTAGTGGAGTGGAGTGGAGCGGAGTGGGAGTGGAGTGGAGTGGGCGGAGTGGTAGTGGAGTGGAGTGGAGCGGAGCGGAGTGGAGGGGAGGGGAGGGGAGTGGAGGGAGGGGAGTGGAGTGGAGTGGAGTGGAGTGGAGTGGAGTGGAGTGGAGTGGAGTGGAGCGGAGGGAGTGGAGTGGAGTGGAGCGGAGTGGAGTGGAGAGACGATAACCAAATTAACAAACGACCTAGGGGGGTATGGAGGGGGAATGGGGAAAAGGGGGGGAGGGCAGGAGGAACTGGGGTGACGCCAGGGGATCATCAGTCACAGGGTTCAGAGGCGGCAGGGTGCGGAGATGTTAATACATTTCTCCCAGAGAGAGAGAGAGGGAGAGAGAGAGAGAGAGAGAGAGGAGGGAGGGAGAGACGAGAGAGAGAGAGAGAGGAGAGAGAGGAGAGAGAGAGAGAGGAGAGGAGAGGAAGAGAGAGAGAGAGAGAGAGAAGAGAAGAGAGAGAAGAGAGAGAGAGAGAGAGAGAGAGAGGAGAGAGAGAGAGAGAGAGAGACGAGAGAGAGAGAGAGAGCGAGAGAGAGAGAGCGAGGACGAGAGGAGAGGAGAGAGAGAGAGAGAGAGAGAGAGAGAGAGAGAGAGAGAGACAATGACAATGACAATGACAAATTCTTTTATTTCGAGGATAATGAATAAGCACACATGTGCTTTTTTACATCCAGTCCCGCCCGTTAGGGATACATCTTAATAATAATAACCCAATACTTATACAGTCTCACAATAAAAACAAGGGGAAATAACCCTTTTCAAAACAGCTCCCCCCAACAACCCTCCCCCCCCCCCCCAACAACCCTCCCCCCCCCCCCCTCCCAAGCAAGCAATTAAAAGAGAGAGAGAGAGAGGCGTGCGTGAATAATGAAGAATTGTCGTGAAGACAAAGCTGCCTGCGACAAGAATAGGACAGACCACTGAGACACCGGGGAAAGCACACAGCCAGGCTGGAGAGAGGAAGAGAGAGAGAAAGGGGAAGTGGGGGGGGGGGGGGGGGGGCAGGGGGAGGGTGAGAGATGTGATTAGGTTATGGTTAGGAATGCCGGTAAGAAAGCGAAAAATAAGAGATAACGTATAGAGAAATGGGAGATAGGGAAGGAGACAGACAGACAGAGACAAATAGAAACAGAGAGAGACAGAGACAGAGACAGAAAGAGAGATCTTAGTCTTAATTCTTGGCTCCTATCTCAAGTGTTTCCATAACGTCTTTAAAGGTTTTTTTTATTTTAAAAAAAAGGTAAAGGTGTCCCATAACCAATGTAATCGTTGGGGAGCGAGGCGTCAGAGACCACACTTCTCCAGGGGCAGGCATATTGAGGGCGGCGCCCATCTCCCCTCCCTCGCTGCTTCACCTTCCCTGACCCTAAAGAGGGCAGGTACCCATTTACAGCTGGGTGAGATGGGAGACTGAACTGAAGGCAGGGTGCGCAAACGGTCACCCATCCATTTCGTAACCATGCTTGATGCTGCTTGACATTGGCTGGAGGAAAACGAGTGCTCTGACCACTGAGCAATTCCGCCTCCGTCTTTAGTGTTTTCACATGTCAAGCATATATCATTACCAGATAATAATAATAATGATGATAATAATAAGAAGAAGAAGAAGAAGAAGAATACATGGAATTTATATAGCGCCATATCTTGAGGAAAAAACCCAAATCATAGCGCTTTTGTTCATCCCACTCATTCACATGCAGCCAGTTACAATCAATAGTTTTTACAAATTCAAATATATATACACTCACACGCACGCACGCACACACATAAAGGTTATACACTTCGGCAGGGTGATGGGGTTTTGTCTGTTGAGGGCAGGGACAAAAATGAGATGGAACAAGAGGGGAGAATCTTAGGTTTGAAATAAATGAGTCTTGAGGCAGGATTTAAAAGCTTCATAAGAAGGCTTTTGGCGGAGGGAGAGAGGGAGGTCATTCCAGATCGATGGACCAGAAACAGAGAAAGAGCGACGGCCAACGGTGGACTGGTTGAATCTAGGTGTTCTTAAGCACAAGATATCTGCAGCAGAGCGGAGGGAACGAGAAGGAGCGTACAGATGGAGACATTCACAGAGGTAGGAAGGTGCTGTTTTGTGGAGGCATTTGTAACAAAGGGTACTGATCTTAATAGTTTACTCTCTGTGGTACAGGCAACCAGTGGAGAGATCGCAAGAGAGGAGTAACGTGCTCAGATTTTTTTCTTTCTGAGGACTAGTCGATCTGCAGAGTTTTGTATACGTTGAAGGGAGTGGATAGATGAAGCTGGGAGACCGGCCAGAAGAGAATTGCAATAGTTCAGTCGTGAGAGAATGAGGGACGTGACTAGTTTGGATGTTGCATCAGTGGACAGGTACTTTCGAACTGCACTGATGCGCCGTAATTGATAGTAGCACGACTGACAAGTTTGGGTGATGAACTTTTGCATGGAGAGTGTGTTGTCGATAACGACCCCTAGATATTTCATAGCAGTGGCTAGAGGGACAGACGTATTGCCGAGTTCTACTGAAGCAGTTGTGATGGAAGAGAGTTTGTGTTTGGTCCCTACAAGCATAGCTTCGGTTTTATCTGCATTTAACTGTAGCTTGTTCTGTATCATCCAATTTTGGATATCTTGAAGGCAGTAGGACATATTAATCAAGAGAGAAGGCAGATTTTCAGGAGTATCACTGCTAAGAATCTGAGAGTCATCTGCATAAAAGTGATGGTTGATCTGATGACGATTTATTATATGTGAAAGAGGAGCAGTGTAGAGAGTGAAAAGAAAAGGGCGAGAACTGATCCTTGTGGGACTCCACATTCCATTTTGGTAGGTGCTGATTGAATCTTGTTTACTGCAACTGTGTGGAATCGGGGGTATGAACTGAACCAGGTGAGGGCTGTGCCTTTAATACCGAACGTTTTTTGGAGACGGGAGAGAAGAATTGAGTGGTCTATAGTGTCGAAGGCTGCAGATAAGTCGAGAAGAGTGAGAAGCGATATTTTTCCTGAGTGAGACGCGTGTAGAAGCGTGTTTAAGGTGTGGACAAGGGTAGTTTCGGTGCTGTGGGTGACGCGACAGGCAGACTGAAAAGGGGGAAGGAGACTATTTGAGTGAAGATGGTTGTTGAGTTGTTTCAGAACAACTTTTTCAAGGACTTTAGATGCATCATTCTGCTTTTTAAAAAGATTCACACATAATAAAACTCTTTTCTCTCTCAACAGGAGACAGAAGAGGGGAAAAAACGCGAAAGTTTACAAATGATATTACGGATTTTTTTTTCAATTTTAAAAAGTATATATTATAAAGTTTTCTGCGATACCATTTTGCTCCAATAGATTATGTTCCACTAAGTTAAAATGATGCATTCTCAGATCTGTCTCAAATAGCAACATCAGCACATTTTGTCTAAAGCAGAAAGTCGAGAGTTGAAAGAAACGTCTGACAGGGAACTGAATTCGATTTTTTTTCAGAAAGAAAACAGGAATAATTGAATCAGTAATAAGAAAGGAAGATCAGACAAGAGATAACTACATTTATCCAGTAGTGAATATATAGCCATCCTACACCCTCCCAAACCAAAACAAAAGAAAAAAAGGGAAACCTAAAAGGAGTGCTCAATGGCAAAGTGAAGACAGGGCATAAAAGGATACGGTTTCATGCCATGCCAGAGATATGGAAAGATAAAGATGAGGGTTTGTCTCCTCTCCAATATTCTGCTGTTCATGTGTCACGAATTTTGATTGCTCGTGGATACTCTTGTCATGGATTCCTACATATTATATTATATATCTGAGGGAGGGTAGGGGGGAGATAGTATATATGATAAGGTACGTACACACAGGCAGGCAGGCAGGCACGCGAGCGCGCACACGCACGCACGTAAAAACACACACACAAACACACCCCAAAACACACACACACACACACACACACACACACACACACACACACACACACACACACACACACACAACACATACTGCAGATATGCGACACAATGTTAAATGTTATGCTTTCCAGAACAGCGTTATCAAAGAACATGTTCACTGGCGCAACGATAACGGATCAGGGGACTGGCTCCTAAACTTAATGATCGTTAAGTCACGAAATCGCGAGTTCGAACCTTGGCAGCTCATGGTGGATAAAGAGATAGGAGTTTTATCAGCTTGGGTAGAATGTGTAGTGCCTGGTCTTCTCCTGTGCTTGTAACTCTGCAGGAGGTCTGCCCGCTGGCCTCAGCCGACACGTTCCGACTTTAGGGCAGCTCGTTAACAAGTTCATAAAAGAAATTCAGATTTGCTTGAAAAAAGGCAGGACAATGGGCTGTGTGTGAAGAAAATAAGCAGGCGGAAGAAGGGATGAAGCAGTTAGGGAAAAGGTAGAAAAAAAGGGAGTGATAGAAAAGGGGAAATTTCTAGCACGCAGTTTCCAGAAAGTGGGAATGTGCTGAAAGATCCCCGGCATCCCCACGGGGGAGGAAGAGGGGGAGGGATCATCTTTGTACCAACCTGCAAATGTCTGATTCTCCCTGTCGTACACATGCATGTAGAATATTAAGTACGAACGTTAAAGCTCCCTAACTCATATACAGTTTCAGGTGCATTGCAGACACACATAACTAGCGGGCATGAACCCGCGTTGTGAGTTCTGCAGTTAGACAATCATCCACAAAGAAAGTTTCTCGGCAGATGTCGCTCCCGTGTAGCGTGTATGGAATGATTTGCATGCGGCGACATCCCCTTGGTCAAAGCTAACAACTGAAAATCCTGAAAATCCGAAACTTCTAATACAAATACAGCATCACCAAATCTGGAACCATCGGTCCAAATAAAAATAAATGCAGTTTGCTGCAGAACCGTGGAGAAATAATCAAAACAGGAAGCGAGATTTAAGTCGTTCTTTTAAAAAAAAAATTTTAAATTAACGAAGGATAAAAACTACCATAAACCGTTAAAACAGAAAAATGAAATCAATAAAATAAGAAGAGACAGCAGTATCGCTGAAACAGACAGAAGGTAACTGCATTTTAGCACATGTAGAAATAACATATCCCCGAATGCTTTTACCTTAATGGTGGACACACACACACACACAAAACGGTCGCATACGCAAAAAAACCCTCACCATTTGTGAACCTTGGAGCTCTAGCCGAGGAACGAACAACGAAAACCAAAAAAACCCGAAATCATAGGAAAAACACAAAAAGAATAAACGAAATGATAGAAAATAAAGGCAATAGCAACATGACCAAAACAGACAAAAGACGACTATATTTCCCTTGTAGGAAGCCTTTCAAAACCTTTCGCTCTAATAACGTGGTACTGGAAAGAATGCATTATGTTATGGTATGTGGGAGACAGACAGGAAAGGGGGTTAGAGGATCATGAAGATGCTAAAGATATCAACAAGAGAAGGAAAGATATCTCTTCTTTCCTTTTTTCTTCAAAACGATGATCATTAGCGAACAGCCATTACTTAATCAGAAAAGTGAACTAAGCTTCTTGATATCTACTACACAGCACAGAACGAACACACGAACTAACCCGAATATATGTACTCTACGATACAATCTGAAAATACTGTACTCTACGATATAATCTGAAAATATTGTACTCTTACGATACAATCCGAAAATACTGTACTCTACGATACAATCTGAAAATACTGCACTCTACCATACAATCTGAAGATACTGTACTCTACCATACAATCCGAAGATACTGTACTCTACCATACAATCCGAAGATAATGTACTCTACCATACAATCTGCATGAACACTCGTGTCCTACTTTAGACATTATCCCGAAGTCGTAACGCCGCTACCTAAAATGGTAAACAAAAACAGTCGCATACGCAAAGACAAAAATCTCACTATTGGTGAACCATGGAGCTCCAGCCAAGGAACGACACAAAACACACACACACACACACATACACACACAACACACACACAACACACACACACACACACAACACAACACAAAACACAAACACACAACACACACACACACACACACACACAACACAAACACACAACACACACATACACACACACAACACACACACAACACACACACAACACACACACAAACACACACAAACACACACCACAACACACGCACGCACACACACACACACACACACACACACACACACACACCACTGACCACGCAAACCACATCAAACATATCATGAGGTTGATAAGAGCAGGCAAGAACAGGCCATACAAGACAGATGAAACAGTGGTGATGATGATTATGGTCATAGCGCTGGAGGAAGGAAGGAAGGATTCTATTCTATTCTATTCCAGGATAATGGAATAAGCACTCATGTGCTTGTTTTACATCCAGTCCCCGTGTGTATGCGGTTTTGTAAATCCTGCCATCTGTTCCCACCGGCGCACAATGGCCTACTCTTACGAAAAGCGGAACAGGATTTAACGTGCGCGCAAGATGTTCTGCGTGCGTTCGCACACGGGGCCTCGGTTTATAGTCTCATCCGAAGGACTTTTGGGGGAGAGTGGAGTCTGCACTGATGTTAACTCCAGGGGAAAAATATCCCCTTGAACGGGAATCGAACCCGGGTCGTCAGATTGCGAGCGCAATGTTCTAACCACTAGACTATCCCGTCCCCCCCCTGGAAGGGAGGGTGTCCAGACGCCCAGACAAAAAGCAGCGCTGCCTAACTAAACAATCATTATTATTACAGGCCTTCAAGGCTGGACAAGGAAGACCAGACAGGCTGGTGGAGAGAACACACTTGGCCGAAGGCTGGGTGAGACAGTATAGGGGCTGGCTGAGGGGGGAAGGATAGATGGTTGATTGTCTATGTGTGTGTGTGAATGTCTGTCTATCTGTATGTCTGTCTGTCTGTCCGTCTATCTGTCTGTCTGTCTCTCTCTCTGTCTCTCTCTCTCTCGCTAAAGCTCGCTGATTCTGTCTGTCTTGTCTGTCTGTCTGTCTGTCTGTCTCTCTCTCTCTCTTCTCTCTCTCTCTTCTCTCTCTCTCTCTCTCTCTCTCTCCTATCTCTCTCTCCTCTCTCGCTCTTTCGCTAAGGATCGCTGATTCTGTCTTGTCTGTCTGTCTCTCTGTCCCTCTCTCTCTGACTCTCTGTCTCTCTCTATCTATCTCTCTCTCTGTCCCCCCCCCCCTCTCTCTCTCTCTCTCTCTCGCTAAGGCTCGCTGATTCTGTCTGACTTGTCTGTCTTGTCTTTCTGTCTCTGTCTCTCTTCTCTTTCAGATGGC
>CM054137.1:43625111-43627611 GCA_028751875.1 Rapana venosa
CAAAAATAAAAGAAAGATATGGGAAAGAAACGGGGCAAAAAACAACTAAAGTAAGAAAGTATGGGAAAACGAAACAAACGCAGAGACCTGAAGATACAAGGATAAAGGAAGCAAGCTGCCACAGAGAAGGATCTGCAGAATCAGACAGCAATACAGCAATGCTGTTTTCTTCAGAATAGGACAGCAATACAGCATTGCTGTTTTCTCCAGAATAGGACAGCAATACATACAGCAATGCTGTTTTCTTCAGAATCAGACAGCAACACATACAGCAATGCTGTTTTCTCAGACAGCAATACATACAGAAAATGCTGTTTTCTCAGACAGCAATACATACAGCAATGCTGTTTTCTCCAGAATCAGACAGCAATACATACAGCAATGCTGTTTTCTCCAGCATCAGACAGCAGTACATACAGCAATGCTGTTTTCTCCAGAATCAGACAGCAATACATACAGCAATGCTGTTTTCTTCAGAATCAGACAGCAATACATACAGCAATGCTGTTTTCTCAGACAGCAACACATACAGCAATGCTGTTTTCTCGGACAGCAACACATACAGCAATGCAGTTTTCTTCAGACAGCAACATATACAGCAATGCTGTTTTCTCAGACAGCAACATATACAGCAATGCTGTTTTCTCAGACAGCAATACATACAGCAATGCTGTTTTCTCAGACAGCAATACATACAGCAAATGCTGTTTTCTCAGACAGCAATACATACAGCAAATGCTGTTTTCTCAGACAGCAACACATACAGCAATGCTGTTTTCTCAGACAGCAACACATACAGCAATGCTGTTTTCTTCAGGTCAGCTCTACTTCTCTACTTTTTATATATATCAACTGCTTCAGCAGCCGCCACGCAAACCCCATCCATTCACCTCCAGAAAACAGCAGACGTAAACACGCAAATCTGTTTTTTAATTTGTTTGTTCCTTAGCTGCAAATCCCTTAAGTTCGTCAATGCTGATATTTTGCGTATGCGACCGATCGCCTATCATTCAGGTAGCCGCAATTCGACTTCGGGGACAGTTCTGTTGGTTTGTTGTTGGTTGTGGTTTTTAAAGCAAACGTTAGATAACACAAACTTTTGTTGTTCTTCTTTAAACAAACGTTAGAGAAAACAAACTTCAGTTTTCCAGTGATACTGTCTTGTCGTGAAAAGAACGGTAAGTCAGAATGGGCAACTCAGTGACTCACTTATCAACAGTGTACGGTTCTCGCCCTTCCTTCCGCTGTCGTCCCAATGGCAACATAGCATGAAATGTAAAACCCAAAAATATATTTTAAAAATCCACACACTTTGGTTGGGGGGGGGTGGGGGGGGGGGTGCTTTTCAGAAATGAAGTGGCTTTTTCTTCTTTAACTTGACCACACCAAACAAATCAAACGAAACAGGACCAAAGTAAAGGCTCTGTCTCCACATAGTTGTTTAAGGTTTGTTTGTTTTTGAGTTAGTTTGTGAGTTCGTTCGTTTGTTTGTTTGTTTTGTTTCGTTTTAGGAAGGTTGTTTTGTTGTGGTTTTTTAACGGAATGTCAATATGTATTGCAATTTTTAAACAACAAGAAATTTTTGTTGTGTGTGAGGGTTTGTTTGGGTGTTTTTTTAACTGGCTGTTAAGTTGTAATGCAATTTTTAAACAACAAGAAATTGGTTTTCTCTAGATGTTTTTTTGGGGGGTTGCTTTTATTGTCTCCAAAAAGTGTGTCTATTGCCCACACACCTTCCTCCAAATCACACCATGAAATAGAAACACGAGAAAGACAACAAAAAACGTGAAAAGCACTGTATGCCGTAGATCAGACAGTGAGGAAATAAGGACTACATTCATCACCTATCCAGATTACCACAGCCCCTTAGGGAAGGGAAGAGAAGAGAAAAAGGTAGTGTAGAGGGGGGGGGGGGGGGGGGTGAAAAGCTTGATGGATGTAGCAAACACACGTGAAATCAGCCTGAAAGGGACGCACAGGCCCGGTCACAGGCATTATGTCAGACCAAAGACATGATCAAAAGAAGGATTGTTATCTCTGCCTCCCGTTTTCCCTGCAAACTTTGTTATCGTGTCACGCTAGCTACGCGTGAACGATCCGTTATTACTGTTGATCTTTTCACGGGGCTGACAAGGTTTGCCTTTGAAAAGTTAGTCGCGCTATGCGTCGTGCATGAAAGAAATGAAGAAAAAGTGAAAAAAAATCAACGTGGTTGACGTAAGCAAAGTGAAAACTGGCGTAAACAAAGTGAAAAATCAAAGTGAAGGAAGTAAGCAACGTAAACATTCCAAATGAATTACGAAGCAAAGTGAAAAATCAAATGAAGGAAGTAAGCAAAGTGAAAATCAAAATGACTGAAGCAAGCAAAGTGAAAATCAAAATGACTGAAGCAAGCAAAGTGAAAATCAAAATGACTGAAGCAAGCAAAGTGAAAAATCAATGTGGCTGAAGCAAGCAACGTGAAAATTCCAAGTGAATGACGAAACAAAGGGAAAAATCA
>CM054137.1:43632611-43635111 GCA_028751875.1 Rapana venosa
TCTGCTTAATTTATCATCTAGGAGGATATCATGATTCCTTTCATTTTAAAAGGACTTACACAAAATAAAGAGTTCAGCGGAACACAAACCCCGGATAATTAAAGGCTATGGGTGTAAACTAAGCCTAGACGGCACACGGCTGTCTATTCTATTTCATCAGGGTGTATTTCCGCATGATATCATGTCATACTGGACAACACATAACAAAACGCACCTGATCTTCCGGTGACTGATTACGTAATGGGCATATCCGGTCACATTCGTTGTCCTCTCTACATCTTCATTTATGAACACATTATCAGGTGCACTAAGTCTAAATTTAGCCATAATTCCTTTCAGACATGTGTGTCGATCTCAAACTTCAAAATGAGGTCTGACTTATCGATACACTTTCCATCTTTAAATCAAAAGAGGGGAAAATACAACAACAACAAAAGAAAGACTAACAAGCAAACGCATAACGTTTTTTTTCACAAAATAGGAGCAGACAAACTACGAGTGATTCAATGCCAAACTTATACCCACCATCAACGCTTTTAAAACTAAAACCAACTGCAGGTTTTTGCCTGGGGGTATAAAAAACAGATAGGTGGGGGGGGGGGGGGGATAAAACTTACTAGGGGCACCGCCACCGTCTCTGTCTCTCTCCAAAACATAGTGGTGCGGTGTGGTCGGTAGTGTATCGTTTCTACCGATACTGTTTTGCCCGGAGCAGTGGTGGCGAGAAGAATCAATCAACCCCCCGACAAAACAAAACACGGCAGAAATGTCAAGCCAACACCGTGTTGTTCTTTTCACCTTGCGGATTGAGTGTGTGTATACACGCACGTATCTATATGTGCACGCTCACAAAGGCATGCACACACATACTAGCACACGCGTGCACGCATGCATTTGCATGCATACGCAAACATGTGCGCGCGCTTATTTGCACACACGTGCAAGAAAGAAAACAGGGGACAGGCGTGTCGACATGCCATCAGCCAATAAAGCGCTTCCCCTCAAGTATTGGAAAAACTTTGAAAATCAAAATCAAATTAAACTTACTTCTCCTCTCCTCCCCCCCCCCCCCCCCCCCCCCCCCCCCCCCCCCCCCCCCCCCCCCCCCTCCCCCCCCCCCCCCCCCCCCCCCCCCCCCCCCCCCCCCCCCCCCCCCCCCCCCCCCCCCCCCCCCCCCCCCCCTCTTTCTTTTCCTCCTGTCTCCGGCCTCTCTGTCTCCGTCTTTCTCCACGTCCTGTCCTCTTTCTTGTCCTCCCCCCTCTCTCCTCCCTCCCTCCCTTTTTCTGCCTCTCTCTCTCTCATATCCCTCCCCCTTCTCTCCCTCCCTCCCTCCCTCCATCCCTTTTTCTGCCTCTGTCTCTCATATCCCCCCCCCTTCTCTCTCTCCCTCCCTACCCTTTTCTGCCTCTGTTTCTCATATCCTTCCCCCTTCTCTCTCTCCCTCACTCACTCCCTCCCTCCCTCCCACGTTCCTTCCTTCCTACCCTCCCTCACTACCTCACTCCCTCCTCTCCCCCTCCCCCCACTACACAGTGTCAACATTTTCTCCTAAACTTTAAACCTAAGTCCTTGAGGGATTGTGCAGATAGATACACAGCCTCCCTCCTTCCCTCTTTCTCCCACACGCAACCTAAATCAATTTTTCTTTTTCTCAAAATCGATACAACTCGCGTTGTCTTTTGGGGATTTGCTGGGTGGGTTGTTTGTTTGGGGATTTTTTTTTCAGCAAAGATGACAACACTGAAATTAGTTGTTTGGGGGGGGGGGGGGGGAAGGGGGCGGTCAGCAAAGATCACAACACTGAAATTGGTTGTTTCGGTTTTTTTCAGAAGATGACAACACTGAAATTGGTTGTTTGGGCTTTTTCTCAGCACAGATGACAACACTGAAATTGGTTGTTCGGGTTTTGTCAGCAGAGATGACAACACTGAAATTGGTTGTTTGGGCTTTTTCTCAGCACAGATGACAACACTGAAATTGGTTGTTCGGGTTTTGTCAGCAGAGATGACAACACTGAAATTGGTTGTTTGGGCTTTTTCTCAGCACAGATGACAACACTGAAATTGGTTGTTCGGGTTTTGTCAGCAGAGATGACAACACTGAAATTGGTTGTTTGGAGTTTTTTCAGCAGAGATGACAACCCTGAAATTGGTTGTTTGGAGTTTTTTCAGCAGAGATGACAACACTGAAATTGGTTGTTTGGAGTTTTTTCAGCAGAGACGACAATACTGAAATTGGTTGTTGGGGGTTTTTTCAGCATAGATGACAAGACTGAAATGGGCAACGAATTCCTTTTCACGGTAAAAGTCTTAAAGTTTTGGGGGGATGGGGTTGTTGACGAGGTTTTTGTTTGTTCTGTGTGTGTGTGTGTGTGTGTGTGTGTGTGTGTGTGTGTGTGTGTGTGTGTGTGTGTGTGTGTGTGTGTGTGTTTAAAAGACACAAAAAACCATACATACAAACAGTAATAGTCAGAAGCTAGTCAACCACGAAGGTTATGTTA
>CM054137.1:43637611-43640111 GCA_028751875.1 Rapana venosa
CTATGCGCACATACCTGAAAGATCATGACCCAAAAAAATCAATTCACCACAATCACCACACACCCCACCCCACCACCACCCACCCACCATCCTCCACCCCCTAAAAAAAAAAAGTTAACAGACGGTGCCGAGATTCGAATCCTCGATACTGTCACTTCAGGGCCCATTAAGCTTGGAGGACCGTTGCTTTATTCACTCTGTCATCACCTCCCTGGTGGTGCCTGTCTTCCCAGAGCGATGGATGGCTAGGCTGCTGTTCATCAGGAGGCCGAACTCTGGTCTCCCAGTAGGTGCTTTCTTCCTTTCCCACTCACTCACTATCTGGCGGTGCCCTCTCTCCCTTCCCCTCTGTTCTCCTGTCGCCCAGTATAGACAGTAGTCTGGTTTGAGAGACACCCCTCGTTTCTATCTCTGTTTTTAGTTTAAACTGCACCCCATCTCTCTCCCTCCCCCCCCCCCTCTCTCTCTCTCTCTCTCTCTCCCTACCTCTCTCTCCCCCTCTCTCCCTCCTCTCTCTCTCTCTCTCTCTCTCCCTCTCCTCTCTCCCACCCCCCCTCTCTCTCTCTCTCAATCTCTCTTCACTGTGCGTATGTGCACCAATTGAACGCAATCCGTGCCTGCATATGCATTAATACTTGCGGGAATGCATGGGTGGGTGCGTGCATGCATGAAAGTGTGTGGAATCCCAACCCCTTTTAAAATAATTATAAGCGTTTACGTCTGGTTCAACCCCCTACAATATGTATATAATACACACGTGTTATTACCTGTGTGCATATGCACATATGTGCTTACATGTCAAGTCAAGTCAAGTCAAGTCAAATTTTTATTTCCAGATGGTACATTGAATAAGCAATGCATTTGCTTTGTTTCATCAAGCCATCTATCTAAGAACAAATTTCTTAATGATTATACTGAAATACTACATTATTGCAACCTTTACCAATAAATTAAACCAGCAAAAAGAGTGAGCATATGTGCGTTCCTGCATGCATATGTGCGCGATTTACGCGTCTGCAGCGCGGGTACCGGCAGCGTCCATTCCACTCTCCCACCTGACATCGATTGACTTCTTTACCCCTGCATCTGTGTCCTCTGTCACGTCACTGAATGTCATGGCCTTTCCCCATTGCCCCTTACTGCTGGACACAAAGGCCAGGACTGGTGTCATACCCCACCCACCCGGGATGCTGCAGCTGATGCTCTCTCCTGTCACCGCTGTAGTCTAGTTTTCTTTGCCTCCGTCTAGTTCTACCTCCCTACAGGTTTTTTTAGAGGGGCGAGGAGAAAGGTCCCTGTGTACGTTCTCGTATGTCTTCCAACAGAATTTGGTTCCAGGTGCGGTGTAACCAGAAATGAATTAGTTTTGCGTACAGTTCAAGTCACGGTTATCGCAACAGCGGGGGTAAGGAAGACAAGGATTCTCGTTTCAGTGCTTCTCAGCCCGTGGGTGTTGTTTGATTGCATGCACTGCAGTTGCTCAACAAGAGAGCTTGAAAGCTGATCCCAGAGAAAAAGTATATCTGTACAAACACACACACACACACATGCACACACACACAGACAGAGAGAGAGGGAGGGAGAGACAGACAGACAGAGACAGACAGACAGAGACAGAGACAGAGACAGACAGAAATAGAGAGAGACAGAGACAGACACAGAGAGAGACAGACACAGAGAGACAGACAGAGAGAGACCCCATAGGATAAACTAAACTGAACTGAAGAGAACTGACCGCAACTGCGGCAGCAAAGAATCTTCCTTGGGCTTGCTCCCTGTGGACCATTGCTTCTATGGAACCAGCAGCGAGTAAGCCTGCATGTGTGGTAGCATGCTGCAATTATCAGGACTAGCTGGGTGACAGTGGGGGGTCACCCTACAAGCCGGGATGTCGTTGACATAAAACAAAAAAACAAAAACTTCTTTGTTATTTATTTATTCATTATTCATTTATTTAATCTTTTATATCGAGGATAACGGAATAAGAACTTATGTGCTTTTTTACATCCAGAGTCCGTGTGTATGCGGTTTTGTAAATTTTGTCATCCGTTTCCACCGGCACACAATGGCCTTTTTCTTACTCTTAAGGTCCTTGAGTCATGGGTATCAAGATTCCCACTTGTGATGAAGATGGTGAAATAGTTGGTGTTTATCAGTTATTCGGAGGGGGGGGGGGGGGGGGGCAGGGAAGCAGGATAGCCTAATAGCCTAGTGTTAAAGTGTTGCGATCGTGATCTGACGGCCAGGTTCGAGCCACCACCGAGGCACCCATTCGAGGGGATTTTACCCCTGGAGTTAACATCAGTGCTGACTCCACTCCCCTGACAGTCCCGATGAGACTATAAACCGAGGCCCTTGTGTACGAACGCACGCAGAACATCTTGCTCACATGTTAAAACGTTCGCCTTTCGGGGAGAGTAGGCCTTTCGTGCGGTGGAACAGATGCCAACTTTTTTTTTATAAGCATCAGGACTTGTGTCGTGTTAGAGACACCGATGCA
>CM054137.1:43645111-43652611 GCA_028751875.1 Rapana venosa
TTATATCGAGGATAATGGAATAAGCACTCATGTGCTTTTTTACATCCAGTCCCTGCTTTTCGTAAGAGTAGGTCATTGTGTGCCGGTGGGAACAGATGACAGAATTTACAAAACCGCATACACACGGGGACAGGATGTAAAAAAAAAAAGCGCATAAGTGCTTATTCCATTATCCTCGATATAAAAGAATAAACAAATAAATAGATCAGAAGTTGGGCCTACAAGTCAGCTAGCTCCACATTGTGGGCTAGTGATGATCAGTGCCATGCCTAAACCACAGTGCAGGACAGGACAAGACAGGACAGGACAGGACAGGACAGGACAAGACAGGACAGGACAGGACAGGACAGGGCAGGACAGGACAAGACAGGACAGGACAGGACAGGACAGGACAAGACAGGACAGGACAGGACAGGACAGGACAAGACAAGACAAGACAGGACAGGACAGGACAGGACAGGACAAGACAAGACAAGACAGGACAGGACGGGCAGGACAGGACAGGACAGGGCAGGACAGCTTCTCTGACTAGAGCAAGGCAGTGCTAGGACATGAGGACTAGGATAGCCGAGACAGGAAGGAAGGGACAGGGCAGGGGCAGGAAAGACAGGGCGGAGAGGCAGGGCAGGAAGGACAGGGAAAGGACGGGAGGAAGGGAGAGAGACATGACAGTCTTCATTTTGATCATGAGATTAGGTGCTAATGGTGGGCTACGGAGACAATGAGGACTATAATAAGAGCCGAGAGAAAGGAGGGAAGGAAGGGAGATGGGGTCGGGAAGGGGTGTTGGACAAGGGCAGGGGAACGGACAATAGAGGAGGGGGGGGGAGAGAAGAGGCGACGGATGCATGAGAGAGAGACAGGGAGAGAAATAGAGAGGGGTGGGAAAAAGGGATGGGAGGCGAGGAGAGAGACAAGAAGATACAAGACAAACAGACAGACAGACAGAGAGAGAGAGAGAGAGAGAGAGAGAGAGAGAGAGAGAGAGAGAGAGAGAGAGAGAGAGAGAGAGAGAGAGAGAGAGAGAGGAGAGAGAGAGGAGGAGTGAGTTGGGTCGGGTGAATGGGTTATTGGACGAAAGTGGCAAGGTGAACGGACAATATAGAGAAGGGGGAGAGAGAGAAGGAAATGAACGGACAGACGGGTGATAGACGGACGAACAGGGAGAGGAGGGAGACAGAGATTGAAACTGGGATACAGAGACAGAGAGAGGCAGAGCAAGAGATAGACAGACAGACAGACAGACAGACAGATAGAGACAGAAACAGAGAGAGAGAAGAGAGAGAGAGAGAGAGAGAGAGAGAGAGAGAGAGAGAGAGAGAGAGAGAGAGAGAGAGAGAGAAGAGAGGAACGGTCTACGGGTATGTGAACGAACTGACAGAGACCAAAGAAGGAAGACACAGAGAACGAATAAATGAATAAATGATGGACGGACAGACAGACAGACAGGCAGACAGACAGGCGGGCAGAGAGACGAACGGTACAGATGAGTGGATTTCAACAGTGAAGTGATTGGTGGTCTTGGCGGTGCAGCAAAATGGATGTGCGACACCGAAGCTGACGCTCATGATCATGGTCACACAGAGGACGACAGGGTGGAACCACGGCTGTTATCATGACGATCCTAACGATGATGTACGACATGATGCTGATATGGATTTCATATTGTTGATGACGGAGGTAGTATGGGCACGGCAGTAAGGCGTCAAAACGATAACGACGATGACGACGATGATGAGGAGGACTACGTCGATAACGATGCCAAAAGAAAAACAAAAGCAAAAACAGCACAAGTGAACCTGCTGGCGTTACAAAACCTCACAGTTTATGACTTACTTTGTGCGCGCGCACACACAGTCATGCGCGCGCGCTCACGCACAGATACAGACAGATACACAGTCACAGAGAGAGAGAGACAATGACAATGACAAATTCTTTTATTTCGAGGATAATGAATAAGCACACATGTGCTTTTTTACATCCAGTCCCGCCCGTTAGGGATACATCTTAATAATAATAACCCAATATTTTATACCGTTTCGCAATAAAACAAGGGAAATAACCCTTTTCAAAACAGCTCCCCCCAACAACCCTCCCCCCCCCCCCCCCCAAAAGCAAGCAATTAAAAGAAAATCTAAGAATACCCCACCCTACCCCACCCCCAAAAAACCCTAACCAAAACAACAAACAAACAAAGAGAAGGAAAAACCAAACCAACAAAAGATGATAAAAAGAGAGAAAAACAGAGCAAACAAAACAAAAGAACAAGAGCAAAGTCTAAAGGCAAGGAAAAACACAACCAAAAAAAGTCAAAGAAAAACATCAAATGTAAAATGGACACGATACTTGTACAGTAAAACAGCGGTAGAAGAGGACGCGTTCAGATTAGTGGATTCAACAGGAAGTGATTAGGTGGTCTTGGCGTCAGCAAAATGGATGTGCGAACGAGTGATCTATGATCATGGCACACAGAGGACGACAGGGTGGAAGACACGGCTGTTATCTTGATCGTATTAACGAGATGTACCGACATATGCTGATAGGATTTCAATTGTTTAAGACGGATTTTGATTAAGGGCACGGGCAGTAAGCTGATAATAAATAAACACATGACGACGATAGAGAGGACTAACACGATAACGAAGCAATGAAAAACAAAAGCAAAATCAGCACAAGAATCTGCTGGCGTTACAAAACCTCACTGTTTTTGACTTACTTTTGTGCGTGTGCGCACACAGTCATGCGGCGTGCGCACTCGACGCACGATAAGACAGATACACACTAGAGAGAGAGAGAGAGAGAAGAGATAACACACACACCACGCACGCGCAGCCGAAACACACCACACCACACACACACAACACACACCACACACACACACACACCACACACAACACACACACACACACACACAACATACACACACACACACACCACACACACACACACCCCACACACACACACACACAAACACACACACCTTCAATCGTATTGCTGCATCCCGAAAGAACACCACAAGAGAGTGCCACTCTAGATTTGGTTAAAGGGAGACAAGTCCAGCAAGGACTGAGACTGGAACCTGGGACCCCTTGCTATCTCCACAGGCACGTGCAGCTGTTGCACCAGGAGTTGGCAAAAAGAGAATGTTGTCTTCATTAGGGGGCAGGGGTCGGGGAGCCTGGGGGCAGGGTAGTCTAGTGGTTAGAGCGTTCAGCTCTTGGTCTGATTGCCCGGGTTCGAGCCACTACCGAGACGAGAGGAGATTTTTTGTTCCCCTGGAGTTAACAAGAGTACTGACGCCACTCCCCCGAAATTCCTTCAAATGAGATTTTAAACCGAGGGCCCGTGTGTGAACACACGCAGAAGATCCTGCGCATTCGTTAGATAACCCGTTCCGTCTTTCGGAAGAGTAGGTCATTTGCGTGGCAGTAGGAACGGATGACAACATTTTAAAAACGCATGCACACTGATGTCGATGTCGTGTTTAGGCATCATCCCCGAAGTCGAATGCAGCTACCTCAATAGTGGATTAACGACCGCATACGCAAAAATCTCACCACTAGTGAACCTCTTAGCTCTAGACGAGGAAGGAACAATTTAAAAAAATACATAAATAAATCAGGGGGCCACACCTGTAATGGTTGCTTCTGCTCAGATGGCACAAATGCACACACTTCATGATCATTCGTTTCCAAGATTTTCAAGGAATCAGTCAAGGTCGCTGTCAATACAGCTACAGTTGAAACGTCTGTCTTCCTGTTCAGCTTTGGAAGTTCCACAAAGACTTAAGAAGTGTGCAGTACGATAAAAGCCCAGACACAAAATCCACAAACCGATTGTGAACTGTATAAACCATACAAACTGGACGCCAAAAACATCACAACAGCAGCGGATAGTTGATCAATACGAAGCCAGAGCCATTATCCCCGGTTGCACAATTCTCCATCTTCCTGAACCTATCAAACCTAAGCCGAATCAATTTCCGAAGCCGAGTTCCTCATTCCAGAAGTCTCCTCGTTATTCCTTTCCCTCATTTCCTCAGCTGTGTCATTCCCCCCTGACAGCAGCAGCAGCAGCGGAATATATTATATATATATATTAATATATTAAATTATTAATATATACAGTGATTATTCCTGCAGTCATCAGCAGAGCGGGGGGTCTGGCGGCATCAAAGACAGGGGGGAAGGAGGAGGCATTACCTGGCAGTGGACACAGCCATCGGGTCACTGCAGAGACCAGCAGAGCGGGGAAATGGGATTCCTTGCAAAGCATTCTCCCCAAGGGCACTTTCCGGGAGAAAAAGTCATTTTAAAAACAAGATCTAGGGTTGTTGTTATTGGGCAAGTCCCAGCTTAACACCCTGGGAGGTCACCGAAGCTATATGTACTTGTATCCCATTTACTACACCTACAAATCACTGTGATCCCTTTAGTAAGTACATACCGGATCAGAAATTTGGATGTGTAGCTGTTTTCAAGTACCTCACCATACATACAGGCAGTCGTATTCCGACTTCAGAGGATTTACTTCTCCTGTATGTGGAGACTAGAGTTTGTTATGCTACGAAATGAAGGCAGTTTCATCCATAACATTTCACAGCATGGCAGAATTTCAGTGTAGGCCTTGTGTCGCTTTGCTTTATATCAATAAATGACAACACTTTAAACCTGGAGCACGAGATACTGCTTTGACTGTAGGGTCGGGTTTGATTGTATTAAGAGTCCCAGCGGAGTTATCCGATTTAGGACTCTGATGTCGGAATGCGGTTACCTTGAAGGTGGACAAAATCGGCCGTATACGCAAAAATCGCACCGTTGGTGAACCTCGGAGTTTTAGTCGAGGAAGGAAAAAAGAATCCGATTAAGGGACTGTACCATCAACCAACCATCACTTGTGAGTGTGTGTGTGTGTGTGTGTGTGTGTGTGTGTGTGTGTGTGTGTGTGTGTGTGTGTGTGTGTGTGTGTGTGTGTGTGTGTGTGTGTGTGCTTCACATGCTTATATACACGTTTTGTGCAGGCGCACGAATGCGTACGTATGTGTGCGCATATGCGCGCTCACGTGTGTGTGAGGGGGGGAGGGGTGCACTCCCTAGCGCGTGTATGTGTTTATGAAGATATGTTTATTTGTCTCCTTGCATCTCAATCGTCTGTGTGCTTGTTTACAAATATGCATACGCATGCTTGACGGAATGAGTCCACATTCAAGATTTGATTAACCCTTGACTCCTGTCGTAGTATGGAAGATCTCATGCAACAATATCAACAATCACAATACATAACTTGTGACAGCGACATCATTTTCAATATCTGTCCGAAATGGAGTAGTCAATCTTTTGAAACAATTTCATGCAGCTATGGTCTTGATCAAAACTTTTTGAAAACTTCAACATCTTCTTGTCAGAAGAAAATAAATTACACACCGTTAACATCGGATTTGACTACAGGTATTGATGAGCTCGTACGTTTTGTTTACATCTGAAAAATTAAATCATTCCGTCAGAATAATGGCAACTCACCAACCTCTCTCAGTGGGTTTTTTTGTTTGTTTTCGTGATTGCAATAAAATACACATATTTATTGTCAGAATGAGTGAGAAAGAGAGAGTCAGAGAGACAGAGAAACAGAAAGACAGGGAGGGAGGAAGAGAGAAATGGAGACAAAAGAAGAGAGAGGGAGGAAGAGAGCCAGACAGATTGATGTATGAACAACCAGAAGAAGAAAAAAAAACGGAGAAAGTCCACGTCATGCTAGTACTTGCTGTGTTCGCGTGCGTGCATGTGCCTGTCATCAATAACGGAGCAAAAGCGCCAAAGCGCTTCATGTTCTGTCGCGTGTGTGAACTTGTCCTTGAGGTTTAAAATGCACGACTCCTTCACCCGCCCGCATCTAACAAAAGTACCGAGCCACCAGCATCTCGAAATAACAGGTTCGCATCACTACTACGGTGTGGACTTAACTACACGGTACATGCCAGCCATTTACCGACGAATTTTCCCTCCCTGATGACTATGATTTCTGCACACACAAAATAAATCACCAGCATGTGAGAGAGAGATGAATTTGGCAAAATACATTCATGATATTCATCGCGACGACCAAGACAGATGAGTTTCTAAGTCCATCCACGCTGCACGCTGAGAGTTCAGTCCTGGCTGCTGTGTGTATAGGCTGCTTGTTTTGGCCATGGGATAATGATAATTATTCATAGTGGAGGTCATGATGGATGGACGACCACGAGGCCAGCTTTTGGTTGGATGGTTAGATGGGGAGGTGGGGGGAGTGGTAGAGGAAAGAGGGAGAGGTGGGTGGTTGGATTTCGGGGGAGGGGGATGTGGACAATGAAAGCAGTAACGTCGGTGGCAATAACAGTAATGTTGATAACAATAACAACAACAACGACAAAGGATCGTGGCAATGACAACGATGATGTCTACGACGCGGCGATGATGATGATGATGATGATGATGATGATGATGATGATAAAAATAGGACTGGTTTTTGTCGGAATTGATAATAACAACATATCAGACATTTTCAGGCCTTTTTTATTAATTACGATCAGATCGAGAGCGAGATCGAGCAAGATCGTGACTGTAAAGACAGACAGGCAGACAGACAAAGAGACAGACAGAAGAGAAAAAAAGCAGTAGAAAGGGAATAGGGAGTGACAAAGTAGCTTACTATCCTATACTATACTATCACACACAGAACAGAACAGAATAGAACAGAGCTGCCTTCATCAGCTTACTGGCGCTATATATAGCTCCTCAAGGAGACACGCAGATGACAGCAATCTGCACTAAAGATACAAACGGAACGAGGAGGCCACGGGGGTCAAAAGGCCACACAACATTACGTTGGTTTGTCGTTTTTTTGTCCTTGCCTGAAGAATTTTTTTTCCAAAACCTTCAAATATCCACCTGTCCAATTATTTCTTGTTTAAAACTTGAGTTTCCAAAAAGTGTAGAGGCAGTAGGATGTGTCTGGGGGACGGGATAGCTCAGTGGTCAGGCACTCGTCTTTAAACAAGCTAAGGTTAAGCAGCACTGAGCGTGGTTACCAAGTGGATGGGTGACCGTTTGCGCGGCTTGGCTTCAGTATAGTCTCCCAGTTCACCCAGCTGTAAATAGGCAACTGCCCTCTGGAAGTTTAAGCAGCGAGAAAGAGGAGATGGACGCCGCCCTCAATATGCTGGACCCCTAGAGAAGCGGAAGGGATAGCCTTGTGGTTAGAACACTGCGCTCGCAATCTGACGACCCGGGTTCGATTCCCGTTCAAGGGGATATTTTCCCCTAGAATTAACATCAGTGCAGACTCCACTTTCCCCAACAGTCCTTCGGATGAGACTATGAACCGAGGCCCCGTGTGCGAACGCACGCAGAACATCTTGCGCACACGTTAAATCCTCTTCCGCTTTTCGTAAGAGTAGGCCATTGTGTGCAGGTGGGAACGGATGACAACATTTACAAAACCGCATACACACGGGGACTGGATGTA
>CM054137.1:43662611-43670111 GCA_028751875.1 Rapana venosa
CTCTTTTATTCAATCTTCTTTTTTCTTCTTCTTCTTCTTCTTCTTCTTTCTTTCCTTTCTTTCTTTCTTTTCTTTCTTTCTTTCTTCTTCTTCTTCTTCTTCTTCTTCTTCTTTCTTCTTCTTCTTCTCTTCTTTCTTCTTCTTCTTCTTCTTCTTCTTCTTCTTCTTCTTCTTCTTCTTCTCTTCTTCTTCTTCTTCTTCTTCTTCTTCTTCTTCTTCTTCTTCTTCTCCTCCTCCTCCTCCTCCTTCTCCTCTTCTTATCGTCATCTTCTCTCTCTCTCTCTCTCTCTCTCTCATCGTCGTCTCTCTTCTCTTTCTCATCCTTCCTCTTATCTTCTCTCTCGTAACATAACGATACGTTCTATTTCGTTTTCTGCACCTTTCGTCTGCTTATGACTCTTCCACTTAACTCTATTTCTGTTTATCTTTCTTATCTCTCTTTCTTTCCTCTCTCTTTCTCTCTCTCTCTCTTCTTCTCTCATCTCTTCTCTCTCTCTCTTTCTTTCTTTCTTTTTTTTCCTTTCTTCTCTTTTCTTTCTTTCTTTCTTCTTCTTTTTCTTCGTTCTTCTTCTTCTTTTCTTCTTCATTTTTTCTTCTTCTTCTTCTCTTGTCTTTCTTCTTCATTTTCTTCTTCTCCTTTTCTTCTTCTTCTTTTTCTTCTTCTTTTCTTCTTCTCTCTTCTTCTTCTTCTCTCTTCTTCTTCTTCTCGTTCCATCGTCTTCTTCTTCTTCTTCTTGTTTTCGCTTCTCTTCTTCTTCTTCGTTTCTTACACTCCTCCTTCCTCTTCTTCTTACTCCTTTCTGTTTTTTTTCTCTTCTTCTACATTTTCTCTTCTCTCTCGGTTTCTTGTTCCTACTGTTTTCCTCTTCTTTTTATTCTTTCTTTCCTTCTTCTTTTTTTCGACTTCTCTTTCCTCTTCTTACCGTTTGTTAATTTGCTTCTTTCAAGTTCAATTAAGCTACTGTTCTGTTTCTTTTTTCTCGCGCTGAACTTTGTGGCCTGATTTCTAATGGAAGAAAAGAGTTGTCCTTGAGCCTAGTGTTCAATCCGTTCAGTCAGTAAGGTTTTCTTTTTCTTTTAATTTTGGTTTGTTTTGGTTTGCTTTTGCTTAACATCTTTCAAATTGGATTACTCTCTGTGTGTGCGTATGTGAGTGTGAGTGTGAGTGTGTGAGTGTGAGTGTGTGTGTGTGTGTGTGCGTGTGTGTGTGTATGTGTGTATGTGTGCGCGCGGTGTGTGTGTGTGTGTGTGAGAGAGTGTGTGTGTGTGTGTGTGTGTGTGTGTGTGTGTGTGTGTGTGTGTGTGTGTGTGTGTGTGTGTGTGTGAGTGTGTGTGTGTGTGTGTGTGAGTGTGTGTATGTGTGTGTGTGTGAGAGTGTGTGTGTCTGTGTTTTGTTTTTTTTGTTTTTGTTTTCTTGGGGGGGGGGGGGGGGGGTCCTCGCGTTTAAGAGCAGAATTCTTATGGAAAAGATAAGTTTTTCTTTAGGCTATTTTTTAATATGTTTTTTTCAACCCGTTGAAGGTTTAGTCAAACGTAGTTTTACTTCTTCTAATACTTCGTTATCATCTTCTTCTTCTTCTCATTCTTCTTCTACTTCTTCTTTTCCATCTTCTACTCCTCATCCTATTCCCCCTTCTCCTCACCCTTTCAAATTCAAATTCAAATTCAAAAGCTTTATTATCTCTTTTTTCTCCTCTTTCAGTTCGTCTGTCTGTCTGTCTGTCTGTCTGTCTGTCTCTCTCTCTCTCTATCGCTCTCTCTCTCTCTCTCTCTCTCTCTCTCTCTCTCTCTCTCTCTCTCTCTCTCTCTCTCTCTCTCTCTCTCTCTCTCTCTCTCTCTCTCTCGTGGGTGCCTTTTCTGTCTGTTTCTACAGAATACAGCTACAGTTTTTCTTGCCTGCATAGCAAACAAAAAAAAAATGGCCCCCATGCAGTTTTAGCGAATAAAAAAAATATGCCCTATGGGATGACATTAAAACAATGTTTCGTGACACAACACAGGGTGTTTTCATTACTCGAATGTGATTGTACGTCAGCAATTGTTTGACGAAGAAACCTCATCCGAAAGAATAATAAAACATGTTTTGGTAGGGTAATAGCAAGAGTAAGCCCAAACCAAAATTTCTTTTTTTAAATGACGCAATAGAATAAATCCTCTTTTTTTTAAAAAGATTATTTTTTCCAGCTAAATACAGAAAATTCTTTTAAAACCAAAAACACAGACTATCCATTTTTCATGCACACAACACTCTTTTTTTAAACAACTCTTTCGAGTTTAGATATACAGAAGTTAATCAAAAACAAAAAAGACATGACTAATAAATCTTTTTGATATACACATTTATGCATAAAACCCTTTTTGATATCGATTTTTTTAAACCTAGACACAGAAGTTCACTAAAACAATAAAAAGTAGACTGATAAATCTTTCATCATACGTATGAATTATGCATACAGCCAGACAGTTGACTTTGCAATATTTCCATGTAAGCCACCACGCGAATACAGCTTTTCCACATTTTGTTTTCTTTTAGCAGATATTGTTCATTGCCTGATCGTTAACTTGAAATCAGAGGAAGACCAGTGGAACTGTATGTATACCATTGTATTACCAGCAACTCCACGATCTTTACTCAGTGGAACTGTATGTATCCCATTGTTTTACCAGGAATCCACGTTCTTTACTCAGTGGAACTGTATGTATCCCATTGTTTTACCAGCAACTCCACGTTCTTTACTCAGTGGAACTGTATGTATCCCATTGTTTTACCAGCAACTCCACGACCTTTACTCAGTGGAACTGTATGTATCCCATTGGTTTACCAGGAAATCCACGACCTTTACTCAGTGGAACTGTATGTATCCCATTGGTTTACCAGGAAATTCACGACCTTTACTCAGTGGAACTGTATGTATACCATTGGTTTAGCAGGAACTCCACGACCTTTACTCAGTGGAACTGTATGTATCCCATTGGTTTACCAGGAAATCCACGATCTTTACTCAGTGGAACTGTATGTATCCCATTGGTTTACCAGGAAATCCACGATCTTTACTCAGTGAAACTGTATGTATCCCATTGGTTTACCAGGAACTCCACGACCTTTACTCAGTGGAACTGTATGTATCCCATTGGTTTAGCAGGAACTCAACGACCTTTACTCAGTGGAACTGTATGTATCCCATTGGTTTACCAGGAACTCCACGACCTTTACTCAGTGGAACTGTATGTATCCCATTGGTTTACCAGGAACTCCACGACCTTTACTCAGTGGAACTGTGTATGTATCCCATTGATTTACCAGCAACTCCACGATCTTTACTCAGTGGAACTGTATGTATCCCATTGATTTACCAGCAACTCCACGATCTTTACTCATTCACAAGCGGGCCAGGTAAACACCCCGTCCCGGCAATGTTTGGGACAAAGGTATGTGTTTGGGACAAAGGTATGTGTTTGGGACAAAGGTATGTGTTTGGGACAAAGGTATGTGTTTGGGACAAAGGTATGTGTTTGGGACGAAGATATGTGTTTGAAACGAAGATCTGTGTTTGGGACAAAGGTGTGTGTTTGGGACAAAGGTATATGTTTGGGACAAAGGTGTGTGTTTGGGATGAAGATATGTGTTTGGGACAAAGGTGTGTGTTAGGGACGAAGATATGTGTTTGGGACAAAGGTGTGCGTTTGGGACAAAGGTATGTGTTTGGGACAAAGGTGTGTGTTTGGGACGAAGATATGTTTTTAGGACAAAGATGTGTGTTTGGTACAAAGGTGTGCCTTTGTTGTAAGATTCCATGATCCCAATTCCCGAGGATCCCATTCCATCTCGGTGACAGATTGCACGACGTGGTAAAATATAGCTGTCCGTTCCAAACACATGAACAATCTGCTATCCATCTGCAGGTTTAATGAAGGATTATACAAATAACACAGACAATTTGAAAGCCCATACTAGGAGTTCTTAGGGGAGAGAGAAAAAGTTAAAGCTGCATAATAGGATACATCCAAAACAGTTCTCCCATTTTGACTGCAGGGGAAAAAATCGCTCTGTAAAGAGTCCGTCGAATAAGACTTTAAACCAAGAAGCCGTGTGCGAACGCAAACAGAACATCTTCCGCACACATTAAAACCTGTTCCAATTTTGGAAGAGTAAACCATTGTGTGCTGATGGAAACGGATGATAAAATATATAAAACTACATGAACACAGAGACTGGATTTTTAAAAAGCACATGAATGCTTATTCCATTATCCTCAAAATAAAAGAACAAATTTAAAAAATAAATAAATAAATGTCTAATCAACTCCATTCCTCATTTGCACACGCGGAACGCTTTTCGGAAGAGTAGGTCACTGTGTTTTGATAGGAATGGATGATAAAATTTATAAAACTGCATGCACGCGGGTACTGGTTGAAAAAAAGCACATGCGTATTTATTCCATTATCCTCGAAATAAAAAAAATAAATAAATAAATGTCTAAACAACTCAATGCCTCATTCCCAAAGCCATAAATCTCCAGCACTAAACTCGTTATTCACCCTCGCTCATTTCCTCAGCTGTGTCATTCCCCCCTGACAGCAGCAGCAGCAGCGGACATATATATATACAGTGATTATTCCTGCAACCATCAGCAGCATCAAAGACAGGGGGGAAGGACGAGGCATTCCCTGGCAGTGGACACAGCCATCGGGTCACTGCAGAGACCAGCAGAGCGGGGAAATGGGATTTCTTTTCAGACAACATTGCCCCCCTCTCCCTCCCTCTCCCTCCCCCCCTCCCCCCCCACCCCCCCCCCTCCCCCCCCCCCCCCCCCCCTCCCCACCACCACCGCTATAGTGCCGCGACAAGAAGACAAAGATCCTTTTTTTGGGGGGGAGGGGGGTATCGGGTTGCTACGTGAAAAAAGCACGCGTAAGCATATTCCTACAAACGTGTGTGTGCGCACACACATGAAATAGGACTATGCAGAGTAATAAACACAGAAATAGACACACTGGCAAACGCGTCAAGAGAGGGAGAAGTGGAGAGAGAGAGAGAGAGAGAGAGAGAGAGAGAGAGAGAGAGAGAGAGAGAGAGAGGAGAGAGAGAGAGAGAGAGAAACATAGACACACATAGACACAAAGACAGACACAAGGACAGATAGACACACACACACAGACACACACACAGACACACACACACACACACAGACACACAGAAAGGGCAGAGACAGATACACACACAGACAACACACACACACAGACACACACACAGACACACAGACACACACACACACACAGACACACACACAGACACACACACAGACACACAGACAGGCAGAGACAGATACACACACAGACACACACACAGACACACACACAGACACACACACAGACACACACACACACAGACACACACACACACACACACACACACACACACATACACACAGAGACGGAGCTAGAAGACAGACAGAGGCAGAGAGAGAACAACAAAGACAAGATGGAAATGTTCTTAAAACTTGAGCTGCATATTAAACTGTATGCCACCATTCGGACAGCACTACCTGCTACAGTATAATCATTTATACACTGACAATATAGATAAATAAAAGAACACCCAGTCTGATTCAAAGACTAGAAAAGACAATGTCTCTGTCTGTGTGTGTGTGTCTTTCTGTCTGTCTGTCTGTCTATCTTTCTCTGTCTATCTGTGTGTCTGTCTGTAAGTCAGTGTGTGTGTGTGTGTGTGTGTGTGTGTGTGTGTGTGTGTGTGTGTGTGTGTGTGGTGTGTGTGTGTGTGTGTGTGTGTGTGTGTGTGTGTGTGTGTTCATTTGAATTTGTTAAATAATTATTGTTAATCATTGTTGGTTGCATGTGTAGTAGCGGATTGAATGCAAGCGCTCTGATTTGTATTTGCGAGATATAGCGCTATATAAATTCCATTTTATTATTATTATTATTACAAAAGTCCCCGAGCGGAACAGGATGCTGAACCGAAGAAAGTCTGGCAGACACCTTCCTAATGCAGGCAATCAAGCAAAGATGAATCCTTTTTGGTTGGCAAATTCCAGACAAAAGCCACCACCTTTCCGCCCTAACCCAAACCACATGTCTAAACAGATACCTTGGGGCGTTCCTCAGCCTAGAGCTCTGATATTAACCAATGGTGAGATCTTTACGCCTTCGCCCAATATCAAGGTAGCCGCATTCCAACTTCGGGAATGATGTCTAAACACGACACCAGTGGGCATAGGGTTTTTGTTCAATTATACCATCCGTTCTTACCCGCACTTAATGGCCTACTCTTTCGGAAGGCGGAACGGATTTTTAACGTGCACACAAGATCCTCAACGTGTGTCTAACATGGAACCTTGGTTTAAAGTCTCATCCGAAGAACATTCAGGTGGAGCAGAGTTAGTACTGATGTTCACTCCACGAGAAAGCATCACCCGGAACGGGAGAGTATGTCTCGGTGGTGGCTCGATCTTGGGCCGTCAGATCGCCAGCTCAACGCTCCAACCACAAGGCTATGCTCCACGTATGTGTGCGAGATGTTCTGCACCCCTACACTACACATGCAGGATCTCACGCTTAAGCTATGCACGCAGGATTTCACATACTACGCCATGCACGCAGGATATCACGCCTACGCTATGCAGGCAGAATCTCACCTACTACGCCACGCATGCACGATCTCACATACTACGCTATGCGTGCAGGATCTCACATACTACGCTATGCATGCAGGATCTCCCATACTGCGCTATGCACGCAGGATCTCACGCACTACGCTATGCACGCAGGATCTCATGCCTATACGCTATGCACGCAGGATCTCACGCACTACGCTATGCATGCAGGATCTCACATTCTACGCTCTGCATGCAGGATCTCACCCCTACGCTAAGCATGCAGGATCTCACATACTACGCTATGCACGCAGGATCTCACGCCTATACCCTATGCACGCAGGATCTCACGCCTATACGCTATGCACACGGGATCTCACATCTACGCTATAAATGCAGGATCTCACGCACTACGCTATGCACGCTGAATCTCACGCACTACGCTATGCACACAGGATCTCACAACTTACGCTATGCACGCAGGATCTCACGCCTACGCTATTATGCACGCAGGATCTCACGCCTACGCTATTATGCACGCAGGATCTCACACCTACGCTTTTATACACACAGGATCTAACGCCTACGCTATGCATGCAGGATCTCAAGTCTACGCTGTGCACGCAAGATCTCACGCTTCCTCTGCGCATGCAGGATCTCACGCCTATACGCTATGCACGCAGGGCCTCGGGTCTACGCTACTATGCACAGCGGATCTCAGGATTTCCCATCCGAAAGACTCTCAATGGAACGATTGAGATCCAACGTGAATCCCTACGAGGAAAAGTCCCTCAGACAGAATCGTTAACGGAACCCGAACCTTTAGTTACGTCACCGTCAGATGACAAGGTCAGATGACACTCTAGCCACCAGGCTGTTCACCCAGCAC
>CM054137.1:43675111-43687611 GCA_028751875.1 Rapana venosa
GAAGCACTTGACCACTATTACCATCACCCCCACCCCCATCACTTTATCATCATCATCATCACTGTCACCATCATCAACAACACCAACAACAACAACGATAGCGGCCACAATAATAACAACAACAACAGTTCATAAAAGGAAATGCGACACGAGAAGTACCATCACCACCACCACCACAACCACCACACCACCACCACCACACAACCTACACCACCACCACCAACAACAACAACAACAGTTCATAAAAGGAAAGGCGACACGAGAAGTACCATCACCACCACCACCACAACCACCACAACCACCACCAACCACCAACCTACACCACCACCACCAACAACAACAACAACAGTTCATAAAAGGAAAGGCGACACGAGAAGTAACCATCACCACCACCACCACAACCACCACAACCACCACCACCACCACAACCTACACCACCACCAACAACAACAACAACAACAGTTCATAAAAGGAAAGGCGACACGAGAAGTACCATCACCCACCACCAAACCACCACCACCACAACCACCACCACACCACAACCAACAACACAACATCTCAAGAAGGGACACAAAGTCCACCATACCACCACCACACAACCACACCCAACAACCAACAACCAACAACAACAACAACAACAACAGTTAGAAAAGGAAAGGCGACACGAGAAGTACCATCCATCACCATTACCACCATCATCACAACCACTACCACCACAACCACCACCTCCAAACAACAACAACAACAATAGTGCAGAAAAGGAAAGACGACACGAGAAGTACCATTATCACCATCATCACCATTCATCACCATCACCGCCATCATCACAACCACCACCACCACAACCACCACCACCCAACAACAACAACAACAATACTGCAGAAAAGGAAAGGTGACACGAGAAGTACCATTATCACCATCATCACCACCATCACCACCACCACCACAACCACCACCATCACAACCTACATCACCACCACCACCACCAACAACAACAACAACAATAGTGCAGAAAAGGAAAGGCGACACGAGATGTACCATCATCACCATCACCACCATTACCACCATCATTACAACCACTACCACCACAACCACCACCACCACCACCAACAACAACAACAACAACAACAACAACAACAACAACAACAACGCCAACAACAACAGTTCAGAAAAGGAAAGGCGACACGAGAAGTACCATCATCACCATCACCACCACCACCACCACCACAACCTACACCACCACTAACAACAACAGTGCAGGAAAGGAAAGGCGACACGAGAAGTACCATTATCACCATCATCACCATCACCACCATCATCACCACCACCACCACCATCAACACCAACACCACCAACAACAACAACAACATCAACAATAGTGCAGAAAAGGAAAGGCGACACGAGAAGTACCATCATCACCATCATCACCTTCATCACCAACATCACTACCACCACCACCACCACAACCACCACCATCACCATCAACAACAACGACATCGATCATTCAGAAAAGGAAAGGCGACACAAGAAGTCGTACTTGACCATCGTTTCACCACCACCATCACCGACACCATCACCACCACTACATTATCATTATCATCATCATCATCATCATCATCTTTATCCTCATCATTACAACTACAACAACATCAACCCCACAACCACAACGATCACCATCCAGTACCACATTGTCATCTTACCACCACTACCACCACCACTATTACCATACCATCACTATCGTCATCCACAACCAAACCAAACCAAGACAAACAAGACAAAACAAACAAACACAAACAAAACAAAACAAGCAAAACAAGACCAGAGAAAACCAAACCATAATCAAGCAGAACAGGACAAAACAGTACAATACAATACAAAGCAAAGCAAAGACCTTAACAAGACAAAGACAAAGGATTGCACAGACTGAAACAAGACAAAACAAAACACAAACAAAGCAAGACAAACACCGAAACATGAAAAACAACGCAAAGACAGAAACAGAACAACGCAAAGACAGAAACAGAACAACGCAAAGACAGAAACAGAACAACGCAAAGACAGAAACAGAACAACGCAAAGACAGAAACAGAACAACGCAAAGACAGAAACAGAACAACGCAAAGACAGAAACAGAACAACGCAAAGACAGAAACAAGACAAAACAAAGACAAAGAAAACAAAGCACAAGCAAAAAAAGACAAGAGTAAACCAAGCCAAACAAAACCAACAAAACAAGACTTGGACACCAGACAAAACAACACAAAGACCAAAACAAGACAACACAAGACAAAGCCATACAAAAAAACCAATGACAACACAAAACAATGACAACACAAAACCAATGGCAACACAAAACAATGACAACACAAAACCAATGACAACACAAAACCAATGACAACAACACAAAACAATGACAACACAAAACCAATGACGACAACACAAAACAAGACAACAACTCAAAAACAAACAAAACTCTTGACTCACCAGTGGTGCAGGCATTGTGACGGCTGAAGAAGTCGTGCTTGATGCTGCGCAGATGCTCCTTCAGCCGGGCCTCTTCCGGTCCCTCGATGGCGGCGAAGATGGCGGCGCCGATGACCAGGTACAAGAGATGGCAGACCGCCAGGGCCAACAGCCGCACTCCACTGTTAGCCCACACCCCCATCCTCCTTTGTAAGTTGAAAGTTCAGAACACGCGAGTCTCTGACAAATTGCTGTTGCTGCTAAATGATGAGGATGAGGATGGTAGTGGTGGTGGTGGTGGTTGTGGTTTGTTGGTCTGAAGAACTGCTTCTTGGTAAGAAAGGTTGGACGTTTTGGTGTCTTTTGTTGCCTGGGAATATTCTTTGATGTTACACCTTGACCTGTTGATGTTCTGTGTTGTCTGAGGGCTGCTTCTTGCTGTTAGAGCTCGATCTGCTGACGTTTTGTGTCGTCCGGCAAAAATTTCTCGATACTGTTTTTGATGTTACGATGAGATCTGCTTTAAAAAAAAAATTCTGGATTCAATACCGTCGATATCCTTGTTTTATTTTTCTAAAATTCCACAGCAGCTATGTTGAATAGTTGATTTCAGTGGGGAATTGAGGAACACGGTTTTGGAAAAGTAATACATCAAATGTTCACAACAACACTACCTTTCTTCTAGAATACAGATCCGTGTGTACGATTCTTTGCAGCAATTTTCTTTTCTTTTTTTTAAGCAAAATGTCTGAGAACGTGTCAAAATAACTGCAGCGCAATGTGTACAAGGAGGCCTTGAATGTAATTAATTTCCTGCAGATTCTGCTGTTTGAATTATAACACTATTACTGATTCCAGTATGAAAAAGGTGAACTCAACTATATAAACAGATTCTGTATGTATATTCAAAGTTTAGTCCCACCTCTGGGGTACCTCCGTCTAAAGAAACGTTCTTTTATAGTGAGTATCCTGAAGCAGCTTACAAACAGTCATCCAGGTTCAGTCTCCGTTTCGTTTTCCAGGCTGAAAGTAGCAGTCCAATTTCACATCAACACCACGGTTTCACCAACCGATTTTCATGAAGGAAGCTGGATAGTAGTAATTTATGTTCAGTATAATTATGTTTCCTCTTTTTTTTTGTAAAGCTGAAAGTATCTGTCAACCGTCACAGTAACACCACAGTTTCCAGCAGCCTTTATTCGGGAAAGAAGCGGAATAGAAACTTGGGTCCAGTATTTATTTCGTTTTTTCAGGATGAGAGTATCTGTCTACTGTCACAGCAACTTCGCGGTTTCAGCAGCCTGTTCTCTGGAATGAATCTGTAATTTGGGTCCAGTCTCTGTTTCGTTTTTCAGGCTGAAAGTATCTGTCCACTGTCACAGCAACTTTCCCGGTTTTCAGCAGCCTGTTTGCAGGAGTGAGGCTGGAATTTCTGACCTGGAAAAAAAAGATGAGAAGGAAAGGTTGGTGAAAGGACAGCTCTAAAAATCAATGTGGCTGTAGTTTAAAACGCGTTACCACAACAAAAACAAATACTGTTTCCAAGCAACTGAATCTACATTGCGAGAGGTCTTTTTTCATTATTAATGAACAGATTAATGGGGTGATGGCCTTGCCTCGTTAGGCTTGGATCTAACCTTCTTTAGTCCCGTTATGTTTACATTTTTATTTTTATTTATTTCATTCTTTTATTTCGAGGATAATGGAATAAGCACTCATGTGCTCTTTTGCATCCAGTCCCCATTGGTATGTGTATGGGGTTTTGTACATTTTGTGATTCGTTCCCACCATCACACAATGGCCTACTCTTCCGAAAGGCGGAACGGGTTTTAGCGTGTTCGCAAAACGCTCTGCGTGCGTTGGCACACGGAACCTCGGTTTATAGTCTCATCCCAAGGACTTTTGTGGGGATGGGGGGGGGGGGGGGAATGCAGATTCAGAACTGATGTTAACTCCAGAGGAAAAAAATCCTCTTGAACGATATTCGAACCCTGGTCAGCAGATCACGAGCGTAATATGATGACTCGTACCTATGAATCAGAGACAAACTCAAAATCAATTTCCCTTTCCAGAACAAAATCTGATTATTCTGAACTTTTGAAAGTTGGATTATTGCAACACTCATTCTAGTCATATGAGAATAAAGTTCTCAACTTTATCACGCAGCGCACCACAATGTCGATAAAGGTGACATTTAGGCTGCACCATTTTGTGTGCGTGCGTGCGTGTGTGCGCGCGCGCGCGAGTGCGTGCGAGTTTGCGTGCTTGCGTTCGTGTGTGCGTGCGTGCGTGCGTGGGTGTGCGTGCGCGCGCGCGCGCATGTGTGTGTTAGTTCTTCTATTTATTTAATTCTTTTATTTTTTAGGATAATGGAATAAGCACTCGTGTTCTTTTTTACATCCAGTCCCCGTGTGTATTCAGGTTTGTACATTTTGTCATCCGTTCCCACAGGCACACAATGGCCTACTCTTCCGAAAAGCGTAACAAGTTTTAACGTGTGCGCAAGATGTTCTTCCTGCGTACGCACATGTGTGTGTGTGTGTGTGTGTGTGCGTGTGCGTGTGTGTGTGTGTACGTACGTGTCCGTGCCTGCGTGCTTATGTGTGTGTCAATAGAAAAAAAAGATACACACAAATTAAAAGAATAAGAGCAAACATAGATAACTGCCTCGCTCTCTCTCTCGCTCTCTCTCTCTCGCTCTCTCTCTCTCCCCTCTTCTCTTCTCTTCTCTTCTCTTCTTTTCTCTTCTCTTCTCTTGTCTTCTCTCTCTCTTCTTTCTCTCTCAAATCTACCAGTGACAGAGAGAAACAGCCGAACAGAAGAGATCAGGGGGAAATTAAAATGTGTTTGTTGGTTTGCTTCCTTTTTGTTCGTCTTCAAAACCTCGTCGGCATTAAAATAAATGTAAAAACAAAGCACTCGCTTTCCCCCAGCCAAGTTAAGCAGCGTCGAGCGTGGTTACCAGTTAGGAGGGGGTGCGTTAGCAGCGCCATTTGGGTCAGTACAGTTCCACAAAATCACCCAGTGTAATGGGTACTGCCTCTTTAGGGTCAGGGAAGGTAAAAGCACGAGAGAAAATGGGCGCCGCCCTCAATATGCTGGCCCTAGAGAAGTGAGGTCTCTGACGCCTCGCTCCCCTACGACCTTATTGGTTGTGGGACTCCTTTACCTTTACCTTAAAAACATGGACTATAGAGTATTTCAAAATAAGCGTTCTAATTTGTCAGAGAAAAATTAAGGAGAAAGAGAGAGGGAGGGAAAGAGAGAGAGAGAGAGAGAGGGGGGGGTCAAGAACAAAAGAAGAACATAAACATGGAAAGTAAGAAAAAATGAAAATAACAAAAAAGGCAGGATGAATTTCTGCTTAGCAAATTTACTGTCATGAAATATGAATTTCGAAAGGTAAATAAAAACAACATATAAAAATGACTCCAGTTAAACTAGAAGCTCTTAAACACCTACAAGAAAAGGACAAACACCCCCAACATGTAATAACTATATAGAAACTCCGGTGACATCAATAGCAGCGACAGCAACATTAATTAGTAAAAACAAAACAAAAAACAAAAAAACTGAAAAGGCGAAATCGATCCGTGAGAAACAAATGTTTCTTTAAATGAGACAAGCAATAAACAAATATAAACCAACGTGTGTCTTAAATAAACGAATAAACATTGCGCGTTTATTTATTTCATTTTATTTATTTATTTTATTCTTTTATATCGAGGATAATGGATAATCTGCTGTTTGTGTTGTTTTTTCTTTTCGTTCCTCATGCTTAGTAGCAGTCCGAAGGTATTCATAACACGAGAGGAGATGGCGCCCCAATATTGGCCTAGAGAGTAGGTCTCTACCTGCTCCTCGATTATAGTTTGACCTTACCTTACTTTACTCCTCGCTAGAGCTCCGAGGTTCACCGATGAGAGATTTTAGATGTACCTTTTTGCCATCATGAGGTACCGCATTCGACTTCGGGATGTATGCTGGGTGTGTTATTGGGTTACCCACTGAACGCTGACATCAAATACGACATCTTTAACGTGCACATTTGACCTTCTGCACGTGTATTATATACACGGGGGTTATTAAGACACGGGCAGTTCTGCATCCTGAAGTTTACCTGGGAGATTGTAAAATATCTCCACCCTTCATTCACAAGACGCCGCCGAGATTCGAACCCACGATTTCATGGACCCACTGGATTGAAGCCAAACGGTCTGAACCACTCGGCTCTAGCGTCCGTCGTTCCGCATTTAATTTCCGGCATTTAATGTCCAAACTAGAAACCTCTATCACAGCCGAACAAGCCGCTTGTGGTCTGAAAAGGATGGCAATGTCAAATAGCTTTTGCATTTTTTTTAATTACTGATTTTGAGAAACTAAAGGCGGCGTTTTGTTCTTTATCACTCAACGCCAGCTTTGGAAAAGCTCAGTTTTCCACACAAAAATCAATTGAAACTGTTTTCAATAACATAGACAAATGTTTTGGTGTAAATCTTAAATACGAGTCGTACTGCAGTTCAATCTTCTGCAACATTAAATGCTTGTTGGACTCGAAACGCATTTATTTCTCGATAGAATGCTTAACTGCAGAGAGATTACGTTTTCCTATTCCAAACGCAGAAGTTCTGTCTGAACGTGAAACTTTCACAGAAACAATGGCTTTAATCTAAAAACGAAACAACACTGATAGTGACCCTTGAACTATTTTGCTTGAGAGATAAAACAGGTACAGGACATCGAGGAAAGCAAGAAGGGTTCAATTGTACTGCTCAGTAATCACGTCATCTTAAACTGCAATACCTATAGATGCCCTTTACCTCTATGATCGCTGGAGCTATAAATAGCATGACTGGATTAGACTGGTACCTGACTAACGCTCTTAGAATGACGCAACGCCTTCTTGAATATAGTCATGATATACGTCGTTCACATCCTGACTACTGAAAACAAAACCATTGTAGCTGGAGTTTGGGCGGAACAGCCTAGCGGTTAGAGCTTCGACCTCACGATCTGGAAACCACAGGGGCCCTACGTTCGTGTCTCCGCTGAGGTGTCTGTCCGAGGGAATGTTTCCCTCTGGAGATAACAGCGGTACCGATACCATTCCCACAAAGTCCTTGAGACGAGATTATAAACCGAGGTTCCGTATGAACGCATGCAGAACATCTTACGCACACGTTAAAATACTATCCACGTTTTGTATATGAGCAGGCCTGTTATGTCCGGTGTCATGTATGACACGAACATACCCAGCATGCACTGAGAGGAATGGGCTCTGCCAGGTTCAACTGGCCCACTACACGCTGCACACTCACTGCCTGAACAATTCACAGCAGTGCCCTGACAACTCCTTCGACACAAGAGCTCAAGGAGAGGTCAGGTTACGTCACATTATGTGGAATTTATTTGTCTTCCAGTACTTTGTCCATCACACATATACACATAAACACGCGCGCGCGCCACCACCACCATCAACAAACACACACTCGCTCCCGCCACCATCAACACACACACACACACACACGCCACCGCCACCACCACAATCAACACACACACACACACACGCCACCGCCACCACCACAATCAACACACACACACACACACACACACACCACAACAACCACCAACCACCACCACCACCGATTCAAAACAAACGAAATCAAAAACAAAACGCACAACGCAACAACAAACAAACGGTACAACATCAAGGAATAAACAATGTTTTACACACCAGCGTTTCGCTAATACCCAGTCACAATCTACAACAGTCCAGTCCATATCTTAGCCCGACAAAAAAGAATAATGCAGTCTGGTAACAAGTGACTCCGACAAGAAACAAAGATATTCAACAGATAACACACATCATCCTATTTACCTTTTTAAAGTCCACGCAGCTTATCTGTGTACCACTTCAACCAAGGAATCGTGCTTTTTAAACGGCTTGTAAATCCAAATATCTTCAGTATGTGATGACAAATTCAACCCAGAAGCAATCAACACAATCTTCTTTTAGTAATCCAAAAGGCACTGTCACTTTCATTTCTTTCAAAACCACAGAATTTGAAGAATATTCCTGGGGTCGAAATGTCACATTTTCAGTTTTCAAAATGGACGCGGTAGGTTTTTCTTTCCTTCAATCCATATGAGGATAACGTGTACTGGGTGTAAGCAAGGCACGTGCGCACGTGTTTGGGTTTGTTTGGGGGGTGTTACACCTCTGTGCATGTGCAACAAATTGTGTGTTTCTCCGGTGCAAGGCGGTTTTACCCGACCTGTCTACTGATATTAGCTTTTTCTAGCACACACACACACACACACAAATACAGAGGCCATTGGCCATAGGCCACTGTCTGCCGGTGGGAACAGATCACAAAATTGACAAAACCGCAAACACGCGGGGACTGGATGTAAAAAAGCACATAGGTGCTTATTCCATTATCCTCGATATAAAAGAATGAAATATAAAATACAATAAATAAAGATCCTCGAAAATAAAAAGAGACAGACAGACAGACAGACAGTGTGTGTGTGTGTGCATGCGTGTGTATTTGCATGCGTGCATACATTTGCATGGGTTTCAATGGATTGTGTGGACGCTTGTGTGTCCGAAACACTAACCTACATACATTTAAAAAAATTTTCAATTCTGTAAGGAGTAATACCTCAATGTATTCAAAAGAAAAAATATCTTGTCATTTCTGAATGACAAAACACCCCTGAGAAGCAAAATAATCCGCTACATGCACAATAGTAGCAGGCATATTCTGATAGATAATAAGCTATAAAGATTATCTCTGCAAGAAGGGTCTAAATATAACCAAAAACAAAACCAAAAAAACCTTGTTCCTTGACCTTTCCAAGCCAATCCAACCTGTCCCGAAAAATAATGGGTAGTGGGTTTCTCAAACCCGAGTCTTAGTTCATTCCACAAACACTTCACTGAAATATCTCATGACGAAGACATTCAGATCACATGGTGACCTACAATACATGTATACATAGTGCTGTGTGTTTGTTTGACCTTCTCATGTTGCTTGTGCTGCTAAAGAGTTGCTGCTGCTGCTGCTGCTGTTTCTAACAGTGTTTCTAACAGTGCATGTTGCTGCTGCGCTTGTTGCTGCTGGTGCTGCTCCTTGCTCGTTTGTTTTTGCTTGTCATTGCTGCTGTTACTGTTGCTGTTGCTATTGCTGTAGTTACTGATCCTGCTGCTGCTGCTATGTTACACTTGGCATTGTGATGAAATGGAAGGCTGGGTTGGGGGTAGTTTTGTGTGGGTTTTTTGTTATTTTATTAATCCTTGCCAGGTGTATGAAAAATACAAAAATAAATACTAATAAAAAATAAAAGCAGAAAAATGAAAAAAAGAAACGCTCCGGAAACAATCAATAACGTCTCAGGAAACTTGTCAATATTCTTTCTGTGTGTTCAAGGTGAAGTTCACAGAGATTGAAGCTCCATGACAGGAAGAGTGACTGACACTACAGACACGTTCAGTAGACATATTACACGTATGTTTCTCATAGCGTACAAACAGTAACCTACAGGAGGGAGACAGGGTGGTGGTGGTGGTGGTGGTGGTGGTGGCGAGGAAGACGAGGGGGGAGGGGGGGTGTTAAGGATCCTTATTGATGACTCTTTCACTGTAAATCAGAAACACAAAAGTTTCGCCAAGTCTGCCTGTGTTTTTATTATTACTGTTTATACGTTAAAGAGATCAGCCGTCGGAACAGTTGCGATTGTTATTTTGTTCTTTCAGGTGTCTTGTTGTTTTTTGTTGCTGTTTTTGTTGTTGTGTTACTCTTTTATTGCTTTTTTGTGTTTAGTTTTGGTTGGGTTTTTTTTTGTTTGGGAGGTGTTTTTTGTTGTTGTATATTTATTTATTTTGTTTCTCATATTTCTAAAACCTTTCAATTACTGAATGAATTCTATACATTCTACCACACATCTGCCAACAAATCAACTCCAGCAGTAGATGGTTGAACAACTGCATAACGCAATACGTTGGTGGAGCCTCAGTTGCATGCTGGGTATCAGTTTTGTATTTCATATACTCTATGGGTACTATACGTCAGCTCAGCCCTATAACCGAAGCTGTAAAAAAATTCCTTTTTTTAAAACCTGACTGCTGCACTATACCATGCCTCAAAGTTAGCACCAACTCCAAGGGAATAATCCCTCGACAGACATCTTTACAGAGACTCGAACCCACACCCGCATTTACTGTCAGGAGGCAAGAAAGCCTAGTGGTTAGTGCGTCACGCTAGCTGTTTGACAGCCTGGAATCGAACCCAGGTTCAAGCCATAACCAAGACGCCCGTTTAGTGGGATTTTTTTTCTTTTTTGCTGGAGTTGACATCAGTACCGACTCCACTCCCCCTAAAGTCCTTCGAATAAAACTTTAAACCAAGGACCGTGTCCGAACATACGCAGGTCATCTTGTTAATATAAAATATACACACTGGTGTCGTATTTAGACATCCTCCCCGAAGTCAGAATGCAGCTACCTTAATGGTGGGCAAAATCGGTGGCATACGCAAAATTTCACCATCTGTGAACCTTGGAGCTCCAGCCAAAATACATTTTTAAAAATACCATAAAATCACAAACTTGTACAAAACTCTGAGCACTACGCTATTCCCTACCTCCTCCTCGCTCCTCCCCCACTACACACACAACCCTCTCCAAAAAAAAAAAGTCACTGCACATGTGGGCCGAGAGAGAGAGAAGGGGGAGAGAGATCAAAGGACAAGCCAACCAATCAAAACCGTGCTAATGACAAGCAGGAAGTACAACCCACAAAAGGTCACTCAGAAAAAAGCAGCAGTACAGGCAGAGCAGTGAGCAGAGGCTGGTTGCGGGCAGACCTTACGCAACACCAGATTGCACAGATTGCTTTTGCAGCCAGAAGGTCGACATCTGCCTCACATGACCAGGTCAAGGGGCGATAAGAGTCTCACAATACTGGGAGACAACAGGGAGGGGTTGTGGGGGGGGGGGGGGGGGGTGGAAGCGAGGGCAGGGATGGGAGGAGAACTTGGGTGGGGGGAAGGGAGGAAAGGGGGAGGGAAGGAGGAGGGAAGGAGGAGGGGAGGAAGAGTTTTTAATGCGATACTGATGATGAATTTTGTTTTGTTTGTGGTCGGAGGTGGGGAGGTGGGGGGTGAACGGCAGGGATGGATTGGATTTTAGGAATTTTTGTTGTTGTTTTGTTTTTTTGCGTTTGTAAGTGCATCGTGGTGTATGTCAGTTTCTGTAACACGTTTCGGATCCCAAACCCCCATTTAAAATAGAAAGAGAGACAGAAAGAGAACAAAACTTTGAACAAACACTAAATAGTGAGAAGTGACCTTCTGTAACAGTTTCCCAATTCAACACACAAAACAACAACAATAACAAACGCACTAACAAACCAAACAACCCCCCCAAAAGAACGTTATGAATAAATCATTCCTGTAGCCATTTTTGTCATATATTTCGGATCCCAAACCGACATTTCAGAGAGAGAGAGAGAGAGAGAGAGCGCAAAACGAAACCTTGAAAAAAACTCAAAAGTGAAAAGTAAGCTTCGATAATACATTCCAGATTCAACAATAGAAAAATAAAACAACAATAAACAAAAACGAACCAAGACTTTCTAAAGAACAATTCTGTTCTTTCCACGAAATCGGATTGCGGCTACCTTAATTGTGGGGCAAAAACGGTCGCACACGCAAATATCCCACCGTTGGTAAACCTCAAAGCTCAAGCCAATGAACAATGTTGTCGTCTGTTCGTGTTCAGAGACTATGCTATATATAACGACTGATTATAAGGAGTCAGTTTTCAAAAGAGGCCTAGGGTTTCAGTTTGATCGATTCTTTGCTTGGTAGTGCAACATTTTATTTTTAAAAACCTACTGAAAATACTTGGCATGGTAACAGATATTGCAATCTATAAAACGTCAAAAATGAAATAACAGATTAGACGTGTTTTTTTAATTGCTAAAGCATGTCAAATTGACTAAAGCTAACACTAACACACACCACACACACACA
>CM054137.1:43695111-43697611 GCA_028751875.1 Rapana venosa
AGGATAATGAATAAGTACTAATGTGCTTTTTTATATCCAGTCCCCGCCCGTAGGGATACACCATAGAGAGAGAGAGAGAGAAAGGGACAGACAGAAAGACAGACAGACAGACAGAGATAGACAGAAAGAGACGGAGAGACACAGAGACAGAGAGAGACACGGACACAGAGAGAGACAAGATGCCCATTCACGAGGGAACCGTGGGGGGGGGGGGGGGGGGGGGAGCTGGGCACAAAACACATAATATCATATATTGAGAACTTAATGAATTTCAGCTCAAATAGACACCATGGCATGGATTCCATAACATGGTTACAGGAGAGATTCAGATCCTTATGTTTTTCATAAGCTTTGGCTAGCCCTTACGATGGGAGTTGTCAAGGGGGGAAGAGTTTTCACAAAACTGTACAAATCCAAAAATCAACATCTTACAACAGAGACAGAGACACAGAGAAGTTTAACTTCAAAAAGGCCGTAGCCACATTTGAAGGGGAAAACCGCAAGCACACGCTATCATGCAAGTAAACCATCAAGAATCGATCAGCCGCTACCATAGAGAAAAAAACCTAATGGCTCAAACATGTGACCAGGCGAACACGCAAAATCTTCCTCCTGTATTTTCGTTCCTCGGCTAGAGCTCCGAAGTTCACCAAAGGTGGGATTTGGGCGCATGCCACCATTTTGTCCCCCCTCCCCACTCCCGCATCAATTAGGTAGCCATATTCCGATTTCGGGGATGGTGTCTAAGAACGACACCTGTGTGTTAATTAAAAAAATTGTCGTCCATTATTACTGGCACAAAATGGTCTACTCTTCCCAAAGGTGGAACGGCTTTTTAACGTGTATGCAAGATGCTCTGCGTGCACACACACACAGAGCATCGGTTTTATTGTCTCATCCGAAGGACTTTTGACATTCAGTCCAATTTTCTCATCAAACTGGGAAGAAAGGGCCAGGCTGGAAATCGAACCCAGAACCTCACGGTTTGCTTATTAGGCAGGTGAACGTTTTAACCATCCCGCCACCTCCCTTCTTGAACACGCAAAAATCACCCCCTGAAGGCTAGATAAGCAGGTCTGTTGTAAGTGTTCAAACCTTAGCAGTTCGTGAGAGTTGACACTCCGCGTATGCAAAAGAAGGAGGCATGTCATAGGCCGGGTGAAACAGTCGATAGAGACGGTCTTCAGATACTGCAGGCGATTTCCCTATAAAATTGTTAGAAACCACAGCCAAACAACAGTATAAAAAGCAAGTAATACGGTCATAGTGGCTGGAGTCGCACATGATCTTCTTCTTCGAACAGGAACTATTGTTGTCTGTTATATGAGCGAAAATGTATCTGGCTGCCATTAAGCGCCTGACAAGTCAGGCCTAGCGCTTCCGACTTCGGCGTGGGAGAGAACTGTTATCTTTTAAGTTTTTCTGGAAGAAAAAGGGCGGGAGAATGGACCAAGAAGGCATAAAATAGACAAGAAGAAGGTGACAGGAAGAAAAGGGAAAAAGGCAGAAACAAAGAGAGGGATAGAAAAGAGGGTATGCCTAGCACAGATTTTCCAGAAGGTAGGGATGCTGTTTATACTGACAGGCCCCCCGGTATCCCCATGGTGGAGGACATGGTCTGAATGCGACTGCAGGCCTGTCATTGTGGGATATATAAGGCGTCAGCAGGTTTCTTCCATAGATACCCTATACATGTATACAACTTATATCTATATTATTGTCTGAGTGGTTCCTACCTAGAGGTGAGTCAGCTAGGGACTCTGATGTACCACACTGTCTTGTTTCGTCTACTTCAGTTTACCAGGTTGAACGTTTTGCTCAAATCAACGAACTCCACAGCGCTGCAAGTGACTGTATCGGAGAAAGGAGATGTTTTGTTTATTCAATGTATCATAAAGGACTGTAAGCCGTCAGCGCCTGGGGTTTATCACAGTTCTTGATTAAACCATTGACGCTGGGGGCAACAGCAAGGTGAGAGGCTGTATGACCAGTGGCTTTCCCACTCATGGAATTCCACTTTACAGCTTAGTCTTTAGTGATCGACTATGACTCTCTGACTAAGAGGCTTGACTTGCACAGACATTATGTGCTGCAGCCCTGGGGGCTAGTTGGCCTTTGGAGAACATCTCCAACGCTGACTGTCCTTATGCCCACTTGGCCGAGAGAGTGGGGATGTACTGTGGGCAAGGCATCTCCACTATAATCAAATTTCTGCCCATTTCCGAAACAGCAGCTGCCTCCTCTGCTGTTTTGGAGGTCATCGTCGAACACGACGGACAAACATACATATAGGACTGTATGCTGAAAGGACTGTATGTTGGAAGGACGCCTTCATGGTAAGGGTCAAAATTTTAACTAGAGTCTGCATCTCCAGCCTGACTTCGCGACAATATCCAGTCTGACTCTGCAATAATATCCAGTCTGACTCTGCGATAATTCCCAGTCTGACTCTGCAATAATATCCAGTCTGACTCTGCGATAATTCCCAGTCTGACTCTGC